>QRFJ01003059.1:41873-101591 GCA_006176705.1 Cocos nucifera
AATTCATGTCTTAAATTTTTAACTTTATCATTGCCATTAACTCAAGGGATGTATCACAGACACTAAATACACATTGTGATAGAAAATAATCTATTTTATTATTTATAGTCAAAATTATAATTTTATCCTTAGAAGTGTATAACAAGTGTCAGCCAATTCTGGTTTCTAGGGCATACATATCTAACAAAAGCTTTATGAGGAAAAGTGCTTTTTATTGAGAGAGGGATTGATGTATGAGGATTGACAATATGTGATCTCCTCTTATAATTTTTTTTTCTTTTCTCATAGTAAAGCTTGCATGCCTCGTGGAGGTAAACATTAGCTTAATCCATATATTTGATTGTATTCTTTTATTTATCTCCTCTTTCTTTTTATTGTAGTATTGATATTGTCACTGGCACTCCGACCCTAAACTTGGAGGGTTCATATTCCACACGAGAGATCTTTCTAAGAGATAGTGCTAAAGCAAAGTTATCACGACATCCCTGATGATGGGGGACTTAGGAGGTAGCTTATAAGGGGGTCTTATGACTTTCAATGGATTGGTCACCTAGAAAGATAGTGCATGATTGATCTCTTGTCTCAAACATTTATATGGCCGAAGATGAAGGACGACATCGAGGCTAATGTCAAGTCTTATCTGAGATGCCAATAAGACAAGGTGAAGACATGCAAAGAAGTGGGATTGCTGAAACCTTTGCCCATTGTAGAGAAGCCATATATTTCAATTTCTATGGACTTCACCAACAACTTCCTAAAGGTTGATGGATCAACATCCATCATGGTGATGGCCGATCGTTTCTCCAAGTATGTTGTTTTTGTCCCAACCCCAGAAGCATGTTTGATGAAGATGGCTGTTGATTTGTTCTTTCAAAATGTGGTGAAACATTTCGATTTGCCTTCAAATATTATCAGTGATCGGGATGCTCAGTTCATTGGAAGGCTCTAGACATATATCTTTTAACTAATGGGATCTGAATTGAAGTTTTCCACAGCCAATCACCTACAGACAAATGGTCAGACCAATAGGATGAATACATTGTTGGAGGATATCTTAGGCACTATGTTATAGCTAGCTAATGGAATTGGTAGAAGTTGCTAGACATGGTCGAATTCTGCTACAACCTTCATCAATCTTCTGTGACCGGGTTCAGTTTATTTAAATTAGCTACTGGGGACAACCTTTCACTCCCTAAGATGTTGCCTTTTGGAAAATAGGAGGAATTTGCCCAGTAACATATCAGTTTGCTAGAAATCAACAAGAGATGCTTGAGGAGGCACAAGACATCCTCCATAAGGCAGCAAAGAGAGGATAAAGAAGTATGCAGATAAAGATCGTAGGCCCTTGGAATTCAACGGGGGAGACAAAGTAATGCTGAAATTGACTCCTCAAATATGGAAGAAAAAAAGCAGTAAAAGAGTCCATTAGGGTCTAATTCCAAGATATAATGGCCCTTTTGAAGCGGTGAAGAAGGTTAGAAATATGGCATATCGACCGCATTTGCCGGAGAGATTGAAGATATATCTAACTTTTCATATTGGTTTCTTAAAACCTTATCATAAAGATGCATATCCTTCACGAAAGCAAGTGTAGCATGCCCAACCTACCATAAGGCAGTAATTTGGTAAGGAGGTAGAAAAGATATTGGACTACCACACATTGGGACAAAGCAAAAAAAAATAGGACTGAATATTTTCAGTGGAAAGAACCAAAAAAATGAGGCTAGCTAGGAGAAGGAGAAAATATTGTAGTAGTCTGAAGAGAAGATCCAACCATACCTATCATATCTCCCTCTAAGGACATTGGGCTCTTCGAGTGGGAGAGGTTTGTTAGACCCTTTCTAGTGGCATACATGGGTTGGCATAGGTTGGTGCCTTTGCCGTGCCAACCTTTGATGGGCAGGGGCGTGGTTGGGACTCCACCACAATTGATCCAATGCTCAAATAACCTGACAAGATAAGCATGCATGAACGTAGACAAAGGATCGACACAAGCAGACGTATGCTGAATTGGGCGAATGCAGAAGTTTGGAAGAAGTGCACAATAGGATGCATGACCCTACGTAGGGAGATGCACGGATGCACGTTACAATTGGGAGAGTTGTCCATCGCCTCTATTGATATCTGGCCATTGATAGCGAGACATGAAAGTGTCTCCTTAGTGACATTTTGAGATTTTGGATGGATCAGTTGTATCCGGATAATGTGGAAATTATAATAAAAAGATGTGCATGATTCCTTCTATATGCCTTGAGTGTTTGCCTGGTGTTGCAATCCATGATGCGAGATTGTGAAGAGGTTGGCCGGACAGAATACAAGGCCGAAGTTTTTGACCGGACAGGGCATCCAGAAAAATACAAGGCCGACGTTTTTCGCAAAAACTTCGACCTTGAAGAGCCATGAGACATTGTAGGAAGGCACGTGCGATACATGTAAATACCAGCTGATTCAATTGTTGCAAAACGAGATTCATGCAATGCATGCAAAGAAAGATGCTTGTGATTGCACGAAAGAAGGAAACGATAACAGCAATTCAATTCCATGCACTAAATAATCATCCAATTTTAATTAACGCACCCCACTCGTTTTTTTTCGCAGTTGTCATAAAAGTTGATTTAGGGCGTGTTTTGCTCAGATGAAGTGGATGAAAGTCCAGGTTTTGAAGCCACTTAAAAGTGGAGAGATTAAGAGGTAAAAAAAAAATCTCATTGTATTAATATTTTTTCTCAACTATAATCACATTTTAATAACATAATATTATTAAACTAATATTATTTATTAATATAAAAATAAAATATGCATTACTAATAAATAATATTACTTAATCAATACATGTTTCAAAGTTCACATATTAACTTATATATTTAAATCAATTCATACATAAAGTCTCAAAATTATATGCTTTTAGCGTTCACTTTTCAAACAAACCAAATAGCAAAACTCTACCACAATTCACTTTCAACAAATGATCACTTTCTACTTTGGCCACTTTCCTGCAACCAAACATCCCATTAATTGAGGTAAAACTTATATTTACGAAATATATGAATTTAGTCTCATAGATCAAAACTCAAAACAAATCATATTTGCCATATCTTATAATATAAAAGGGTTGAAGCGTAACCATGCATGGTTAAACTAGGAGACTCATACACAAACACATACAAACGCATCAAAAGATTGGAAAATTGAAAAAATCAGTCATATTTCTAGAATACCCTTTTTGATAACTACATACTATTTAATCTATTTGTCTGTAAAGGAATGATTTATTTTTCTTTGAAGAAAGGAAAAAAAAAAGAGTGCATCAACCAAAATTTGTATTTCTCGCATTCCAGAAATAGATATGGTTTACATCTTCAAGAAGTCTAAATACTTGGAAAAAGAAAAGAACAAATGTTACATAGCTTGAATAAACAGATTTATTAAGGAACATTAGTTTAAACAAAAATACGCAGAATTTGTGCTGCTGCCTTGATTGTAACTTATGAGAGCACACGCATGGACATGAAGGCTGTGGCAAATGATGGGTGGCAGCATCCCTGCAAAGAGATAGCATGCCGGTGGTCTGTTCCGTTGAGGATTGGAGAGTGAGACAGCAAGCACAAGAAATGGCATCAATTCCTGATTTAGCACAGATAATTAAATTCTAGATGGCAGCTGAGAGCATCTGTCAACTAGCAAACTAATACCAAACTGTACAAGAAAGCAGTTATCTTAAGAAACATGAGATGAGTAAAAGTGCAAAAGTGGAGATGGTAATTCATCTTACCATTACCTTCAGAACTTGATGCTGGTATTTGCTTGTTGTTCCATGCGAACAAATTCTATTTGCTTGGCTAGAGAGTGGAGATGATTTTATTTTGACAAGTTTCGATGCACTCCAGTGCAAACTTTCTCAACTGTATCTCTATATCCTCCACCGGAAGTTGCGCATCAACAATCTATGGCATCATAATTATTAAACCAAGGTTTAGTATCGGAGAAGTCCTAAAACCATGAAATGCTAAAAGCTGACATAAAACTAAAGAAAGAGAGAAAATATGACTCAGAACCAGTTGGTTCACATGGGAGCCTTGTTCTCCCCCAAATTCTTCTTCAAAAAACCCAAGAAAAGTTGCTTGTAAGTGATGGGACAAGTCGGTTAGAAAATCTGACTCCTCTATATTTGTCTTAATAAAGGATCTAAAGTAGACTATTAGATGAGCAGGAGGAACCAACCACAACCAATGAGTATGCTATATTTTGAATAAATAGTACAGAACCTACTATGGCTAGTATTACTTATTCTAGCATAAAGAAAATCATGGGGGTACCCTGAAATTTGACACATCAACTTCACATCTTAGACAATCACAAAATATTACTATTAGCAGCCGCATCCAAATAAAAGAGAATGAGAATTCCGGTTGACATCTGACATGCACCTCAAGGAATGGATAAAGACTAGGAGGCCAACAAAATACAAGAATACCTTCCATGTATTATCACGAAGCTTCTGATATTGGTGGGCCACGCATCTTTGGAACTCAAGCTGCTCATATCTCTCTGTTCCATAACCTCCTCTCTTTGATGCTTCCTGGAATCATTTGTACAAGAACAAGTTCTAGAAGCATAGAAGCAATAATAGGATGCATTTGCACTCCAGCAGCTTAAGTGATACAGGGCTGGTTCTAATTATGGCAACTTTGTAACAGAACATCAATGCAAAAGTCAAAGAAAAAAAATATATAAATAATGATGCGGTGGCTTCATGGTTAATCATAAAATAGACTTCAAAATATTATAGGTGATATAAAATGAAATTCTGTTCAAATTTTAGAAATTCTTTATCTAAATGGGATGCTTTTCTGATTGGAGGGATCAAATCCTTCTATCACATAAGAAAAAAATTTAGTGCACTAAGAACATCACAACAGTGATACCTCCGGTGGTAAATCAAGGTAGAGTACTAGATCAGGAGCTATCAACCCTGTCTCAGGAGCCTGCAGGAAAATATCATTTAATTGGTTTACCTGTTAGAGAAGACTTCAGGTTTTTACATGGTGACCTGCATAATGCTATTTGTACCTTACACCATTCTATATCAAGTCCTTTGGCAGCTGAGAAGGCCACTCCTGAGTAGGAATACCGGTCAACCACAAGGGTGGTTCCACTCCTTAATTTATTCTCCATTAATAACCTGCAAGGGAGGCACATGATGAGCTCACATTTTCTTAGGTATTTGGAATTCTGTTTCTACAAGCATGTCGCTTCCATAAATCCATGCATGACTAAGCCTTGCATGCTCAAGCAGACAACTCCAAGAATCACAAATAAATAGATTTAGTTAGAATTTCAAGAGATGTTTTGCATTTGAATTCAGTAGTTACATGCATTCATCATGAATAAACTGAACAGTTTAATGAGCTAGGTCAAATCCCATATCAATGATCCAAGAGGATCACCAGACCCATTGTGGACCATTCTGGCAACACCAGGTGAATCTAGAAAGGGTTCTGGAGCAAAACACACCACATCCAAGACTCAATCGCAAACCCTAACTTCTGAAGGTCATAAATTGCTCATCCAGTGTCTGTTTTTGGAAAGCCAAGTGCCAAAAGGAAGCTCTCAATAAGAACTGCCATGGTGTAACACCTCTGACGGGTCCATTGCACCCAACAATCAGGGTCCCACGACAATGTTTGAGCCTCAAAACAGGTTTATCAAGGTAAAAGTTTCCCTTCTAGGAATGGCATAAGTCTCAATTCAGAAAGAATTGGACGAAGAAATTCGACACAAAGTTGACATAAGAGTCATGATCTAGCTCCAGGAGGATTATTTCCATTAATCACACCTAATTTGGAAAAATTGTAACCTCTTCCAACAAGAGAGGAATCCAACCTGGGTTTTGTAAGGGCAAACCTCACAAGTATAAATAGAGGGATTGTAACCAGTTTGTTTATTATTTAATTAATGAAAGAAAAGGGGACTTGGATCCCTAGTTTGGCAAATTCTCTTACTTTCCACAATGTTTTTTGAGAGGTCTGAGCTGAGTTGGGCAGATTGAAGGAATTACTTCCTTCTGTCTCCACTCGAACCAGTCAAAAGTTTTGCATGGAATTAACTCCCACAAGGTGACTTCAGATCATTAATGACCTTCAATCCTTCTTTTCCTACAGCAATTAAACTAGGTGACATTGTAAACTACAAATTCTTCAGAAATCTCAAGAGTCATTTATATCCAAGTAGTAAGAATGCCAGGTTCAACTAGCAACAATCGATAGAATTATTTGTATAATAATCAGCTTTTCAAATACTTCTTGGTATTGCATACCATTTGGTTCAAGAAAGCACTGACAAGCCTTCTACAGTTCACCTGTTCATGTGCTTGATGGTATAGAGCTGCATATAACTCCTTACATGCCCCATTTTTACAGAGGTTCAACAACATCTGATACTGGTTACATGAAAGCAAAAACACATCAGCATAACAACTTTTTGCAGCACATGATTTTTTTTTTTCTCTGTTAATCAGCACATATTGTCAAAGTCCCTCTCTACTAGAAATTTGGACTTCTAGAAGAGCAACTCTAGCATCAGTCTACAGTAAAAGATGATTTCACTAGTAAGAGTAAATAAACACAATCAATGGTTTGCATTTTAAAAATTAGCAAAGAGTGAGATCAGAAAAGGGGGGGGGGGGGGGGGGGGGGTGGGAATGTAGGACAAGGACAACAAGCATTAAACAGTTTCTTTCCCTTTTGCCAAACACTAAATGCTCATTATGCACTTCAAGCAGAACAGTCTGAACCAGTCAATTAGTTAACTTGACCCTTCAGATTGAAACTAAAAACAGGAGACACCAAATTATATAGAGGAAATAATGTCAAGTTTATTCTCTTACTACTTACATTTGATAAAACCATTCATCTACTAATGACCTAACAATATAAGTTTCTAAATGCACTAGCACAAACAACTAAGAAAATAACATTAAGCCAAAACTACATTTATATGGTCATATTCAGATAAGATGTTCAATTTAACAAATAAAAATTGTATATAAAAGTTAAGTTTCAATCGAGTGCCAGTATCTTGTCATCATTTAAATGGAAAGATAAAATGCAAAAGTAAGATATAAGACTTCAACCATAGAGTAAAGCATTAAAAGAAAATTTTTAGCACTCTTGACTTGCATCACTGATGACTTTTCGAGAGTGGCAGCAGGGACCTCTGTAGAATGGTAAGAATCATTATAGACCAGGAACATTCATAAAATGAAATGTAAAAGCCACAAGCACCATATACATATACTTCACTAACACATATAAAGACTGTTTATAACCTAAAATGATCATAATATCAGCAAAGTGCATAATGCATGTAATGACCAAACAAGCTTATAAAATTTAGTACCATGACATATGGTAACTTCACAAGAACACAATTTAACTGCAAAGATATACAAAATAACCTCTTTTCCCAACGGTTTGCACTAAAAAGCAAATGAACTGCTTGATCATCCAGTTGGGATTCCTTGGCAAGGTATGATGATATCATCGTACCAATGTTAGTTCTTCTATCTGGAAATTGCCATGCTTCAACTGAGACACCTTTCCCTTCTAAGTGTGAAACTAGTCTACTGCATTGGGATGACTTTCCACTTCGGTCCAATCCTTCCAAAACAATCAGAGCACCTCTTGAACGATCATGGTGTATGTTGTCCATCGCCATTTGCCTGGAATAGCTCTTGCCAGCTAATCTGAAGTAGTTTAAGGATGTTACAGTTCTAACTCCAAATTTCCTTCATTTAAGACCCAATTGTGAGGGATGACATGGTACAGTATAAGATTTAAACAACAAATATAAATTTCTTGTTTTTGACGTCAATATATGCCATTAATCAAAACATTTCAAAAGCGAGCGTATTACACAATAAGAGTATTAAAGAATATTTTGCACAAAAAATAAATTCAACCTCTTAAATAAATTAAAACATTTGCTGCCTTGACTTATCTTTGCATATCACATACTCCCTTCTCTTTTTTTTTTCTTTTTTTTCTTTTTCCTTTTTTTTTGGCTTTCATCATCAAAATTGACACTTTGCAAGGCATGCTTACTTATATCTTTATTATAATCGGTCTTACCAGTACCTTTAAAAGCGGAGAAAATAAAATATCACATAAAAATAAAGAAAATGACCAGAATATAGAAATGGAACAAATGCTCTTGTAATAACAGAACTGCCAAGAGTGTCGCATAAGATATTAAATATGAATAATCTATGTCAACTGTATTAGGAATGAAAATATATGACCCTTTCTAGTATCTACATTAATAATTTAGAGATTGCACATTCAAAGTGATGCCAAAAATTATAAGTGACATAATTCAGGTAAGAGATTTTTCAATTGACATCCCTGGAGATTTGTTCACCATCAAGGAGACAAAAGTTTTGAGCTATGAGGATTACTGTGACTTAAATAAATATCCAACTCTAGAACATGTAGCAAAATGTTCAAAATAGTTAAACATCAAACTAGGGGTAAAGAATGGGACGAAAGTTGTTAATTATAAATAATAAAAGTATATAAATCTACAAAACATTAGAAAGCATGTGTGTAGACCTTTGGGCACGTCACTTCAGATGCTGCAATGAAATTAAATGCCAAATCCATGTACTATACACTCGAAGGCATGGGTGAAACTGGAAAAGGAACTTTTAGAAATTTAAAGTATATCAAATACATCCAATTGAAACCAAATTTTTTTAAAAACAAAAACACAAAAACAAAAATTTTCCATGTGACATGATTTTGAGAAATACATATGCATATTCAAGGACTGGGGAAAAAATAGTATTGTGCTGTAACATGATATAAGATGTCATGAAAGAAACCAAATATTCATATAAAAAGAAAGAAAAGGAAAAGAAAAAACTTACAAAATTTTTGCACTAGTGAATGAGCAGGCATGTGACATAACCCCACCAATCCAAAGGTATAAACTGTGAGAAAGAAAATAAGACATAATATTACATTTCAGACCAAAACTTAGAAAGGATCCGCATAAGGACTCGGTCCATTGCTTAAGAAGAAGCTTGCATATTTAACCATGAGCCAATGGCAAAGATTTAGAAGTCAGAAAGTTCGCATTTTGAAGTACATGGCATCTGGTAGAGAGATGGAAATAAAACTTGCCGCTAAAATTTTCCACTGGAAGATAATTCAACACTTGTTACAAGATAAATGAGTGGGTCCAGGTAAGAGACCACGGATCTAATGGAGGAACATAAGCCAATTCGGTTCTTTTTATCCCAAAAAGGCGGCAGACAAATAGAAGCACTTAGACCGATGACATATATAAAATACTTAGAAAATAGCTAAACTTAAGGGATGGGTGATGGTGGGAAATTCAAACAAAACCAGCAAAAGAAAACAGAAGAAAATAGGGGAAATTAAGGGTTTCGCTTTTACCTAACAAGCCGGGTGGGGGCCAAAGGAAGGAGAGTGGAGGAGGGGAAGAGGAGAGTTAACAGAAGGGAAAGTTGCGAGGCCGGCAGAGGAGAAATTAGGCGGAGGAAGCCTGAGGAGAGGGAGATCGCAGCGGCGGCGGTAGGTAAAGGAGGAAGGAGAAGAGGGGGAAAGTAGCGGAAGGGGAGTGGAGAAAATTTATAAAATTAGAATTCCCCACGGAGTGGAGCGGAACAGGTGGTATCGGCCAAATGTTTGTTTTTAAGGAAAAGAGCGCGGGCGCGTCTCCAGAGGTGGAGTCCAATTTAGCGTATGGGTAGGGGACGCAATGTGTTGGATCCAAGCTGAGCTTAGTGGGATAGAGAAATGGGTTTTAGAGAGAGATTATCACTTAAGTCAGGCCGGTTTGTTAATCAACCCAGAAATTGAAATTTGAATCTAATGAACAGATTATACGATTTGACCTGATGCCCCAAAAAGTTCAAGTTAACCTGAGTACGAACCTTACTTGATATAGGTAAATGAGTCACAAACTATTCTTAATGGATTGTTTGACAAAATAATTTTATTAGAATGCCAATGAATTAGAGCTTTTTGGAATCTGAAGCTAATCTATTTAATGAATAAATTTACTCAATCTAAATTCATTTGTATGAAACCAAAACCTACGTATCATGATTCATGTTTATATTGGGTTGATAATAAATTGCCACTCTTAAATATAAACGTACGTAGCTTAGAATGGACGTCGTATGCTTTCATAATAATAAATACATTAGTACGTACATTAGCAACCAGCGGTGCACGAAGAAAGGATATCGTTTCCATTGCCATAGACAAAGCTTTCTAGAAAGTGATGTAAGTTCACGTAGGTGTATTTTTCTTTTTAGTAACCAATATAATTTAGGAATAGTGCCGTGATGAAGGCACACCCCCATCGTTCTGGTGCCGGGGGTGGGAAAAGAACTAGCAGCAACTATCACAACATAAAACAAAAAATAGGCCTGCGGTGGGGAGCATGTGGCGTGCACGCTTTTAAATAAATTTTGATTGGAAAACTCTTTTTCAAAACGAACAAATCAACCGGACAAAGCTCGACAAACCGAGGAAATGGCAGATAGTACCTTCAGTCTTGGTAAGGATGAGTCCTTAGGATCTGATGCATTCCCAATATCCTTTTATCAGTAATATTGGGCACTTATCAATGATATTAGATACTTGTTACAAGATATAATGTGTTAGTGCGGCTAAGAAACCCCGGATCTCATGGAGGAACGTAAGCCAATTAGGTTCTTTTTATCCCAAAAAGACCCCCTATTTGTGCCCTATCCATTATTAGTGAAGACAACAGTTTAGCTTATAGGAACATAATGGAGATTGCTAATATATTCATTATTTATCCTCCTATTATACATCAAAGAAAAAGAATTCAATACCAAAATAAAATGTATACTGATGAAATTTAAAGCCACATTAATTAAACAAAATGAAACAATATTACGAAAGATGGTAGCCAAATAGAAGTGCTTAGACTGATAGCATATATAAAATACTTGAAAAATAGCCATACTTTAGGATGGATGGTGTTGCTATAAGTCTCCGAGCTACTGCAGATAGAGTCGGTTTCCTACCGACCTAAAGTTCAGTGGTGTTTTGAGGACCGGCACTTCTTGAAATATCTGAAAAAAAAAAATATGTACTCTCCGAAAATTCTCTAATAAGGCCTTAATCATCCCATCTTCCTCAGTGTACTCAAGTCTTCATGACTAGGCTAGAGCTAGGGCTTCTCCTCCCCACTGCCGTGCCTCCTCCTCATGCCTCCTCACCTCTTTCTCAGTCTTCATGAGTCACATCGCCCATCCTCCCCTCTTCTTCCTGCCTCCTCTCTGCATCTCGAGCCCCGGCATCCTCCCTACCTCCCACCTTCTCTCACCCAGTATGAATCGGTGATATCGGCTTCAGCAGGTAAGCAAGATGAATGATTTCTATCCCAATTGTTAACATTGCTCTTGAGAATTTGCTTGAAATATCATGTGCCATGATAGAATCTTTTATTTCCATACATCATACCTCCTTCTTTCTTCATGTTTTTTTACTTTTAAGGCATCTTTTCTTCCTTGGAAGAGGTGGCACATGGAAGATATGGGGCAACTGGTAGCTTGTGTTAGCCTATATTGGCCTCTTAACACATCACAATGCATAATGTCCTAGGATTAGATGGGAGGCCAATCTATCATGTCAACTTAGTTGCAATCCAAGTAGGTTTAGATTTGATTCATATATGCTTCATTTTGATGATAACAAAATATTGAGTAATTATAAAACTAATCATGTATTTCAAGGATAAATATAGGATTTTCTAAGTGCTTAAAATGAAAAACTTATCCACGGAACAAATCCTTTAAAACAAGCTAAGTCAAAGTAATTCAAAGATGAATCTTCAAGTTTTTGACTTAGTGGAGTCGATCCTAGAAACATTGGAGTTGACCCCTGAATAGCCATAGGTAGAAAACAAAAGAAATCTAAAGTTCAGAAAGTTAAAAAGTCAACCCTAAGAGTGGCAAGTTAACTCTGGCATGCTGGAGTTCATTAGCACAGATGCTGAGTTAACTTGTGAGAAGCAAGAACCAACTCTCGTAGTGAAAATAGAAGATTGGATTTGTCAAACACCTACTCAAGTTGACCCCTGAAATGGTTAAGTCGACCCTTAGATAGGTCGAGTCAACTCATGAAGATGGCGAGTCGACTCTCTTAGAAAAGATGGGATGCAAGATTTTTCAAATCTGAGGCTGAGTCAACTCTAGAAGAGATTGAGTCGACTGATGGACAGTACGAGTCGACTCTTGAAGATCTAGAATCGACTCCTCACATGGAAAAGCTATAATAGTTAATTTTTTTATACTTCTTCAATGGCTATTTTTTCACTCCAATGACTAGTCCAAGTCTTCCAATGATCAAAATCCATTCTCCAACCATCCTCCAAGCCTATTAAAGGCTAGAAAATCATTTGAAAAGCAAGATGAAGAAGATTAAAAAGTAAAATACTGATAGAAACCAGCAGGCATTCTAAGCATAATTAAAAATTTTTAAAATAAAAATATAAGATTAAATATTTGAATCTATAACATGAAACATAGTATGCAAAAAAATCTAAAAAGTAAAATATGTACATCAATCACATCGATGCTAGAATCTATATCTAATTTTTAGATCTATCTACTAAGATTCAGAATCTTATACCTAATAGCGGGTCAATGATCTCTACTATTGAAACTTTCAGATGCGAAGCTCTAATCATCGCTCACAGCCGCACAGGCTGTTCAGCCTCTATAAATTATTCACTCAAAGTCCTATGCTGATTCGATCTTTCAGGACTGCTAGATTGCACGAAGATCGAAAACATGTTGATCTGATTTTTTCTCATTCTTTGAATCTCTCAGACTTTCCAAAGTCGAAGAAGGATTTCTAGATGATATAGAGAAGAAGAAGAATAAAGAAAACCTTTTTATCTCTGATTTTTCTTTCTTCCAAAAATAAAATCCTGAATCTAGGGTTTGATCTCTCACCCTAAGAGGAGGAAGGACTCCTCTAAAGCTCTCACGCCTAAGAAGGCTACCCACCTCAATCCTCACACCCAAGAGAGTGTTCGTGCACCCCACCCCCTTCTCTAATTTTTCATGTAAAAAATCTTAGAGTTGGTGCACAAAAGGAAGGGTCTTAATATAGTGTGCGGCAACATGAGATAGGATTAAGTTAAGCTTATTTTGCTCCAAAATTCAAACTCCTTTAAATTTTATCTCAAAAACAAATTCTACCTTGTCCATCAGAGAGAGAAAGAGAGCAACAAAAATAATTTTTGCATGGGAAAACTCAGATATGCACATGCCTATGAAGAGTCCTTCTCAAGGTGAGATGACAACATAGGATAGGGATGAATTAGTTGTTTCGTTTTAATCCAAACTCCTTTTGGATTTGAACTTAAGACCAACTAAAAACTAAAAATGTGATGCTTGTCATTACATAAACAAATAAAAATTTAAACCCGATCTTACTATGAATCAGAACAGTGGAGAGTTAGGTGTCAATTTTCTCGAGAATTGAAGGCTAAGTTACATTCAATTTAATTTTAAAAATAAAATTTTAAATTAATTTTTAAAAATAAAATTTTAAATAAATAAATTAAGAAGAAATAATTAAAATTTTAGTAAATTAAAATAAAAAAGTAAATAATTAATTAGCTAAGATTTTAGATTTTAATTAAATATTGATAAAGAGAGTTGTCTAGGATTTTAGTTTCATCTTTCAAATTCAAGTTTATAATTGATTCATGCACTTTTTTTATTATCAACATACAATCTTACGAGAAGTATGTTCTCTTGATTTGATTTCAACATAACTTATTCTACTAAGCATGGACCATATCTAGCACGATCATGACCCATCTCATAGATAAATTATTTAGATCAAACAATCAAAGAATATAAGCATAAATCATATTAATTCTTATAATTCATCTTAATCTGAGCACAGACCATATCTATCTACGATTACAATCTATCTCCTTAGTATAAAGTGCAAAAAAAATAAATATTAATGCATAAATAAGAAAGATATATAAAAGATAAATAAATTTTATTATCCAATAAAAAGAATAAGGTTCAAATTATAAACTCTCATACTGAAGACTTTCCTTACTTCCCATGACATAAGATCTCTAGCCGTACATGGATTGGATTTTGCTATCTTTCGGCATGTTCAAATCTCCAAAGAAAAGAAAAAGAAAAGAAGAAAAAAGAAAGGAAGAAGAGAAGAGAGGAGGAGAGAAGGGAGAGAGAAAGAGATTAGAAGAGGGCTAATCCCCCCTTGGGAGGGTTCTCTATCAAGGTCTGTGGTATAACAAGGGATTAAATAGGAAGAAAATAGGAGTTTGTGACTCCTTGTCGAGCTTAAATTGGGGTTTGGTTCAAATTATATGGATCTAGAGCTTCCTGGCCATTGATCTATGATCAGATGGCTTGAAATCCATTAGAAAACCATCGCATAGCTTTGATCATCACCCAGATTGATTTTGGACCATTAGATTGCTGTATCAGGCCATCGGATGCCATCCGATCATGCTTCAGGAGGTTGGAGGAGTTTGAATCAAAACAGGTTTTGTTCACAGCCATTGGATGGCGATCGAGAGAGCTAGGAGCTGGATGATTGTGCCTTTGCTGTGTTGGTGGACCGCTGGACCGAGCTTGTCACAGACCCTGACCAATTAGATCTCGTTGCATCAAGTAAAATAATAGAAATGCCCCATGCATCGTGTTTTTTGTCGGTGGACTTGTTAAGGGTCCATGGTGTGGTGCGTTGGGTTCTAGTCCACCGTGGACTGCATGGAAAATGATGTCATAGTGATGTCTGCCAAACAAGGGAGCTGGGCTGTGCGGTTGTGGGCTGGCGTGAGTGCTGTGGGCAGGGCCATGATCTGCGGTCTAGTGCTCGGTTGGTTCTCGCTAGACTGATTGATTTAGCCAACAGATTTTATCCAAATATTTTTTAAAAAATTTTTAATTTAAACTTCTAGCCTTTGTATCTTTTTTATTTTAGCTCTAATTTTTATCAAATTTATTTTATTTGAACCTATAAATTGAGCTCTTCACATTAATGAGGATCTTTCCTATAAAATATTAATAAAAATATTAATTTTTAAATAAATATTAATTATTATATATTTTTAATACTATAATTTATAAATTTATGATAATTATTACATCTTTCAACCTAAGTTTTACTCATCCTTAAGTAAAAAAAGAAAAATTAAAAATATGTACCCACTCGATAAGATGTGAAAGTTTTTTCAGATCATCATAAAGTTAGTTGATACTTGGTTAGAGATTTAAGAGGTACATCATTGAATTATTAATTTCATCCCAAATAGTGGTTAAGTGAAGAATATAAAATTTTTAAAGCTTTTTTTGACCAATTTTTTACTATTATTCTTTAAATCCTCTATCTTTAGTATGGGCTATAGTCTTTTTTTTTTACAGCTAGTGTAATATTTTAATCTCTTATACTTTCTATCTAACTTTTATAGCGAGCTTTAGACTAATGACTCCTAAACCAGTTGGCTTTAGAACATCAGATGTAGAGCATCCCTCGGGCTTACTGACTTAAGTCAAATAGGCTATAGGTTAAAACTAGCCGTACAACAAGCTTCTTCATATTGTCTAGTTTTTGATACGAATAATATTGCTTACTTAGACAATGAAATCCGATTACTCAGTGAGAGATCAATGTTTAGAATAATTTTTTTTAAATTTTTTTATTTTATTTATTTTATTTTTTTTACTCATATCCATACAAAGTAGATTTTTTATTGAATATAGGCTAGAAGAAGATTTTAGAATCATTCAAAAATTTATTGTGTTCTAAATCTAACTATTTATTAGATTTTCTTAATAATTTGATCCTTAGTATTTTAAAATTTTTTTAAATTATTAATTAATCATCGATTAAAATGTCTAAAAAATTCTAAATCAAGATAAAATCAGGCATATAAGACTAGTTATTACCATACTTGAGGATTTAATTATGTTTATTTATCTTCTTCCTAACTTAATTTTCATTATCCTCAATGAAAGAAAGAAAAATAAAGTATGATAAATGATAAAAAAATAATAAGAAAAGAATTCACTTAACTTAATATATTTTTTATCTCGGCCTGGGATTTATTTGTTCTTCATGTAGCATGGGTCTGTAGTTCTCCCTCCAACTTGGTTCTGAACGAAAGGTAAACTAAAAATAAAAAAAAAATATAAAAGCAAAAGCTAGGTTGCCTTCCAATAAGTGCTAAGTTTAATGTCTTCAGTCGGACCCTATGAAGAAGTTTTAGGTATAATCAATTTTAGTCTATCCTTCAAGTTTTCAAAAAGATAGGATCAATTAGGAGGCCTTGTCATCATGGCAGAAAAATATTCATGAAATGCTTTACGATGATTTAGCATAGCTCGGATCAGTAGAGTGTTTAGAGCAAGCATGTTATTCTAGAATTTATAGTTTTTATGATGATCGGGAAGGGATTATATTTGTTGGACCAAAATTAGAGGTGGTAGTTTTTGAATTTCTTCAATTATAACCTAATCTATTATAATTCCTTTCTTGGATATGATATATCTTGACATTAATTCTTCCTGATCTAAAGTATGGCATTTTTTTAAAATTAATTTTAAATCTACCTCCATACATCATTTTAATATTATAGATAAATTTTGGAAGCTATCCTTAAAAGAGTATCGAATATAAAAAAATTATTCATAAAATTATTATCCCTTATTCTAGCAATATCCCATCCTACAACTTCTTTATGTGCTTTTAGAACACCTATAAGTTGGTCTTCCTAGATAGGTATCACTGAAAGAGTATTAGTGGGTGCATCAGGAAGTGGCTTCAATTCTAAAATAGTTTGTGGTTCTCATAAGAGAGCTATTGGTGGGCTAGGTGGTGGCTCAAATTTTTTAATCTAAAGTGAGATGGTTTTAGGATAGGATATATCTATTTGGTCATTAACTTCTGTATTGTATTCATCTTTATCAAAATCGTTCATCTCATAATGAGCCAAATAGGGATTTAACAAATCTTGAAAAATAATTGTGGATGAAGATTCCTCTATTGTGTTATTCAAATGTGGTTCTTGGATAGTCTCTATTAATTTCATCATCTTTTTAGTTTGTCCTTCTTTTTCATTAAAAAGATTGGGTGATTCTAAGATACTTGAGAATGGATCCATATAGATGATGATAAAATTGATTCGTCCCATCATTCTTGGTCTTTTCTATATTGTGCTACCTTAGTAATATGATCTAAGAGAGTCTTTTTAATTGTGCAAGGTTGTTCTATGATCATATTATTTTCAAGAGTTTTAATTGATCTTTTAGAAAAAGTTATATGGATATTAAAATTTTTATCCAGGTATGGTTCCTCAAGGTCACTCTCGGGCTAACTAGGCAATTCTCTTTCCTCATACTGATTAAATATAAGTGCTTGCTTCTCTAGTTCTTTAAAGGTTGTATACAAGAGTGATAGATTTGTTGCAAGGTCCAATTATTGAGTTATAACTCATTTAATGCTTTTTAAAGTCTCTCTTCAAAAGTTGACTTATTGTTATTTAAAGAAGATTGATAATGTGGGTAGGGCATATCATAATATGCATCCATGAATGTAGATTCTTTTGGCACCGGGGTAACCATTGGTTGTGATTGCCATAAAAAATTTGGTTGAGCCCCCTAGCCTAGATTGTTAGTGTTAAAGTATGGGTTATTTTCTAATCTATAAGCTATTTGGATTTAATCTTGATAAACTTATTTATATATATACTCAGAAAATCAATGTGGGCATTTACTTACATAGTGAGTAGGGCTCGAGCATATTGCACAAACTTATTATGCAGAAAGAAAAGATGGATATATAGAAAGAGTTTCTAATAGCTTCTAGACGATCTACTCTATTAGATAGCTTAGTATAAAAATTCATCTCTGATTATTATTTATTTTATTTTATTTTATTTTAAAGAATAAGAAAAAAAATGAGGAGAGAGAATTCTAAAGATAAGAGCCTAGAGGGTCCTAGATCTAAGGATGATAGATGCAAAGAATTAATTAATATTTGATATTAATTATAATCAAATTAATCAAGCATGGACTTTCTATCCTAGGATTGACCTAGATCTAGATAGCTCCTAACTATTCTAAGATCACCTTCAAGTATAAGCCCAAACTATCTAATTGACTTTGCCAGTTTAGATAATGAAACTAATTAAAAACTATCTTCTTAAACCACTTGCCTTAGACATCGAGCAATTAACCAATTTGAACCTGATCCAACTCTAAGATTTTCTTATCTTATTGAGCTCGAATATTCTAGGACCAACATCTAATATATTGAATTTAAGTTAAAGGCTTAGGTCAATGCAATATGAAGGATAGTGGTTTGTGGACTAAGGAAGGATAATCAAATTCCCATCTTATCTTAATTAATGGATTGTACTTCTAAAATATATTATGGATATACAATGCAAACAAAGTAAGATGTCCAAATATATTAAATTTTTTAAAATTTAATTAGTTTTCCTATATTAATTAAGTATTATGAAGTGTATTTATTTTTTTATATATTGTTATGTAAAGTAGGAAAAATAATAGACAGATTTTAATTAAGTTAATTAGATTAATTATATTAGATTTTATTAGTAAAGCAAGAAAGTAAATCAACTTTTAAAATAATAATTTATTCTAAGTTATAAAAAATAGTAAATTAATTATATAAAATAAGATAATTATTTAACTATATAATTAAGGTAATCTAGCTAGAAAGCAATTAATAAACTATATATAAAAAAATATAAAGCAAAAATTTAAAGAAAACATAAATAATAGGTAGTTAAGTGATTAAATTAAATTGACTGATAATAAAAAGTAAATTATTAATCAATAGAATAAAATATGAAAAGCAAAAGTAGAAAAGTAGTAAATAATAAAATAAAAATATAAATTAGTAAAATAAATAAATAAGTAAAGCATAAAAAGTATAAAATAAAGTAATAAAATAAAGTAGTAAAATAAATAAAAAAATAAAATAAAGTGTGCAATAAAATAAAGTAGTAAAATAAATAAGGTAATAAAGCATATAAAGTAATAAATAAGGAATTAATTAAAAAAAATTTATTGATAATTTTTTTATTGAAGCAATCATACTACAATCCCTGGTAATATCACTCAAAATTTGATGCTTGTCATTACAGCAATAAATAAAAATTTAAATCCAATCTGACTATGAATTAGAATAATGGTGAGTCAGATGTCGATTTTTTCGAAGATTGAAGGCTAAGTTGCATTCAATTTAATTAAAAAATAAAATTTTAAATTAATTTTTAAAAATAAAAAATTAAATAAATAAATTAAAGAGAAATAATTAAGATTTTAGTAAATTAAAATAAAAAAGTAAATAATTAATTAATTAAGATTTTAAAATTAATTAAAGGTAGATAGAGAGAGTTGTCTAGGATTTCAGTTCTATCTTTCAATATTTAAGTTTATAATTGATTCATATACTCTTTTCATTGTTAATATACAATCTTATGAGATGTATGTTCTCTTGATCTGATTCTAACATAATCTATTCTACCTAGCATGGACCATATCTAACACGATCATGATCCATTTCACAGATATAGATTATTTAGATCAAGCAATCAAAGAACATAAATATAAATTATATTAATTCTTAGAATTCATCCTAATTTGAGTACAGACCATATCTATCTATGATCACAATCTGTCTTCTCAGTATAAAATGCAAGAAAAATAAATATTAAAGCATCAATATGAAAGACATATAAAAGATAAATAAATTTTATTGCCCAATAAAAAAAAAATAAGGATCAAATTACAAGCTCTCATACTGAAGACTTTCTTACTTTCCATGACACGAGATCTCTAGCCATACATGGATTTAATCTTGCTAGCTTTTGGCATGTTCAAATCTCTAAAAAAAAGAAAAAGAAAAGAAGAAAGAAAGGAAGAAAAAAGAAAGGAAGAAGAGAAGAGAGAAGGGAGAGAGAAAGAGATTGGAAGAGGGCTAATCCCCCCTTGGGAGGGTTCTCTATCGAGGTCTGTGACATAACAAGGGATTAAATAAGAAGAAAATAGGAGTTTGTAAGTCTTTGTCGAGCTTAAATTGAAGTTTGGTTCAAATTTTTGGATCTGGAGCTTCCTGGCCGTTGATCTATGATCAGATGGCTTGAAATTCATTAGAAAATCGTCGCATAGCTTTGATCATCGCCCAGATTGATTTTGGATTGTTGGAGTGCCGTATCAGGTCGTTGGATGTCATTCGATCATGCTTCAAGAGGCTGGAAGAGTTTGAATCAAAATAGGTTTTGTTCATAGCCATTGGATGGCGATCGGGAGAGTTGGGAGCTGCACGATTGTGCCTTTACTGTGCTGGTGGACCGCTGGACCAAGCTTGCTATAGACCTTGGCCAATTAGATCTCACCACATTCAGTACAATGATAGAAATGACCCGTGCACCGCATTTTTTGGTGGTTGACCCATTAAGGGTCCACGGTGTGGTGCGCTTGGTTTCGATCTACCATGGACCACATGAAAAATGACGTCATAGTGATGTCTGCTGAACAGGAGAGTTGGGCTGCGTGGTTGTGGGCTAGCACAAGTGCTGCGGGCTGGGCCGCAGTTTGCGGTTTGGCTTACTTAAACCATGGTTGGAGCTATGTCGGTTCTCGCTGGACCGGCCAGTTCAGTTGATAAGTTTTATCTAAATATTTTTTTAATTTTTAATTTAAACTTTTGGTCTTCGTATCTTTTTCATTTTAGCTTTAATTTTTATCAAATTTATTTCGTTTGAACCCATAAATCGAGCTCTTCGTATTGAAAGGATCTTTCCTACAAAACATTAATAAAAGTATTAATTTTTTTAAAATAAATATTAATTATTATATATTTTAATGCTATTATTTATAAATTTATGATAGTTATCAAAATCCTATCCATAAGAGGCATGAGAAAGGCTTGGGCATGGAGCTTCTCACATACAAATCTAATATTTGCATGAAAAAGAATCGCATGAGAAATAGGGTGGTGCATAGGGAGTTTTGGCACATGAAAGTAGTCCAACTATTTTGGACTCTACATTTCATCATTTGGTTCCAATCTAATTAGAATAAAATTGATAAAACTAAACCTAATCTAATTAAGTTTGAAACTAACTCAATTAAATCCTAATGAAATTAGGATTTGATCTAGTCCAAGTCCTGATCAAATCAAGAATCATTCTTTCTTAGTGATTAGATCATCTCATAACCTAATTGGATCAAATCAAATTAAATCCAATTCAATAAATTTGATCCAAACTTTATAGCTTAATTAAATTGAGCTAATTAGCAATCTTATTGCTAACTAATCCTCCAAAAATAAAGTTTTAGGCCAGCGGAACTCCTGATTACAGAGTCTCAGTCAATAGGACTCTTGATCACAAAGTTTCAATTTAGTAAGACTCTTGATCATAGAGTCCTAACTCAATAGGACTCCTGATCATAAAGTTCCAGTTCAATGGAATTACTCTCAATCAGCCACATGATCGAACAGGTTCTTTTTTTGAGTGTGACCTCATAGATTCAAACCTAAGTGGATAGCATAAGAATAAATTTCTATACCAATTAAAATGACGTTCTAGCAATGGTATCCAAGATCCGGATAGGCCGAATGTATGGAAAATAACATGCAGAATCTACTCGAATATAGTTACCATATAATTCAATCCTTTGATCCTGAATGTTCAGAGGATGATTCAAGGTTTAACTGTCAATCTTGAGTAAGTCATCTATATTATATTTTAAATTTTGAATCCATCACATGGATTATCCTAGTTGAGATTTTGTTAAATTAAAATATAGTAATACATTATCTCTAAGCTCTTGGAGCGGCCAATTCTATCTTAACTCACGCACGGACTTAATAAGTATTTGAGTATATCCAGAAACTTTCTATCACTGAATTAAAAATTCAGATAGTCCGATACCAAAGTGTAGTGAGTTGCTTGCAAGTCATCATAGTGATCTTAGGTCTGATGGATACTTATACCTATATCTCTTTAGAGTAAGACTTGATAGTAGAATGCTCTAGAATGGTCATGTTCAGTACAGATATACTTTTATATCTCATCTACATGCCATACCAGCGTCTCCATACTTCTTGGTTAAGAGGACAACCAACTCATATGGTATCCAATAATCTATACTTGATATTGCTATCATCTTATTAATAACATATCGTTTGATTGCAAACAAGTTTAAGGACTAAATGATAAATCCTCATTTATCAATTTAAAATAATCCTAAGGACTTCATCATAATACAGGAGTTACTATAACAAAAATAATTTTTTACGATGTAAAAAAAGCATTGCAAATACTTAACTTTCATTGTTAATAATTATTTTTGATGAAAATATTATCGCTAATAATTCATCACAAATAAAGAGATCATAGATAATATTTTATGATGAAAAGATAATTTTCATCGCTAATAATAATTTTTTATGATAAAAAAAAATTATTAAAATTTTTTATTTATTTAATTATTTATGATAAAAATTTATAATTTTTCATCAAAAATATATTATTTATGATAAATTTTTTTTTATCATAAATAATTGAGTATTTATGATTGAATTTTTTCATCATAAATGATCAATTATTTATGATGAAAAATTTTCATCACAAATACTCAATTATTTATGATGAAAAAATTTTCATCATAAATACTTAATTATTTATAGTAAAAAAAATTTCATTGCAAATACTCGATTATTTGCGATGAAAAAATTTATGTTGTAAATAATCAATTATTTACGACTAAAAAATTTACATCATAAATAATCAAGTACTTATGATGAAAAAATTTATCATAAATAATTACATCATAAATAATTAAATAAATAAATTTAATTATAATTTTTTAAAAATATATTTTTAAAAATATATATTTTAATATATATTTTTATTATTTTATATAATCTATAAAATTAAAATAAAAATTCACCCAATAAACTCATAAATAAATTTCATCATTTTATTATAAAATAAATTTAATAATTATAAGAGATCTAAAATAAAATAAAAAAATAAAAATAGGCCACTGGTCGTCAAGTATCGGCATTTGGAGAAGAATGGGCAGGAGGAGGGGAGTGCACACTCGAAGGAGCTCGGATCGGCCTACTATTGCTTCATCAACTACATCATCTATTCCATCTACACCATCTGCTTGATCATTTGTATCTAAAACTGCTAGTACTCATCAATGCATGTAGCCAACTCAGTAGTCTGCCGTCGATCCTCAGTAGCCTGCCTCTGTATCTCTACCAATTGGACATCAAAGGCAGCATGGATATTCGCCTTGGATGAGTATGAGGATGTGGGAGCTCTGATCCCATACCCTAGCCTCCTAACATAATAGGATCTCGTACCAAGCATCTGTTATAGATCTTGTCATCTATGGATGCGGTCAAGCCCTCAGGAGTAGGATCTAATATCTATCATACAATCTTGAAAATTAAATTTATAGCCATTCTAAGTTTGTACTAAAAATCAAAATACCAATGAAAAAATAATTGAAAAAACTTACATAAAACTTCTAGCTCCCTGCCATCCAATCCCCTGACCATCACTAGTGGGTCTGCTGGTGGATCTCAATCCTACTATGAAGCTCACCACTCTCTATATCTATCTACAATTTGAGAATAATTAATAATTTTTTTTTAAAATAATTAAAGAGTTAAAATATGCTAAACAAAAATTACTTACTATCTACTCCATATGGCGAGTGAACGGCCTTGAACCCCCATAGTGTGAGATGGTCTGTCTCGCTCGATTTGCAACATTTTGGGCACATCGACCCTATAGAATTAACAATCAAATTAGTAACTAACTAAATTCAAAAATAAATGATTAAATTATTAAACTCTAAAAAAAAGGTTTGGATGCTTAACTTGACATGCTAGGTCCTCGTACGTGCGACATAGCCCAGTCCTCAATACTGATGCTGTCATATAACCACTATCCCACTGCCTCCATCCCATGATTGTGCACTATAGTATATCAGAGGCGATGGATGTGATGCTGGTACTTCTTGAAATGCAAGCATAAATGATCATTCATAGCTTGCCGCATGTGACAATGCTTGAAATCAATAATATCAAATATATTCTGCTAATAACAAATATTATAAGAATATAATATTAATTAAATATTTTACTAAATATTATTTTACCTATAAGTAGCT
The DNA here is from genome assembly GCA_006176705.1 of Cocos nucifera. Classification (NCBI taxonomy): domain Eukaryota; kingdom Viridiplantae; phylum Streptophyta; class Magnoliopsida; order Arecales; family Arecaceae; genus Cocos; species Cocos nucifera. The sequence continues at coordinate 66,166 of QRFJ01003059.1, forward strand.
ATAGAAGACCTTCCTCTAAGCCCGTATAACCTGATGCCAATCAAAGACGTCGCGGGGCAAAGTTATGGCATATGATGCCCAGCTCAGTTTGTCATGGCTTGCACCAACCCTTAATGGGCCTAGTAAAGCTGGATGAAATCTCGATACGGAGATGTTGTCTCTCATGCTAGCATCTCTAATGCTCAAGGGTGAGGTTCTTTGATGGATCTCGCCCTTGCCTCACCACGGACAGAGAATGGTCTGAAACATAATGAATAAATTATTAGTATGATGGCTATCTATAAATCTAATAGGTATAATTAAAATTAAATTTTATTATATATAAAATATTAAAATACCATTCAGATCCATCTCACTCGGTTCTGCCTCTATAGCACCCTCTGGTGACTCTGATGGTGCGATAGTGGAAATGGGAAAAGACTTATCCTCAGGGATAGATGGGAAACTTGAATGTCGTTGTCTCCCTCCTAGTGCCATACTTGTAATGCTTAAACTATGCATATAACTAACTTGACATACAAATAAATATAATAATGAATAGTAATAGCAAAAAATATAAATGCTAATGAATATAATTGTATTGCACACCATTATTACAAGAGAAGATTCAACAAAGAATATAGATCTACTCATCAGCATCCGTATTCTCCTTGATTTGTAGGTCCTCCTTCGAATCACAATAATTGATTAATATATCGTCTTCTATCTTATTATCATTTATGAATGGATCGTCATCCTCCAAATCATCAAGATTAAATACAAAATTAGCTTCAACTTCATTGAACGGTAGATCAGCCCTAATCAAAGGAGCTGTCATAAGTTCTTCATCAATAAGGAGCTCGGTCAATATTTGTTCTTTCTCTTGAAAAGCTTTTTCTTCATGTAAATTTGAATTTTCGTCTATCTCTAATTGGGTTGGTATGTCATATACACCTTTAGGTATTATTCTTTGCACGACGTGTCAATCACCTCAATATTTTGGATCCTTCAACTATATTATTTGTTTCACTTGAGTTGCTAATATATATGACTCATTCTGGTACCATATTCGTGCAAAATTTATACTGATAAAGTATAGATTGATATGAATACCGATCATTTTATTACTAATATCCCACCATTTATACTGAAACAAGAATACCAAATTTTTGGATCCTTACTTTAATTTTATGATATCTACCAATACACCAAGATATTCAATCTCCTCTTCTCCTTTATATCCTATCATAGTAATCCCACTATTCTAGGTCTATTTTTGCATCTCAAGCTCTGTTATATGAAATCTCATTCCTCCAATGATATAAGATGTGTAGTGGTGAACCCTTCAATAAAGGCCACATGCTAAATCATACAACTCATCGATCACATCCTCTTCTTTATTGAAATACTTAGATTTCATCTACAATGTAACATAAAAGGTTATGTTGGTTCAAATAATTAATTTTATAATTATAAAAATATAACATAATACTAGTAGAATTTACATGGTCTTCAACTATTTTACAATTTTTTTCTATGTTGATCATCAACATCTATATTATTCTCTCTAGATAGTATACTCTATGATTTTTAATTTTACATCAACATGAAAAAATTAGTTAGAATACTAAAAACTACAGTAAGATGATACTTACTCAATTAAATTAAGTACACGATATAAATGAATCATATTTTAATCATATCTAATATGTACTTGGAGAATAAATGAGATAACTATGATAGAATTTTTCATAATAAAATAAAGAATATCATGATAATAATAAAAAAATTGATGCATTTCTGAACTATCCAATCGAGGCATTCAAGAGCTGCTCATAGAGTCCATTTTGGAGACCCTAGGACCGACTCTTGAATGGGTGTTTAAGATTACATCAATGAATGCATTAAATCACTACCATAGATCTCTTTATGGAAATAAAGAGATGTATCTAGATCCTAACCTCGATCTAACCTAGATCATGATTCAGATCCAAGATCAGATCCTGGATTGGGTCTCGACCGAATCCTGACCTCAATCCGATCCGGATCATGATCCGAATCCCAAACTGGATTCCAACCTGGATCCTAGATCGGATCCCAACCTCGATCTGACCTGAATTATGACTCGAATCCTGACCCAGATCCTGACCTCGATCTAATCTAGAATGTGATCCAAATCCTAGACCAGATCCTGGATTGGATTTCGATCTAGATCTTAACCTAGATCCTGGATCAGATCTCGATCCGAATCCCAACCTTGATCCAATCTAGATCGTGACCCAAATTCCAATCCAAATTTTGGACTAGATCCCGACCTCGATCCAACTTGGATTGTTATCTGGATCCCAGATTGGATCCCAGACTAGATCATGGACCAAATTTTGACCTGAATCCCAACCTCGATTCTATTTGGATCGTGATCTAGATCTCGATCTAGATCCCAACCCAAATCCCAGACCAGACAATTCATATGCATTAAAAATTAAAGGATTCGACTAATCCTAATTAAAACATTAAATCATAATCATAATAAAATATAGGACTAAACAAGTAAAAACATTAAATTATAACAAGAAAAAGCATAAACTTATTTTTTTAAAAATAATATCTTATCATTATATTAAAAATCTAACTATTTTCATTATAAAAAATAATTTATTTTTAAATATTTTTAAATATTTTATTTAATTTTATTTATCAATACTATTTTTTAATAGTTATTATTATTTTGATTATTATTATTACTATAAATAAATTATTAATTTTTTAATAATTGTTTTATTTTTTCTTTCTCCTCCCATAAGCCATAACCCCTCTCCCAATCCCCCCACCACCCTCCAACCATCATCACGGCCCGCCACCCCTCGCACCCACATCCAGCCCATCACCACCGCCCCCCGCGGCGCCCCTCCGCCCCCCACCCCTCATGGCCCCCATTCAGCTCGTCACCACCACCCCTTACCCTATGGTGCCACTCTGCCCCTACCCCTTGCGGCCCCCACCCAGCCTATCACCACCGCTTCCCACCTCCTGTGGCGCCCCTTTGCCTCCCACCCCTATTGCCCCCAGTCGACCTATCACCACCGCCTCCCATCCCCTCGCGACCCCCACTCAGCCTGTCACCACCGCCACCCACCCCTTATGGTGCCCCTTCACCCCCACCCCCTACGACCCCCATCCAACCTGCCACCACCGCCCCCACCCCCTGCGATGCCCCTTCATCCCACCTCGTGGGTCCATGCCCATCACCACCGCCACACCCTGACCAAACACCCTCCCTCCCTCCTCTTCTTTTCTGCTTGGGCACCCACCTCTTGCACCCCCACCCATCACCTCCGCCTGTCACCGCCACCACATGGCATCGGCCACCACCTGCATGTAGAAAGATTGGAAAAAAAATCCATTGCACTATCAAAATAGGAAGCTTACCTTTGGTTCACAATGTTAGATATGTGTGCCCTAGAAGCCAGAATTGGCTGACACTTGTTGTACACTTCTAAGGGCAAAATTATAATTTTGACTATAAATAATAAAATGGATTATTTTTCTATCACAATGTGTATTTTATGTTTGTGATACATCCCTTGAGTTAATGGTAATGATAGTTCATATTTTCAAGAGTTGAAAATTTAAGACATGAATTTTCGTTATTAACTCATAAAATGCTCCTGACCGTAGGATCATCATGAGGATGATGATTGATCCAGAAGGTTGGTGTACAATCGCTTCTTTATAGTAGATGAATCTTGAGTCTATGGTGTAGAGATATTGGAGCAAGAGTATAGGTACTCATTAGAGAATGAGGGCACTGAGCGTGACCACCTCGAGCAGTCATTAGAAAGTCTACCTTCTCATCAATGACTAGCTCGAAGCTGCAGTGGTGTGTCTGGTTCATTGATCTGAGGTGCATCAGTAGTTCACCTTAAGGATGTTTTAGTTTGACTACACCATGACTCGATCTCCTAGCCATTCAAAACCCTGAGGTGTATGTTGGCTATAGGATATGTGGTGGCAAACATTGGGATCATCATAGGATAATAGGATTACACATAACAAGATATAATTAAATTAGATTTAATTTAATTTATTTTTATTTTTATTTTATCAGATCGATAAAATTAGATTTGAAGAGTCTCAGATGTAAGAAATTTTTTTTTAAAATATTTCTCTTGATCAAATCAGATCTGAACGAATCTGATCCAAAAAATTTTATTTTTTCTTCAACTGATATCAGAGCCAGGTTCCATAATTATTTAGATCTGATTTTAATATAATTTTGATATGATAATTAGATGATTTTAGATGTCACATTAGATATAATTAGATCTAAAATAAAAAATTAAGAAAAATTAAATAATCTAGATCTAAGATGTATGAGATGCATGACTAGACTAGGAATAGAATTATTCTATGTATAGTCTAGGATGATCATAGTTTTAATTTAATTAATTATAATTTTAGATCTATTTATTTACTATATTTTAATATTATAAATATTATAATTAGATCTAAAAATAAAAAATAAATTTATTTAATTTTATTCATATGAGATATGATATATACATGTTTAGACTAGTTATAAAATAGTTCTACAAAGTTATCTTGAATAAATTTAATTTGATATGATCAAATTTAAATTTTATTTTTTAGATATTTATGAGATAATTTAGATCTAAAAATATGCATGATATGACACATGAGATGTATGCAAGACATATTTTTAAGTTAGATCAATTATATATATGTGATATATATGTGGATCTAACTAGTTTTGTAGATTCATCATATTTCTGATTAAGACGTTCCCCTTGGCCGTCCGATCATAAGAGCAAAGTAGGATTTAAATGCCCTCTCCTTTCATTCGATGGGATATTCTTATGATGTGTAGGGATGCTGCACGTTCGTCCTTAATCAAAAATTAAAAACTTATTTTCTACAAAATTCTAAATCCTGAAACCTTAGAATTTTATTTACATATTTTGTTAATGAACCCTAAACTTAATTAAGAATTAAGATTATAAAATATATTAGGTCTAAAATTAAGAATTTTTAGATCTAAGTCATATTCATAAAATTGAATTCCGACTTGGGTAGCTCAATTAGGTCTAGCGGTTGATCAAACCGAATTAAGAGTTAGTTAGATGGGATCAAGAGTGCTTAAATTGACCAGCCTAATAAGATTAAGTCTGGGTCAAGGTCGAGTCACATGAATGATCGATCAAGTTAAGATCTAATCGGGCTCAGTGGTTAGAGTTTGGATTGTAGGCTAACCTGATTGGTTCTGGTTCAATAATTTGGTGTTTAAGATAAGTTTGATAGATATGACTGATTGAGTTTAAATTGGGAGCTACTCGACTTGAATGCATTCTTGTCAAGTTAATGCCATATCTCTTCCATCGGGCTCACTTATCTGGCCATATTTGTCGGCTCAGTTCATATCTGAGGTGGCTTATAATCCGAGCTAACTCATGCCACTAGGTTAGTCATAATGGTTATGACTATGTCAAATCAAGTTTAAAGAGACCTAAATTAAATCTTCCTAAGAAAAGATTAAGTCTAGGGTATTCCACCATTGTAGATGTGCGAGCCCTTCCTAGGGTTGATTGTTCTCGGTTGGTCACAGTGGTTCAGTTGCACTGGAAAGATGCAACCATGTCTATTAGGCATTGGATGCTATGGGCTGGAGGATGGATTAGCTCAATATTTTGGATACACTGAGAGATCCAATTTGGAATCCAATCTATGCAAATGATGGGTCTGACTTAACTAAGAAGTGGATCAATATTTTGGGCATGGTAAAATTCATGAAATAGAGACCAAGCCTAGGTGCACCATGATTAGAGAATCATTGGACAAGAGTTGTTCACTCATTGGCTAACCCATCACCAATAACTATTAGGTGAGGTGATGAGTCAGTTAGTGGGACTGCACCCATTAGAAATCATTAACCATGGAGATCTTTGCATCTCTACAGAGGGAGTGTAGGGATCCGAGAAAATAGTGGAAGCTAATTTGTTTAAAAATCAAACCCCTAAATAAATTATTTAAGTCTTAATTATAAAATCTAACTAAAAATTTTGACTCTCTATAGAAAAAGAAAAATGTCTGCATCCAACCCACTAGCTCATATCTTGGACACCCATAGACTGACCGAACTTAATTATAAGGATTGGCTCCGAAACTTCAAAATTATTTTGGGTTTTGAGAAGTTAACTCATGTATTAGATCAGGATCTTCGCACCTTACCAGTCCGTCCGTCCATTGAACAGAGAGCATCTCTTGACAAATGGATGGATGAAGATAACAATGTCAGATACTACATGTTGGGCTCGATGTCTGATGAGCTTCAGTGCCAACATGAAGATATCAAGATTGTCCATCAAATGTTGGCTCACCTACAAGAGTTGTTTGGTGAACAGAGTTGCGCAGCCAAATATCAGGTCACTAAACGACTATTTAAGGCTAAAATGCATGATGGACAGTCAGTCCAAGATTATTGTCCGATGATGATCCAGGACTTGGAAGAGCTTAAGAAGCTCGGAGTAAAGTTAGATCAGAATCTACAAAATGACATAATTCTGCAATCCTTGACTGATGCATATGGGCAGTTCATCATGAACTACCATATGCATAAATTTCAAAGTACTTTAACCGAGCTTATGAACATGCTGGTTATTGCTGAGCTTTCTATGAAAAGTTCTAAAGGCTCAGTGCTTGCTATGGAATGGACTTCTTCCAAGAGAAAATCTTTTGGAAAGAAGAAGAAGTTTGTGAAAAAATAGAAGATGAAAGAAGGAAAGAAGAAAAAGACAGAGGTGAAGAAGAAGGCCGTTGATAAAAAAAAAGTATTTTCATTGCAACACTGACGGCCACTGGAAGCGGAACTGCCCTGCTTACCAGGCCACCCTGAAGAATAAGAAGGAGACAGGTCCATCTGGAGGCTCGTTATTGAGTTTGACCTTATGGTTTCTTCTGCATCCAGTTCGATGCTTGACTCTAGTTCTAGTGCTCATTTATGCACTTTCATATAGGATCTTGAGGATAGAAGGAGGCTGAGGGATTATGAGATGATCCTACGCATCAAAAATAGAGCAAGAGTTGCTGTTGTGACCGTGGGAACAAACCCTCTTTGACTATCATCTGATTTAGACTTAGTATTAAAAGATTGTTGTTATGTGTTTGTGGCAAGTAAGAATTTGATTTCTATTTCATGCCTAGCACTAGAAGGCTATGTAATTAGTTTTCTTAAGGATCATTGTAACATTCTTTATAAAAGAAATAAAATTACAAGTGGTTTTCTTATTAACAGTCTTTACCAGTTACATATTGATGTATCTATTTCTAATATCGAGCAAAATATGAATGCCATGAAATGACCTAGAGATAGTTCAAATGATAGGTATATATGGCACCTAAGACTAGGTCATATAGCAGAAGATAGGGTTAACAAATTGGAAAAAATCGGGCTATTGAGTTCGTTGACTTTCGAGTCATATCCAATTTATGAATCTTATCTTAATGGCAAAATGACTAAGCTTCCTTTTGTATGACATGGGGAAAGGGCCATGGATCTTCTTGCCCTAGTACATACTGATGTATGTGGTCCATTTGATGTGTCGGCTAGAGGCAACTTTGTCTACTTCATAACCTTTATCGATAATTTATCTAGGTATGGATATATATATCTTATGAGACACAAGTCTGAAGCTTTTGAAAAGTTCAAGAAATTCAGACATGAAGTAGAAAAGCAAATCAAAAATTTTATTAAGATTATTTGATTAGATCGAGAAGGTGAATACCTTAGTCAAAAATTTTTGAACTATCTCAAGAAAAATGGCATAGTCTCTTAGTGGACTCCATCTGGAATACCTTAACTCAATGGAATTTCAGAATGGAGGAATCGGATCCTATTAGATATGGTCCAATCGATGATGAGCTTCATGGACCTTCCTAATTTTTTTTGGGAATACAATTTGTTAAACTGCAATATACTTACTGAATAGGGTTCCTTCTAAAACCATTCCTACCACATCATATGAGATATGACATGGTAAGAAACCAAGTTTGAATCATTTCAGAATTTGGGATTGTCCGGCTCATGTCAAAAGACAACAAGTGAACAAGTTAGACTTTAGATCCTTTAGAGCTTGATTTATAGGATATTCTAAAGAGTCATTAGGATATTATTTCTACATTCCAGAAGATCATAATGTGATTGTGAGTCGACATGCCATCTTTCTTGAAAAATAGTTTATTCAAGATAGTGACATTGAAAAGCAGATCATGCTCAAGGAGAAAGTCTCATAAGAGCAACGAGCTAAGGACCAAATAGAACCAAATCAGGTTGAGCCAATACAATCACTACCTCCTCCACCTCATAGATCGAAAAGGATTTTTCGTCCCCCTAAGAGGTATTTAGGTACTATTTCAGAAAAATAGAAAAAAATGTTCCTCATAGGTAATGGGGTTCATGGTGATGATCCCAAAACCTATAATGAGGCGATATCAGATATTGACTCCGAGAAATGATTAGAGGCAATGAAGTCAGAAATTGACTCGATGCACTCAAACCAAGTCTGGACCTTGGTAGATCCACTAGAAGGTATAGTATCTCTTGGGTGTAAATGGATCTACAAGAGAAAGACTGGTGTAGATAGGAATGTAGAGACATTCAAAGCTAGATTAGTGGCAAAAGATTACAGTCAACGTGAAGGCATTGACTATCAGGATACTTTTTCATCAGTAGCTATGCTTAAATCCAACCGCTCATTGCTTGCTTTTACAGCCTATTTCGATTATGAAATATGACAAATGGACGTAAAAACAGCATTCTTAAATGGATATCTTGAGGAAGATATCTATATGGAACAGCCACTAGATTTTACATCCAATGATATTGCACAAGGTATGCAAGCTGCAAAGGTCTATATATGGACTTAAGCAAGCATCTCGGAGCTGGAATACTTGTTTTAATGATGTGATCAAATTATTTGGTTTCATCAAGAATGAGAAAAAATCATGTATCTTCAAAAAGATCAGTGGGAGCGCTATTATCTTCCTCATACTGTATGTGGATGATATCCTCCTTATTGGGAATGATATTTTCATGTTGACCATAGTAAAAGTATGGTTATCCAAAGAATTCTCCATGAAAGACCTAAGAGAAGCATCCTATATTCTAGGTATTATGGTCTATAGAGATAAACCGAATAGGATGCTAGAACTTTCATAGAAGATGTACATAGAGGAAGTGCTAAAGAGGTTTAGCATGGAAAACTCTAAGAGGGGTTTGGTATCCTTCAGACATGGCATTCATCTTTCCAAAAAGATGTGCCCTAGCACACCTGAGGAAATAGAACGCATGAGCAAGATCCCTTATGTTTCAGCAATAGAGAGCCTCATGTATGCCATGTTATGTATATGATCTGATATAGCCCATGCTGTGAGTGTCATAAGTAGATATCAGTCGAATCCAGATGAAAAATACTGGACTTCTGTAAAATATATCCTTAAGTACTTGAGAAGAACTAAGGATATGTTGTTGATTTTTGGTAATGGAGAACTCCAAGTTCAGGGATATACAGACTCGAATTTTATGTTCGATGTAGATGATCGAAAGTTGACATCTGAAAGTTTGTTTGTGTGTAATGGTGGTACTATTAATTGGAAGAGTTCCAAGCAGACAGTGATAGCAGATTCCACCATGACTAGCTCGAAGCTGCAGTGGTGTATCTGGTTCTTTGACCTAAGATGCATCGACAGTTCACCTTGAGGGTGTTATAGTTTGACTATACCATGACTCGGTCTCCTAGCCATTTGGAACCCTGAGGTGTATGTTGGCTATAGAATGTTCATTGTAAGAATTGGACGCACCAAGAGGAAATCTATCTACCTCGGTAGATGAGGAGCAGTCCTATGATGATCATGAGAATCAAGTCCATAAGTCCATGGCCATGGTAGAGTGAAATAATAAAAAAAGTTTCTATTAAGGTTTTCACATCGGACTTGAATCAAATGATTAAATCATATGATAGAAATTAGGGTTTGACGAGTTCACCTTAACCCTAATATGATTGGAGCTCAAGATAGAAGAACTTAATCACACAGATCGCTGCACCGAGAGGCTTGGTTTTAGTTCTGATGGATTGCCATCATATACTGCTAGGTGTCACTAGTGGATTTTGGGAGCAATTAGAATGATTTAGATGATCGATCATTCTAGTTGTCTGAATCAAAAAAGTTTTGATCCATCGGAAGGTGTTTCGATGATGTCGATGATAGAGATTGAGATATATCTCATTACCATATGAAACTAAACCTAACTGGATGACACAAACAAGGATTTGGATTTGGATATCATCAATTGGACTAATCTAGTTCAATTGATTTGAATTAGATTCAATTAGGTTCAAAAAAATCATGCTAGCACATGATTGAGCCTAATGTTCTCCTTCAATTATCATTTAAGTTATCTCGAATGAGCCAAATGTGTTTGTGCTCACTCAGGTATCTTTACATGATTTGTCTGAAACTTGTCCAAGTTAGAAAAGGGTTATCTTAATTTATGAGATAAATTTGAGACAACACCTACCATTTTCCATCATCTACTAATTCTTGTCTTTTGATTTTGGTCAAACGTTGATCTTTGATACTTAGACATCTACCCATGTGTCATGCACCCATAGGAGATTGATTTTGGACCAGTCAACCTGCTAAAAAGTAGGTGGACCAGGGGTGCACGCTTAAGGAGGCATGCACCCATGGATAGGGCACCTAGAGTCCCATACAGATGGGACTCTAGTTACTTTGAAGTTTCTACCTAGGTGGCGCCAAAGATTAGACTTTGACCAGTCTTAGGCACCATCTAAGGATGATTTAGAGGGGCTCTTATCTAATTGGATCAAGTGATGTCATTCCACCAATCAGATTTAGATCTAATTGCATGAAGCAATGTGATTGACCGAGATGATGTGGCACTGCATGGCGCAATAGGATCTATATAAATCTTATCTGCACCTAGTTTTAAAGAGCTTAGACCATTGCCCACACCACAAGGCTGCCCCTCTCCCTCCTCCATGCCATCTTCAAGTCCTCTCTCTCTTCTCTACGCCCAAGGGGATTTGGGATCTAGTTTGGTGCGATCCAAGCAAGAGAAAGGAAGAAGGCAGCACTGCTGCAAGAGATGATACCCGATCTTCGAAAGAAGTTTTGAAGATCCTTCAAATCAGATCCAGATCTGATATTTGAAGAAGTGATAAAGAAGGAGAAGATCTCCAGATCCAGTCTGAGTGGTTATCGGTAAAGGCCAGGCACTTGCGTGGCTAGATCAAGAATCTCAGACAATCAGCAGGATCATCACAGGATATTCTAATTATCCAACAACAAGGTACAAAATTAAATCTATTTTAATTTATTTTTATTTTTATTAGATCTATAAAATTAGATCTAAAATATCTTAGATCTGATCTAGATTCAAAAGAAAATTTTTTTGAAATATCTCTCTTGATCCAATCAGATCTGAACGAACTTGATCCAGAAAATTGGGATTTTTCCTTCACACAATAGCGGCAACAACGATGAGGGTGGTGGCGATAGCGAGAGATGTTGATGCAGGATGGATATGTGGATGAAGATGCAACTAATTTTTTAAATATTTTTTTATTAATTTTTAGCAATCAAAATGATAAATAGAAGCAAATCTAACAAGATCTAAACTTTCAAGGAAGAAAAGTATTGATTAAAGCAAGTAGATCTTTCTAATATGTATAGCTGTCCCTTTCAAATTTTTAAGAATGTTGGATCGAAGGTGATTGAGAAATCTCCTTCTTGATTAGGCTTCACAATTTAGATTCAGATATAAAAAAATTAAGAAAATAAATTTTACTTATCAACAATAACGATCTCCTCAATAGATCTGTGAAGAATCCATTCAGATGATCGCTCGATTCAATCTTAGAGAAGTTAGGTTGTTGTAGGCGGTTGCGATCCCAATTCATGGAAGAACTTCATGAATTCAGAATCAAGGCACCTTCAAGCATTACTCCAGATTGATAACTCGAATAGTGGATGGCATGTGGAGGGGTGGTGGTTTTGATCTTTGCGCACGGATGACTTCAAGTGCAGAGAGAAAAAAATTAAGGAGAAGAGAGGAAGAAACTAAGAGGGGGAAGAGGATCTCCAGATTGGAGAAGAAAAGCAATAGCTTTATTTTTTTTTCATTCATTCATTCATTCCATTAAGAGTTCTAATACAAGGTATTTATAGATAAAATAATAAGAGTCTAAAATAATTCAAATACTCATAGTTTAAAATAAATCAAACTCTAACAAGCTAATCCTGTAGGTGGTGCCATCTCGTGATAAACTTGGACTATGTCTCACACCAATCAATAGTTGCCATATGGATTCTTTAGGCTAATCTTTTAGGACTTTTTCATGGCACAGGCTAGAAAATTGAGACTCTCCTTTAGGAGGCATCAGGGGTCTATCAAAGTTCCAACTTGAGTGATAATGTAGTTAGATCTGGCTTAGTCAAGCTAGATGATGGCTTGCGAACTGGTATTCGCACCTATTTCCCTAGGGTGGAAAAAACTTGACTCTGATGAGTATGGTCCACTATAGCTCTAGAATTGTTCAAGCTAATCTGGATCGATCCATTGCAACTCCTCCTGAGTGATCCATGTATTCTCAGATTCAGGTTGGCCTTACCATCGGACTAGATATTGCTGATATCCACGCCTTCTAGTTGACACAACCTGCTCATCTAAAATCTTATCGACGCGATCATGTTTTTTTGGAATAGTGGGTGGTGGACACTCAGGGTGGGGTTCACTCTCAAGAAAAGGATCAGGCTCAAATGGATCACTAGATATCGATATTGGCTTCTTGTATTTTATTAGATATGATACATTGAATGTTGAGCTTATGCCATAACCAGATGGTAAATCTACAACGTAGGCACTCGATCCTAGTTTCTTTAAAATCTTAAAAGGTCCAGCTCCACGTGCATGGAGTTTCTTGATGGTTCTTGGTGAAATCCATTCTAGCCTTACTCGAATCATAATAGTCTCCCTCAATAAAGTTATAAGATATACGATGTGAATCTGCAAGTTGCTTATACATTTGATTACCGACATTACTTTTATTTTTAATGTGTTCATGTAGATCCTTAAGATGCCATGCAAATGATTCTGCATCTTCTGATGATCTAGCATGCCATGGTAATGGGATTAAGTCCACTGGTTTATGAGGACGATAATCATATACAACTTCAAATGGTGTCTTACCAATAGACCTATTGATAGAATCATTGTAAGCAAATTCAGCTCAGAATAGGATTAAATCCCAATTACTGACATGTTCTCCTACTAGACTCCTAAGAAGGTTGCCTAAACTCCTGTTAACTACTTCAGTCTGGCCATCAATCTGTGGATGATATGCAGATAAGAAATTAACTTTCATTCCTAGCAAATGCCATAAAGTTTTTCAGAAATAACTCAAGAATCTGACATCACGGTCTGAAACAATGGACTTAGGTAGACCATGCAATCTCACAACCTCATCAAAGTATAAATGAGCTACTCTGGATGTATCTGAAGCTTTAGGACATGATAAAAAGTGGGCCATTTTTAAAAATCTGTCTACTACAATACTAATAGACTCGTTCTTATGGATGGTTCGGGGCAAGCCTAGGATAAAGTCGATACTAACATCTTTCCATGAACGGTCGGGGACAGACAATGGCATATACAGACCAATATTTTGTTTAGGATGTTTCGCTATGGCACACGTACGACATTGGGCTATGATTCTCATAATATCTCTCTTCAAACTGGGCAAGTAGAACTGATGTTCCACAGCTTCAATTATCTTATTCCGTCCAAAATGTCTCATCAGTCCACCCACATGTAATTCTCACACTAAAAATTTTCTTATGGATGTTCGCAGGATACACAGTCTATTATTTCTAAATAAGAATCCATCTTGAAAACATACTCACTAAGGTTTCTAGACGGTCCTTGTTGTAGGATAGCATAAATCTCTTTAAAGTCAGGATAGTCAGAATAATTTTTCTTTAACTTTTCAAATTTCATAACTTTAACATTAATGGCAGACAAAAGAAAGACTCTATGACTTAGAGCATCCATAACTTGATTTGCAGATCCAGCCCTATGTTTCGGTACAAATGTATAGGATTGAAGAAATTCAATCCACTTGGCATGTCTATGATTTAGTTTTTTTTGTGAATTTAAAAACCTAAGGGCTTCATGATCCGACTACAAGACGAAGTCAAAAGGCAATAGGTAATGCCTCCAAAATCTCAAAGTTTATACTATCGCATAACTTTATCATATATAGAATATTTTTGTTTAGCCTCATTCAATTTCTCACTGAAGTATGCGATAGGATGGAGCTCTTGAATCAAAACTCCTCCTATTTCTACACTTGATGCATCATATTCAACCTCAAAAACTTTATTAAAATTAGGTAGTCGTAGGACAGGAGTTTGAGTTATTTTATCCTTAATCTTTTGAAAAGCTTTATCAGCCAATTTTGTCTGCTTAAATACTTTCTTATGGATACAATCTGTGATAGGAGCCATAATTGAACTGAATTCTTTAATAAATCGATGGTAAAAGATGACTAAACCATAAAAATTTCGAACATCGTGAATACTCTTAGGTACTGGCCACTCTACTATAGCTCAAATCTTTTCGGGGTCTACAGTTATTTTCTCAGATGTTACAACAAATCCTAGGAATACAGTCTTATTGGTCATGAAAGCACATTTTTTAAGATTCACATATAAACTCTCGATTCTATGGGTCAAACAGACTTATCGTAAATGACTAAGATGGTCCTCTCTTGTTCGACTAAAGATGAGGATATCATCGAAGTACACGACCATGAATAATCCAATAAAGGATCGCAATACCTGAGTCATAATTCTCATGAAAGTACTAGGTGTATTGGACAAGCCAAATGGCATGACCAACCAGTCATATAAACCATCTTTCATTTTGAAGGTGGTTTTCCATTCATCTCCTGGTCTAATTCTAACTTGATGGTAGCCACTCTTAAGATCAATCTTAGAAAAGATGGTGGAGCCTACCATTATATCTAACATGTCATCCAGTCGGGGTATGAAAAATCTATATTTGATAGTGATTTTGTTGATCACCCTACTATCTATACACATCCTCCATGATCCATCTTCCTTAGGCATTAATAATGCAGGCATAGCACATGGGCTCAAACTTTCTCTAATGAATCCTTTGTCTAGTAGTTCCTTAACTTGCCTTTATAACTCGGCATGCTCAATTGAGTTCAACCTATAGTGGGGCAAGTTTGGTAAGGTGGATCTAGGGACTAAGTCAATCGCATGTTGGATGTCTCGCATGGATGGTAGTTGCTCGGATAGCTCTTCAGGAAAGACATCCTTAAATTCTTCTAAAATGGACCCTACTTCTGGTGGATATTCAATTTGGGGTTTCTTAGGGAACTATTTGTAGGTTAATGCCCAAACAGATGTTCCATGCTCGATCTTCTTTTTTAGGTCTCGGGCACTAATCAAATGTAAGCTCTTCTTTCCACTACTCTCTTTGGATCCTTTGGGTGCCTTCTTGGGTATAATCTTTGGTTGGATAGCTTTAATAGTGATTTTCTTATCCTTATCTTTAAAGCTACATGAGTTTGACCTACCAAATAATGTCACATCATGGTCAAATAGCCATGGCCTTCCTAAAATGATGTTGCTAACCTCCATTGGTAGCACATCGCACCATACTTTATCTTCATACGAATTAAATTGAATGGGGACTAAACACCTTTATGTAATAGGGATGGATGATGCATCCACGCATGAGACCTTATATGGAATTAGGTGTTCCACAGGGATTAATCCTAGTCGGGACATGACATTAGAAGGAATTGCATTGATGCAACTTTCACTATCTAGGATAACTTTGCAGGGTTTACCTTGATACCTAATATAGGTATGAAAGATAGCCATCCTTCTCCAATCCTCACTCTCCTTGGATTGAGCTAAGACACATCTGACAACTCCCAAACTCTTTTCAGGCTCTAGTCTCACTAGTCATAAGGTCTGTTCAACTTTCTTGAATTCTTCAATCAGATCTGAGTCTGGTTCGTATACTTCCTTCACTTCAGATTCTATTGCCTCAGGTTTGTCAGTCTCAGGTTAGGGCTCATCGATAAAAAGGGCGCGGGTAGGGCACTGAGCTGCTACATGACCAAATCCTTGACACCTAAAGCACCTCATGACTCTCAGTCCCTCTCCTAGAATACTCTTACTCTTTTCTTCTTTCCTTGCTGGTGGATTAGGGGTTGGATTTTGGGATCTCCAAGTAGGGGTCTGACTTGGTCCTAGTCTAGGTCCTGAGGGTATTGATCGAACAAACTTAGTCCTCCAAACTATTGGACGATGGTACCTCTCAGCATCTTGGGCTATCTAGTATGTATAATCTAGAGTCATAACTTCATGCAAATAAAGCTCACATTGTAGTTCCTCACGTAGCCCGACTTTAAATCTAGAAAGAATCACAAAAGTCTATCCTCATTAACACTACACCGTATCTGGAATTCATCGAATTTGTCTATATATTCTAAAATAGGTCGATTACCTTGGATTAGTCATTACCACTGGTCCATCAGTCGCTGCTTATAAGACATAGGAAGGTACTTCTCTCGCAGTTTCTCCTTCATCTCTATCCAAGTCTCGATAGGTTCATGTCTATGGTGTTCAATCAAGACCTGAACATTGTGCTAATACAGCTTAGCCTGACCTAATAATTTCATCTTAGCATACCGAATCTTCCTACCTTCAGTCATATTGTACCACTCAAAAAAGTGATCCATACTCGCTTCCCAGTCTAAATATTCTTTTGGATCTAAATATCCATCAAAGCTAGGTGCATCAATTTTTGCCCTCCTTATTATTCGGTCATCTAGGTCAACAGGTTCACGCTGAGGTTGACCTTCTAGTTGTTGACCTACTTGTAGACCTAACCTTAAAACTTGAGGTGGGGTCTGCTCAATCTGGACTAAAGGCACTTGCGGGATCTCTGAGTTTAATTCTGTAGTCCGATTCCTTCGAGCATTCTTTAAGTCTCCCATTCTTCGGCCATAATTTTGCACTAGATGGGTCAAGTTGTCTAGTCTCTCTAAAATGGCCTCCATCATAGGATTACTGCTTAGACTTAGTTGATCCAACAAGGATGGATACTCAGTCCCAGCTTGGGTACGCATGCAATGAAGGAACCAGATCTAGGGTTACAGGGCTAGATCTTGAAACTTTTCAAGATCAGACAGCGAAAGACTAAAATTAATTAAAAATTAATTTTAAATATCTAAAAATATCCTAAATCTAAGATTTATTATATGATCATGGCATGTTATTAAATCAAAAATTAAAAAACATAAAGAAAAGAAAACATGTTGATCTTATCAACATACAACAATACTACATCTAATGCAGCTATAAAACCAATAGATCAGATTTATTACCTATGCAAGTTAGACCTTCTAACTTGCTGATCCAAACTTTAGGATGAAGTCACGAGCCGCACACACGTCTAGCCTCTAGGAGTCATCCACACGAGCCCACGAGTATAATCAGAAATCTTGATATAGGAAATCAACACAGTATGCTAGTACTATGTTGATCTTTCTTTGATGGTCGATCAGATACCTTCTTTTGGATTTGGACTCTTCCAAAGAGGAGAAGGAGGAGAGAAGGTTTTAGATGTGAGACACTCTCAAAAAACTCAAAGAAAGAGGAAGAAAAGAGGTGAACACAGCAATCCTAGAAAAAGACCCTCTTCTTCTTCTTTTTGCTCTCACCTAGACACCTAGTTTTGTGTCTATTGAATCTTAACGCCCAAGAATAATTTCCCTCTAATTTTCACACACCCAAATTCTCTCTCAAAGGTTTATGTTCCATGAAAAATTCAAGAAAAAATTTATTTTAAATAATAAATTAGGTAAAAGTCTTGTCCAGGTCAAATTTTTAGACAAGGCAGGACCATATATGGCAAGTTATTAGGGCGATGAGGCTAAGGTGGCACAAGGAGGAAAGTCCTAGTCATACTAGGACTTTCAATTTGACTTGGTCAAATAAAATCTTTTAACCAAATTAAATTAAATTTATTTCAACCCAATTAGAATAGGTCTTAGTCTAACCAAGACCTTAATTAAATCAAATTTAATTTTGATTTAATTTCTAATTAAATTAGAGATTGGGTTGATACAAGTCCTAGTCTCACTAGGACTTTCAATTTGACTTGGTCCAACTTGATCTTTAGACCAAATAAAATTAGAATTTATTTAACCTAATTAAAATAGGTCTTAATCCAATTAAGAATCTAATTAAATTAGATTAAATCATATTTAGTTCTAATTTAATTTTTAATCAGATTAGAAATTGGATTGACTCAAGTCCTAATTGAACTAGGACTAATTCTTCCTTGCACTTGGCTTATCCAATAAGCCAATTGAATTTGGTCCAATCAAGTCCAAATCAAATTTAATTAAATTATATTTAGTTAGACTTAATTTTAGCCCTCTAGCTTAATCAAATTAAGCCAAATAGCAATGAAATTGCTAATCGATCCTCCTGCAACACTTGCACTAGGTTAAACATCAATTGTATTGATTGTTTAACCCTAGAATGATTCTAAATTGCTGATCAACCATCCGATCAGATCGTGGACTCTAATATGTGTGACCTCATAGGTTCGAACGTAAGTCGGTAGTATAGAAACAGATTTCTATACCAATCGAAGTAACTATCTAGCAATGGTACCCAACGATCTGATAAGTCGAATGTGTAGAACAACATCCTTAAAACCCATGCGGATATAGTTTTCATATAATTTATTCCTTTGACCAAAATGCTCGTAGGACACCTCAGAAGTCAATTGTCAACTCTAATTAGATTGTCCACATTGTATTTCAAAATATCAAATCCATCTGATGGATTACGCTGGCCAAGGTTTTACTATATTGAAATACAGTGATACATTCTTCTTCAACTCTTAGAGTGGTCAATTCCATCTTGATCACACACCAACTTCGTAAGTACTTGATTGTGCCTAGAAGCCTTCGATTACTGAATTAGAAATTTAGTTAGTTTGATACCAAAGCATAGTGAATTGCTTGCAAGTCACTGAGGTGATCTCAGGTCTAAGGGATACTTATACCTATATCCCATCAGAGACATTCTCGATAGCAGAATGCTCTGAAGTTGGTCATGTTCAATGATGATGTACCCATATATCTCATATGTATGCCATACTAATGTCCCCATACTCCTTGGTTAAGAGGACAACTAACCTATATGGCATACAAGGACCTATGCTCGATAGACGCCGTCATCCTAATTAATAATCTATCATTTGGTCATGAACAAATTTAAGGACTAATCGATAAATCCTCTCTTTATCGAATCTAAATAGTCAAAAGGACTTCATCACAATAATGGAGTTCGTTAGAAGATGAATACTTATGATGAAAAATATTAAAAATATATTTTATTTACTAATAAATTAATTATAAATATAAAGCAGCTCAATCATCAATAGGCTGATGATTGGCTTTGAAACACATTTTCCAACAACTTTCACTTATCCTAAAGCAACTCGGTGCAGTATCTAATACCCATCTTTGACTTATGGTTGTCAAACTCCTTTATTGATAGGGCTTTAGTGAAGGGGTCGATCAGGTTCTCCTTTCCATCGATCTTCTAAAGGTCGATGTCACCTCGATCCACGATCATTTGGACCAGGTGAAAGTGGCGTAGGATGTGCTTCATCCGCTGGTGTGCCTTTAGTTCTTTCGCCTGAGCAGTGGCACTAGTGCTGTTGTAGTAGAGTAGGATCGGACCATCAAGAGAGGGTGCTACTCCAAGCTTGGTGATAAACTTTCTTAGCCACAACTTTCTTTGCAGCATCTGATGCTGCCATGTACTCTACTTCGCAAACAGAGTCTGTCACAGTATGCTGCTTGGAACTCTTCCAGCAGATGGCCCACCATTCAGAATAAAGATATATCCTGACATGCTTCTGCTATCATCATGGTCAGATTGAAAGCTGGAGTCTGTAAACCTCATAAGTTTTAGATCTGACTCACCATAAACCAACCATTGGTTCTTAGTATTTTTCAAATACTTAAGTATGGCTTTAACCAATTTTTAGTAGTTTTCTCTAGAATCAGATTGGTATCTACTCACTACTCCTAGTAAGTATGCCACATCTGATCTTGTACATGTCATGGCGTTCATGATAGATCCCACTATCGAAGCAAATGGGATTCTACTCATACGCTCTCTATCTTTCAAAGTTGTCGGATAATCCTTCTTAGAGAGAGAAATTTCATGACCTATTGGGAGATAGCTTTTTTTGGAATTCTCCATGCTAAACCTCTTCAGCACAGTATCTATATACATGGACTGGGATAATTCAAGCATCCTTTTAGATCTATCCCTATAGATCTTCATCCCTAGGATGTAGGATACTTCATCCAAATCCTTCATGGAGAACTATGATGACAACCAAACTTTTATTCCTGCAGTGCAGGGATGTCATTCCTGATTAAGAGAATGTCATCCATGTATAAGATAAGGAATACTATTGCTGGACCATTTGCCCATTTGTAAATGTAGGGCTTTTCTTCATTCTTAATGAAGCCATATATTTTGATCACCTTATCAAAATGCATGTTCCAACTCCGAGATGGCTGCTTCAATCCATAAATGGATCTCTAAAGCCTACACACCTTAGACTCATCTATGAATGTGAACCCCTCAGGTTGTATCATATACACCTTTTCAGTCAGCTCTCCATTTAGGAAAGCTATTTTTATATCCATCTGCCAGATCTCATAGTCCAGATGGGCAGTTATCGCAAGCACTATCCGAATGAATTTGAGCATTGCCACATGGGAGAACGTCTTGTCATAGTCAATACCATGACATTGACGATATCCCTTGGCAACTAGATGGGCTTTATAAGTCTCCACCTTTCCATCTATGCCTCTTTTTCTTTTGAAGATCCATTTACACCCAATGGGTTTAATCCCTTCGGGTGGGTCAACCAATATCTACACATCGTTGACCTTCATGAACTCCATTTTGGATTTCATGGCTTCAAGCCATATCTCGGAATCAGGTCTCTACATAGCATCCATGTAGGTGATCAGATTCTCATCATTCTCATCAAGTTTGATGGGATCACCATCCTAGATCAAGAAATCATAGTATTTGTCCGATTGATGCGGTACTCTATCAGATCGCCTTAATGGTGTAGGTACATTGGGCTCTGAATTTGATCTAATTGAATCCAATTCTGGTTCAGCTACAGGTGTCGATTTTTCTACCTATTGAACTTTTTCAAGTTCAACCTTAGTGGCAACAGTTCCTTCACCAAGAAACTCCTTTTTAAAAAAGATTGGCTTAAGACTGATGAACATCTTTTGTTCTTTAGCAAGATAGAAATAGTAACCCTTACTTTCTTTGGGATATCCTATAAACATACACTTATCAGATCGGGGTCCAAGCTTATCTGTATGCAAACATTTAACATAGGTCGGACAACCCCAAATCCATAGGTGTGAGAGTGTAGGCCTACGCCCAGTCCATATCTCATATGGAGTCTTTACGATAGATTTACTCGATACATTATTCAATATACAATATGCAGTCTCAAGAGCATAACCCCAAAATGAAATAGGCAGACTAGCAAAATCCATCATGAATCGAACCATGTCCAACAAGATTTGATTTCTCCTTTTTGGTACACCATTGTGTTGTGATATCCCAGAAGAAGTCCACTGTAAGAGAATCCCATTCTCTCCTAGATATGTCAAGAACTCACTGGATAGATATTCACCTCCTTGATCTGATCGAAGAGTTTTAATATTCTTTCCAGTTTATTTTTCTACTTCACTTCGAAATCTTTTGAACATTTCAAATGAATCCGACTTATGTTTTATCAGATAAACATATCCATACCTGGATAGATCATATGTAAAAGTTATGAAGTAGAAATATCTACCTCTAGCACCTATACTTATTGGTCCATATACATCAGTATGTACTAGACCTAAGAGCTCGGTAGCTCTTTCACCCTTTCTAGTAAAAGGTGACTTGGTTAATTTTTCAAGAAGATAGGACTCACAGATCGAAAGTGATTCATAATCACTGACTTCGAGGATTCCCTCTTGGGTCAATTTATTTATCCTATTCTTGTTAATATGACCTAGCCTACAGTGCCATTAGTTGGTATCAGAGACATTATCTAATCTAGGATGTTTTCTAGAAGTGTACATTACACTCAAGCTATGATAAAATATAAATACCATTTCTTTATTATCTTTGCATTATTATAACATCATTCATAATGATATCACAATAATCTTTCTTTATAGATAAATGATAACCATCTTCGACCAAAAGGCTAACTAAGATTATATTCATCAGAAAGGAAGGACCATAATGATATTCATTTAAATAAATGATATCAGTATTGAGAATAAGTTGAACTATTTTCATAGCTAGAACTGGAATAGACCTTCCATCTCCAACATTCAGGAATCATTCATTATTCTTAAATCTTCTACTAATTTGAAGTCCTTGCAATGTATTACAAATATAGACTGGACTTTCGGTATCCAATACCCAAGTAGAAGTATCACAAACAAAAAAATTATAAGATGTTATCATATAACATCCTTGATCAGCAACTACTTGCTCAGCTCTCTTATTCAACTTGTTAGGGTCATGGGAATCATGATACTGAGGACAATTCCTCTTCCAATACCCCTACTTCTTTCAATGAAAGCACTCTGCCTAATCTAGGTTATTCTTGGATCTTATGTTTAAATTGAGCATAGAGGTCCCAGCAAGAACCACTTCATGCTACTGAACAATATTCAACTTTCAATACTTATTATCGAAGTTGGGTCTCATAAGTTAATCACTGTTTAATAGTGAATGGAACAACTGTGGTTAGGATTTAACTACATAAAGGAGAATCAAAAGCCTAATTAGTAATTGATTCATTAAATCTAAAGATTTGGACTTTAATCAAAAGATTTTTTTCACTATTTTATTCGAATTGAAAGCCTCTACCCTCAATTTGAGGAATTATCCTAATTCCTTAGTGGGTACTAGAATTTAGATAGACTGCACACAAGCTCAACTATGGTTGGTCAACCTATGTACATCTAAGAGTAGGTTTATAATTAATTATTTCTCCAAATAATTTTTAGTAATTTAATTTTGCCACAGGTATCTTTTCAGTATGCTAGGGCCTCCACTGAAAGTTCCAGTTAGGTTCAACCATTAACATGATCATACTTGGTCCATCTAACTAATGAATGATTAAGCCCAACTATGGTTGGTCAGTCTAACCATCATTTAGAGAGACGAGGCCAAAAAATCATATTATAAATGATAATTTCATTAGCGGATAAGCACCAGGCCTATAGGCCTCCAATGATTATCCAACTAATGGATCTATTATTATCTACTTAATGGGAGGCTATGATCTAGTTATCACCATAACTATTTTATTTTAAGAACCTAATAATTTTAAAAAATTTAATTAATTTAATTTAGAGAAAAGATCAGATTAACCAGCTTGTCATGATCCTCCCACTAGCTTCACCAAGTTAGCTTAAGGAAGATTATTAATAGACTGGTCTAGGAGCACCTAAATCAGTCACACTGATTTACCTAGCTGATATGAGTCAACTCAAATTATCAAATGATCAGATTAAAATTTAATCTCACTAAGAAGGCCAGGTAAGTGAGATCAGTGGGAGAGTCTACCAAAGCTTGCCTTAGACACCATAAAAAATGGCTAGGTAAGCGGGCTGCTAATTAAAAACCATCGATCGTATGTGCCAAACTTATCTTAAACACCAACTGGTTTAATTAGTCTTAATTAGATCAACCTAATAGTTCGAGCTAGACCACTTAGCCAAGATCAAGTTCATTTGGTTCTTATTAAAGACATAGACTTGACCAACTACAACTATTATAATTGATCTAGAGAATCCTTGACCTAATCTAAGACAATAATTGATTAGATTGAGTCAATTCTCTAATTAAGTCCATTCTTTAATCTAACCTTAGGTCTAACCTAATTAATAGACCTAATCCCCACTAATCCATCAACCCAATGTGTTATGATTCGTGTCATAGGATCTTTAATTTACAATCCTAGAACCTAATCAAACAACTTCTTAATTCTTAATTAAGTTTTAGGCTGAGGGTCGGGGTTTGGCTTTTCGAAAATAGTTTTGTAAAATATTTTTATAACATGATTCTATCAACCAAGTTGCATATTTGATTTATAATCAATATGCAAGTAAAACAAACATGAAACTACTTTAGATCTAATCTAAATAGATTCATGTATTTGAAACAGTTTTAACACCAATCAATCATAAATAAACTTAGATCAAATCTAACATATTTATGATGATTAAAATTAGATTAAAATATTTTTAATCATATCATAAAATTTTTTAGATCTAATCTAAAATTTTATGATCAATATTTTAGATCAGCACGTACTAGGATAATCTTTCCACTATAAGGGATAAACCTTACAGCAGGATAATCTTATAGCAGTCCGTACAATCTAAAAATTTTATTTTTAGATCTAAAATTATTTTAAATATATTAAATTATAAATAAAATTAGATCAAATCTAATAAATTTATGATTAGAAGCAGATTATCACGAACTAGGACAATCTTTTCACTATAAGGGATAAACCTTACAGCAAGACAACCTTATAGCAGTTTATGAGATCTAGATTTTTAATTTTAGATTTAATAATTAGATTATAAATTAGATCTAATATAAAAAATAATCTAAATATGCTCAAAAAATTATGTAATAAAAATTTAGGCTCTGATACCAATTGAAGAAACCAGATCTAGGGTTATAGGGCTAGATCTTGAAACTTTTCAAGATCAGGCAGTGGAAGACTAAAATTAATTAAAAATTAATTTTAAATATTTAAAAATATTTTAAATCTAAAATTTATTACATGATCATGGTATGCTATTAAATCAAAAATTTAAAAATATAAAAAAAAGAAAACATGTTGATCTTATCAACATGCAATAATACTACATCTAATACAGCTATAAAACTAATAGATCAGATCTATTATTTGTGCAAGTTAGACCTTCTAACTTACTGATCCAGACTTTAGGATGAAGTTATGAGCCGCACATACGTCTGGCCTCTAAGAGTCGTCCATACAAGCCCACGAGCACGATCAAAAATTCTGATGCAGGAAATCAACATAGTATGCTAGTACTGTGCTGATCTTTCTTTGATGGTCGATTAGATGCCTCCTTCTTCTGGATTTGGACTCTTCCAAAGAGGAGAAGGAGGAGAGAAGGTTTCAGATGTGAGACACTCTCAAAAAACTCAAAGAAGGAGAAAGGAAAGAGGTGAACACAGCAACCCTAGAAGAAGACCCTCTTCTTCTTCTCTTTGCTCTCACCTAGACACCTAATTTTGTGTCTATTGAATCTCAATGTCCAAGAATCATTTTCCTCTAATTTTTACACACCCATATCCTCTCTCAAAGGTCTATGTTCCATGAAAAATTTAAATAAAAATTTATTTTAAATAATAAGTTATGGAAGAGCCTTATCTAGATCAAATTTCTAAATAAGATAGGACCATATATGGCAAGTTGTTGGGGCGATGGGGCTAAGGTGGTGCAAGGAGGAAAGTCCTAGTCATACTAGAACTTCCAATTTGACTTGATCAAACAAAATCTTTTAACCAAATTAAATCAAATTTATTTCAGTCCAATTAGAATAGGTCTTAGTCCAACCAAGATCTTAATTAAATCAAATTAAATCAAATTTAACTTTGATTTAATTTCTAATTAAATTAGACATTGGGTTGATACAAGTCCTAGTCTCACTAGGACTTTCAATTTGACTTGGTCCAACTTGATCATTAGACCAAATAAAATTAGAATTTATTTAATCTAATTAAAATAGATCTTAATCTAATTAAAAATCTAATTAAATTAGATTTAATTAGATTTAATTTTAATTTAATTTTTAATCAGATTAGAAATTGGGTTGACTTAAGTCCTAATTGAACTAGGACTAATTCTTCCTTGCACTTGGCTTATCCAATAAGTCAATTGGACTTGATCCAATCAAGTCTAAATTAAATCTAATTAAGTTATATTTAATTAAATTTAATTTTAGTTCTCTGGCTTAATCAAATTAAGCTAAATAGCAATTAAATTACTAATCGATCCTCCTGCAATATTTGCGCTAGGTTAAATATCAATCGTATTGATCGTTTAACCTTAGAATGATTCTAAATTACTGATCAACCATCCGATTGGATCATGAACTCTAATGTGTGTGACCTCATAGATTTGAACCTAAGTCGGTAGCACAAAAATAGATTTTTGTATCAATCAAAGTAACCATCTAGCAATGGTACCCAACGGTTGGATAGATCGAATGTGTAGAATAACATTCTTAGAACTCATGCAGATATAGTTTTCATATAATTCATCCCCTTGATCAAAATGCTCGTAGGATACCTTAGAGTTCAACTGTTAACTCTGATTTGGTTGTCCACATTATATTTCAAAATATCAAATTCATCTGATGGATTACCCCGGCCAAGGTTTTGCTATATTGAAATACAATGATACATTCTTCTCCAACTCTTGGGGTGGTCAATTTTATCTTGATCGCACACTGACTTCGCAAGTATTTGACTATGCCCAGAAGCCTTCCATTATTGAATTAGAAATTCAGTTAGTCTGGTACTAAAGCATAGTGAATTGCTTACAAGTCACTGAGGTGATCTCAGGTCTAAGGGATACTTATATCTATATCCCATCAGAGATATTCTCGACAGTAGAATGCTCTAAATTTGATCACGTTCAATGACGATGTACCCATACATCTCACCTGTATGCCATACCAGTGTCTCCATACTTCTTGGTTAAGAGGACAACCAACCTATATGGCATACAGTGACCTATGCTCAATAGATGCTATCATCCTAATTAATAGCCTATTATTTGGTCATGAATAAATTTAAGAACTAGTCGATAAATTCTCTCTTTATCGAATCTAAATAGTCCTAAGGACTTCATCACAACAATGGAGTTTGTTAGAAGATGAATACTTATGATGAAAAATATCAAAAATATATTTTATTTATTAATAAATTAATTATAAATATAAAGTAGCTCAACCATCAATAGGCTGATGATTGACTTTGGGACACATTTCCCAACATGCAATACAATAAATCTAAGGGTTGCCTAGATCTAAAGTTCGATGTGCAATGAATCGAACAAAGTACGAACTGAATCTACTGCCCAATTCTATCAACCAGCCAAGTAAGGGATGTAGTTGTGGGAGGCTCTCCTTGCTCTCTCAAGGACCTAATTAAAGAACCACGAGCTAGCTTTGGTGTTTGCCTCTTTACCACTTGCCTTAGACACCGATTTCGAGAGTAGATTGCAGACTCAGCTCACACTAAGTCTCAACGAATCACATGAACTGACTCAGTTGAATCTTAGGGCTGATGTCTATTTAGTTTTAAATTAAAGTTTTGGTTCTAAGATGCAAGTTAGTGGTTTGTGGGCTAAGGAAGGATGATAAAATTCCCATCTTATCTTATAATAATGGGTATGCTCTTAATTAAGTTATGAACAATGCAATGCATCACAACCAGAATTTTAGCAAAATAAGTTCAGACTTATGAGTCAAATTCACAAATGATCTTAATCTTAGCCTAGGATTAAACAATCATAATTTGAATCTCTATGAATCTAGTTTCCAGCAAAACAAGTTTTATGATTTTTGAGTTCATATATAATAAATTATGAATTTTCTTCTGCTACCCATATAGAATAGAATCTTGTACGCGAACAATAGGATTTTCAGGTAGTTTTGGAAAATAAAATGATAGAATTTTGAAGAGAAATTTCAGGAGCGGATTCCTTATCAAATAAGATTTTCAAAATAGTAAAAATTTTATTTTTTTAATTTTTATATGATTAAAAATAAATTTTTTAAGAACTGCTACGTGAAATAGAAAATAGTGCAGAATGCAAATCCTAATCAAAACCTGGCTTTGATACCAAATCTGATGCGGGATGGATATGCGAATGAAGATGCAACTAATTTTTTTTATACAATAAAAAATATAAATAGAAGTAAATCTAACAAGATCTAAACTTTTAAGGAAGAAAATTATTGATTAAAGCAAGTAGATCTTCCTAGCATGTGTAGCTATTCCTTTCAAATTTTTAAGAATGTAGAATCGAAGGCGATTGAGAAATTTTCTTTTTGATTAGGCTTTGTAATTCAGATTTAGATCTAAAAAAATTTAAGAAAATAAATTTTACTTACCAACAATAATGATCTTCTCAATAGATCTATGAAGAATCCACTCAGATGATCGCTCGATTCGATCTTAGAGAAGTTAGATTGTTGTAGATGATTACGATCCCAATCCGTGAGAGAACTTCATGAATTCAGAATCAAGACACCTTCAAGCATTACTCCGGATCGATATCTCAGATAGTGGATGGCATGTGGAGGGGTGGTGGTTTTGATCTTGGTGCATAGATGAATTTAGGTGCAGAGAGAAAAAACTAAGGAGAAGAGAAGAAGAGAGGAAGAAACCAAGAGGGGGAAGAGGATCTCTAGATTGGAGAAGAAAAACAATAGCATTATTTTTTTTCATTCATTCATTCCATTAAAAGTTCTAATACAAAATATTTATAGATAAAATAATAAGAGTCTAAAATAATTCAAATACTAATAGTTTAAAATAAATCAAACTCTAACAAGCTAATCCTATAGGTGGTGCCATTTTGTGATAAACTTGAACCATGTCTCGCACCAATCAACAGTTGCCATGTAGATTCTTTGTGCTGATCTTTTAGGACTTCTTCATGGTGCGGACTAGAAAATTAAGACTCTCCTTTAGGTGGCATCAGGGGTCTATCAAGGCTCCAACTCGAGTGATGATGCAGTTAGATTTGGCTTAATCAAGCCAGATGGTGGCTAGTGAACTGGTGTCCGCACCGGATGTGCTCATTGGCCGGTGCAAGCCTAGGAGGAGGGGGAGAGAGGAGCAGATTTCGAGGATTTCATGAGAAGGGACATGGAGATGACTAGCATTTAAAAAGTTTTAGTGATGGAAAATTTTCATCACTAAAATAATTATTAGCGATAAAAAATAAATTTTTATTACTAATAATTTCTACTAATTATTTTTTACTAATTTTTTAAAAAAGTATATAAAAAATTCTAAAAAATTATTTATGATGAAATTTAATTTTTTATCACTAATACTTATTATTAATGATGAAATAAATTTTTATGTTATTAATAATTAATTATTTATGATGAAAAATTCTTATCATAAATAATAAATAAAAAATAACTTTTTTAAAAAAATAAATGAAAGATTATTTATGATAAAAAATATTTCAACATAAATAATTAATTATTTATGATAAAAAATTAATTTATAATGCAAATATGTAGTTATTTATGATGAAAAATTTTATCATAAATAATTGTTTATTTTTTTTAAAAAATTAAATAGTAGATTATTTTTGATAAAAATATTTTATAAATTTAAAAATAATTAAAGTATTTTGTGACTAACTTTTGATCATAATTTTTTTATTTTACAATCAAAAAATCTATCGCACATATATTTTGTAATTAAATATATATTTTTTTATTTTTTTTGAATATGATATAATTTTAAAATTTAAATCTCATCTTTACCGTTCATTATCTAAATAATTATCGTTAGAGTATGGAGAATTCTAAAAAGGTTCAGCATGGAGAATTCTAAAAAGGACCATCTTTCGATAGGCCAAAAAATTTTTTTCTCTAAGAAGGATTGTCCGACAACTCCTGAAGAGAGAGCATATGAGTAGAATCTCATATGCTTCGATAGTAGGATCTATTATGTATACAATGATATATACGAGATCAGACGTGGCATACTCACTAGGAGTGGTGAGTAGATACCAGTCTGATCCTGAAGAAAATCACTGAAAAGTGGTTAAAACTATCCTTAAGTAAAGTATTTGAAAAATACTAAGAACCAATGGTTGGTTTATGGTGAGTCAGATTTGAAGTTTGTGAAGTTTATCGACTTCAGCTTTCAATCTGATCATGATGATAGTAAAAGTATGTCGGGGTATATCTTTACTCTAAATGGTAGAGCCATCTGCTGAAAAAGTTTCAAGTAGCATACAGTGGCTAACTCTGTTTGTGATGCAGAGTATATGGCAGCATCAGATGCAATAAAAAAAGCTGTATGGCTGAGAAAGTTCATCATCGAGCTTGAAGTAGCATCCTCTATTGATGGTCCAGTCCTGCTCTACTGTGATAGCACTGGCGCCATAGCTCAAGCAAAAAAACTGAAGACACACCAGCGGACAAAGCATATTCTACGCTACTTTCATTTGGTCCGTGAAATCAAGAATCATGATGATGTCGACCTTCAGAAGATCGATGGAAAGGAGAACCTAGCCGACCTCTTCACTAAAGTCCTGGCAATCAAGGAGTTCGACAACCATAAGTCGAAGATGGGTATTAGATACTATGTCGAGTGGCTTTAAGATAAGTGAAAGTTGTTGAAAATTGTATTCCAAAGTCAATCGTCAGCTTGTTGATGATTGAGCTATTTTATAATTATAATTGATTTATTAAATAATAAAAATATTTTGGCATCTTTTTCATCATAAGTTTATATTTTCTAATAAACTCTATTATTGTGATGAAGTCCTTAGGACTGTTTAGTTTCGATAAAGAGAGGATTTATTGATTAGTCCTTAAATTTATTCACGACCAAATAATAAATTATTAATTAGGATAATAGCGTCTATCGAGCATAGGTCGCTATATACCATATAGGTTGGTTGTCCTCTTAACCAAGGAGTGTGGAGATACTGGTAAGACATACAGGTGAGATGTATGGGTACATCGTTATTGAACGTGACCAACTTTAGAGCATTCTACTATCGAGAATGTCTTTGATGAGTTATAGGTATAAGTATCCCTTAGACTTGAGATCACCTTAGTGACTTGCAATCAACTCACTGTGCTTTGGTATCGAACTAACTGAATTTCTAATTTAGCAACGGAAGGCTTCTGAGCACAGTCAAGTATTTACGAAGTTGAAGTGTGATCAAGATGAAATTGACCACTCCAAGAGTTGGAGAAGAATGTATCATTGTATTTCAATATAGCAAAACCTTGGCCAGGGTAATCCATCAGATGGATTTGGTATTTTAAAATACAATGTGGACAATCTGATTAGAGTTGACAGTTGAACTCTGATGTGTCCTACAAGCATTGTGGTCAAGGGGATGAATTATATGAAAACTATATCCGCATGGGTTCTAAGGATGGTGTTCTATACCTTCGACCTATCCGACCGTCGGATATCATTGCTAGATGGTCACTTCGATTGGTATAAGAATTTATTCCTATGCTATTAGCTTAGATTCGAACCTATGAGGTCACACACATTAAAGCTTATGATCTGATCGGATGTTTGATTAATGATTAAGAATCATTCTAGGATTAAACAATCAATACGATTGGTGTTTAACCTAGTGCAAGTATTGTAACAGGATCGATTAGCAATTAAATTGCTAATTGACTTAATTTGATTAAGACAATAGGCTAAGATTAAGTCTAATTAAATATAATTTAATTAGATTTGGTTTGGACTTGATTGGATCAAGTCCAATTGGTTTATTGGATAACCCAAGTGCAAGGAAGAACTAGTCCTGTCTAACTAGGACTCAGATTAACTCAATTTTCTAGTTTGATTAGAAAATAAATCAAAATTAAATTTAATTTAATCTAATTTAATTAAATCTTTAAATGGGTTAGGGTCTTATTTAATTGAATTAGTTTAATCTTGATTTTATTTGGTTAAAAGATCTTGTTTGACCAAGTCGAAATAGGAGTCCTAGTGTGACTAGGACTATCTATCTCCTTGCGCCACCTTAGTCCCAATGCCCTCCATACCTATGTTTTAGATATTTTTATGAAAGATCTCTTTCTTCCTGATTTTCATGTCCCCTCTCTCCCTCCAGGTCATATTTGGAAGTTAGGTGGAGGACCAAGTCAAAGGAGGAATTGATTTTGCTTAGGATTCTACGAGATAGAATCTTTGTTGACCAAAACATCTTTCCTTGAGTGCCACCCCCTCTTTTAATTAATTCTTCTCTTATTCTATGAAAATAATCTTCTTTTTTGTGCACTGTCCCTTGCTGGTCCATGCCAAATTAAGGAGGAGGCACCTAAGAGTTGGGCGCTCCAACAACTTCCCATGTTTGGATATTCCTAGTCTAGAAATTTGACCTAACTTGGACTCTATTTTTGCTTATTTTTTTGATGAATTTTATTCTAATTTTTTTGTGGAATATAGAGCTTTGGGAGAGGTTTGGGGTGTGCAAAAATTAGAGGAAGAGAATCCTTGGGCATGGGGGTTCCATAGGCACCAAACTAGGTATCTTGGTGAGAGAAAAGAGAAGAAGAAGAGGGTCTTCTTCTAGGGTTGTTTTATTTTCAATTTCTCCTCCTTTTTCTGAGTTTTTTTTCTGAGAGAGTCTCAGATCAGTAAAATCTCATCTTGCTTCTCATATTTTAGAGAGTTTAAATTTTGAAGAAGGGAGCATCGGATCGACCATCGAAGAAGGATCAGCACAGTAATAGCATGCTGTGCTGATTTCTACATCGGACTTCAATCAGAATACTGTAGACGATTCCTAACTAAATAAAGAGTAAAGATCAAATCTTTTTTAGATAGATTGAAAACAATAATCTTTTGAGGAAAAGAAGACCTTGAAAGAAATAAATTCTTTGGCTAAAGAAATAATTGTATTTTTTAAATTTAAAAATTTTTAGTGAAGAACATATAAAGTGAAAGAGAATTAGAAAAATTCAAACTTTACATTGAAAGAAAGAAAAATTATTAGAAGAAAAGAAATTCTCTTTATGGAAGAAAATGAAAAATTGATGAGAAAAGAGATTGAAAACATTGAAGCCATGCTAGAAAAAGTTTATACATTAGATCTCTAAAGACTTCAAGCAATTTATGATAATCAAAAAGGCCATTTTTGATTAAAGCGGGGAATTGGTTATAATTTTCATTGAAAAAAATAAAAATTGTCAAAAATATGTTTAGCAAAGCTTTCATTTGAAAAATTATTCAATTACATTATTTTAAATTGTAATAAAGTTGTCACAAAATTTTAGAATGCAAATACTAAAAGAATAGCCAAACTTTAATTAAATAAATTGGATTTCAAAAAGAACCATGTGCTCTAACCTTCATGAACCCAAGAGGCTTGGGTTACTAAAAAATTAGCAAGTAATTTTTGTAGGTCTATACCAAAGGATCCGAATGGAATGAAAAGAGAAAAATTATTTTAGGGAATGGATTGCCTTTGGAAATGAAAGGGGATGATGCTCGGTATAATTCAATTTTTTCTCCACATCGTGTACCATCAATGCTTAGTTTGATTGATTCTATCTACTGGTTTTATATGGGTTTACTCTTGTTGAAATACTTTTAGTATTGATTGATTTGATGATTTATTAGTGCTTATGTTGAATATGTTTCTTGATCTAAATTTGAATATAAAACCCATATTGTATTTTTGCAAAAGAGGATGAAAATACTTAATAAAATAATTTGATCTTATTTAAATTGATTGATTATCATACCGCTAATTACATGTCAAATGATTCAATATTTTATCTTATTGTTGATTGACTATTATAATTAAATATATAATTGATTATAATTGAAGAATTATTGATAAAATTGATTATGAATTTTCGTTATTAGAGTTTAAGAATAATTTAAAATATTGATATATTTGTTTGATAAGCTAAACTTCTTAAAAAAATATTTTCAAACTCAATTGGTATCCTGACTTATAGTAAATACTTATAATGACAAAAGGAGGGAGAAAATTTGATAAATGGAGAAAGTAAATTTAACATATTAAATCACTCAAATTTTATGATATTTTTCATAATTAATATAAATTTAGTTATAAGAAATAAATAAGGATAAGAATTAGTTTATTATGTTAAGAGTAAGCAAGGAATGAAACTAAAAATTTAGCATATAGTAAGGGAGAGCAAATTTTAAACTCAATTGACTATAATACTAAGGGGAAGCTTAATGCTTTTGGATTGTTAAAGAAAATTTTTATTGATTACCTCCCTTTGAGTTATTCTTTTTGATGTTGTTAGAAAGGGGAGATATTGTGAGTATATGCTTGAGCTAACTAGAACGAAGTTTATTTGTTTAGTGGTTTCATGCTTTATAAATATGTAATCTTTTAGAAACTCACTATATATTATTTACATATACTCAAAAATTTTGTCATTATCAAAAAGGGAGAGATTGTTGATCCAAAAATTGATTTTGATGATGACAAAGAGTTTTGAGTATAAGTTACTAATATTGTTTATAAGGTTATGTAGTTGTAGAAGTCAAATGCTTGCAAATTCTAAATATTTTGCAATATCCAAGTAAAGAATCACCACTCAAGATATGAGAAAAGAAATTCAAGATTGGACGCATTCTTCAAGAGGATTTAATGAAGATAAAATCAAGTCAAAAAGACAAGTCTAGCTTACAAATCAATTTAGAGAAGAAATGCTGATAAACTATTTTTGGCATGCATGGCATGCAAACTGGACCGACCTAGTCTGGAACTGAGCCGACCTAGTCTCAATGGAAATAGAAGACATAAAGCATAAAAAATAAAATTTTCAAAACCCAGGAGACTGAGCCGACCCAGCTATAAACTGAGCTGACTCAGTTTGAAAATGAGCCGACCCAATGCCTGTAACAACTAGTTTTCAGAACTACAGCCTTTTCATTCTAAGAGCTTTCCAATGGCTATTTTCTTTTCTCCAACGGCTAGATCACTTTCAAAAGATCATGTTGGTGATTTGTAATAGTGAAAAATCTTTAGAATATATAAGAAAATACTTGGACTATTAAAAACAAGCTTTGGAGAGTATATTGAGTATTATTTGAGAAAGTAAGGAGTAAGTTGAAAAGAAGAGAGGAGTTATTTTTTAGAGTGATCCTTATCCTTTCACTACAAAACATCCTCAAGCAAGTGAGCAGCAAGAGTGAAGAGAATCAAGGAGCCTCACAATCTCTCATTCATTCAAGGAGAACAAATCAACCTTACAAGCAAAGCAACTTGGATTGTCTTCTCTTGTGCTTCAAAAGAGTTTGTTTTAAATTGCAATTTTATATTTTGTTTCAAGTTTCTTGAGGTGAGAAACTTAGATTGGTCCAAGCCTTGAGTTGGATGGTTGTATTGGTTGGAA
>QRFJ01003059.1:101616-183564 GCA_006176705.1 Cocos nucifera
AGATGGGATGGTGTACAGCTCATAACTTCATCCTCAAGTCCAAATTACTAAGTTAGAACATCTAATTACTCAGATAATAGATCTGATCTATTAACTTCATACCTGCATTTGATGTAGTGTAGATCTTAGGTTGATTTGATTAACCTTTTACTTTCTTATTTAATTTTAATTTTAATTTAATATCATTTTTTGATCATGTAATAGATCTGAGATCTAGGTATTTATATATTTAATTAAATAAATATTTAATTTATTTAAATCTTTCACTGCAAGATCTTGAAAAAGTTTTCAAGATCTACCTATAAAATCTTAGATCTGGTTTCTTAAAAAATCAAGTCAAAAAGGCAAGTCTAGCTTATAAATTAATTTGGAGAAGAAAGGTTGATAAACTATCATTAGCACATATAGCACGCAAACTGGACCGACCTAGTCTGGAACTGAGCTGACCTAGTCTCAATGGAAATAGAAGCAGAAAGCATAGAAAGTAAAATTTTCAAGACCCAGGAGATTGAGCCGATCCAGCCATAAACTAAGCCAACCCAATGAAACTGAGCTGACCCAGTTTGAAACTGAGCCGATCCAGTACCTATAACGACTAGTTTTTAGAACTACAGCTTTTTCGTCCTAAAGCTTCTCAATGGCCTATTTTTCTTCTCCTAATGGCTAGATTCACGTTTTTAGAACCCATTTGGTGACTGTAAATAGTGGGAAAACCTCTGAAATATATAAGAAAATACTTTTGAGCATTAAAACTAAGCTTGAAGAGTATATTGAGGTATTATTTAAGAAAGCTAAGGAGTGAGCTGAAAATAAGAGAGAAGGAGTTATTTTTTAGAGTGATCCTTTGTCCTTTCACTACAAAATATCCTCAAGCAAGTGAGAGCAAGAGTGAAGAGAATCAAGGAGCCTCATAATCTCTCATTCATTCAAGGAGAAGAAATCAACCTTACAAGCAAAGCAACTTGGATTGTCATCTCTTGTGCTTCAAAAGAGTTTATTTTAAATTATAATTTTATATTTTATTTTAAATTTTTTGGGGTGAGAAACTTGGATTGATCCAGGTCTTGAGTTGGACGTTGTATTGGTTTGATTGATGAGCTAAGGGTAAAACCAATCGTGGTTGATTGTTAGTCTGGAGAAAAATAATCACTTGTGAGATTTTAGTTGGTGATTCAAGAAAAATCAACTGGATTGATTGTGAGTCCGAAAAATAATCGTGTATGATTTTGGTTGGTGATCTAGGAAAAACCAACTGGGTTGATTGTGATCCCAAAAAATAATCATATATGATTTTGATTGGTGAGCCAAAGAAAATCAACTGAATTTGATTGTAATCTAGAAAAATAATCGAACTATAATCTTGTTGAGAAATTATAGTTGAATTTTCAAGGGTATACTTTATGAGTGGATGTTAGTCACGAGGTTTGGTACCGAATCACTATAAAAATTGTGTATTTTATGATTATGTATTCTTTACTTTATTACTTTTATTCACTGTACATTACAAAGCTTGTTTCATTACCTATTGTGTGCACATCACATAGTTTAAATCAAATTCAAGATCTAGACATTAGTCAAAATTTTTTGAGATACCCCATCTCAACCTCCCTCTTAGGTAGCCATACTGGGCCAACAAGTTGTAGCAGAGCAGGGCCTCTATTATGGATTATTGACCTTACCGTCTTAGGTGAAAGATCGTATGGCAACCCAAAGGGAGTCTTTGTTAATGAAGGATATTCAATAATAGACAAAACTCTACTTTTTAATGGCTCACATTATAGTTATTGGAAAGCATACTTGCGCATCTTTGTACAAGCACATGATTATTACCTATGGAAGATTATAATCGATAACTCACACACCCTCAAAGCATTGAAAGAGCATGATAAGAAAATGGCCCAACTTAATGCTAAGGCCATGAATATACTTTATTGCTCCTTAGAGTTAAATGTATTTAATACAATTACTTCATGTATTTCAGCAAAACATATATGGGAAAAATTAGAAAGAACTTATGAGGGAGCAAATCAAAGAGAAACATCAAGCTCCCAAGAAGAAAAGGTTGCTCACCCTAACTTATGCCTTATGGTACATGAAGATGAAAAGAAGAAGAAAAGGAAGAAACAAAAGAAAAAGAAAGCATTAATTAAGGGGGAGCAAAGCGAAGAAAAGAGAAATAGAAAAGAGAAAGAATACAAAAATTTTTGAGAACTTTTCCCAAAAAAAAAGCTACAAATCTTTGCCTCATGGTCAATAAAGATGAGGTAAATTTTGAGAACTCTTTCCAATTTACATTTGATGAATTATATGAAGCCTTTAATGATTTAATGAATGAATACAAAAAATTAGGGCCTTAAAAAATAAAGAGCTTTAAAGATCAAATCTTTCTTTAGATAGAATTGGAAACAATATCTTTTGAGGAAAAAGAAGACCTTTTGAAAGAAAATAAATTCTTGGCTAAAGAAAATAATGAATATATTTTTTAAATTTAAAAATTTTAGTTTGAAGAACATATATAAGTGAAAGAGACATTAGAAAAATTCAAAACTTACATTGAAAAGAAAGAAAAATTATTAGAAGAAAAGAAATTCTCTTATGGAAGAAAAATGAAAAATTGGAGAAAAGAATTGAAAACTTGAAGCCATGCTAGAGAAAAGTTTATAATTAGATCTCTAAAGCTTCAAGCAATTTTGATAATCAAAAGGGCCATTTTTGATTAAACTGGGGAATTGGTTATAATTTTCATTGAAAAAAATAAAAATTTGCAAAAATATCTGTTTAGCAAAGCTTTTCATTTTGAAAATGTATTCAATTACATTATTTTAAATGTAATTAAAGTTGTCACAAAATTTAGAATGCAATACTAAAAGAATTAGCCAAACTTTAATTAAATAAATTTGGATTTCAAAAGAACCATGTGCTCTAACTTCATGAACCCAAGAGGACTTTGGGTTACTAAAAAATTAGCAAAGTTAATTTTTGTAGGTCATACAAGGAATCCGAATGGAATGAAAAGAGAAAAATTTTTTAGAGATGGATTGCCTTGGAATGAAAGGGTGATGGATGCCGGTTAATTCTAATTTTTTCTTCACATCGGTACCATCAATGCTTATTTGATTGATTCTATCTACTGGTTTTATATGTTGTTTACTTGTGAAATACTTTTAGTATTGAATTGATTTGATGATTTATTATGCTTAGTTGAATATGTTTTGCTTATCTAAATTTGAATATAAAACCCATATTGTATTTTTTGCAAAAAGAGGATGAAAATACTTAATAAAATAATTTGATCTTATTTAAATTGATTGATTATCATACCGCTAATTACATGTCAAATGATTCAATATTTTTATCTTATTGTGATTGACTATTATAATTAAATATTATAATTGATTATAATTGAAGAATTATTGAATAAAATTGATTTATGAATTTTCGTTATTAGAGTTTAAGAATAATTTAAAATATTGATATATTTGTTTGATAAGCTAAACTTCTTAAAAAAATATTTTCAAACTCAATTGGTATCCTGACTTATAGTAAATACTTATAATGACAAAAGGAGGGAGAAAATTTGATAAATGGAGAAAGTAAATTTAACATATTAAATCACTCAAAATTTTATGATATTTTTCATAATATAATATAAATTTAGTTATAAGAAATAAATAAGGATAAGAATTAGTTCTATTATGTTAAGAGTAAGCAAGGAATGAAACTAAAAATTTAGCATATAGTAAGGGAGAGCAAATTTTAAACTCAATTGACTATAATACTAAGGGGAAGCTTAATGCTTTTGGATTGTTAAAGAAAATTTTTTATTATTACCTCCCTTTGAGTTATTCTTTTTGATGTTGTTAGAAAGGGGGAGAGTTATTGTTGAGTATATGCTTGAGCTTAACTAGAACGAAGTTTATTGTTTAGTGGTTTCATGCTTTATAAATATGTAATCTTTTAGAAACTCACTATATATTATTTACATATACTCAAAAATTTTGTCATTATCAAAAAGGGAGAGATTGTTGATCCAAAAATTGATTTTGATGATGACAAAGAGTTTTGAGTATAAGTTACTAATATTGTTTATAAGGTTATGTAGTTGTAGAAGTCAAATGCTTGCAAATTCTAAATATTTTGCAATATCCAAGTAAAGAATCACCACTCAAGATATGAGAAAAGAAATTCAAGATTGGACGCATTCTTCAAGAGGATTTAATGAAGATAAAATCAAGTCAAAAAGACAAGTCTAGCTTACAAATCAATTTAGAGAAGAAATGCTGATAAACTATTTTTGGCATGCATGGCATGCAAACTGGACCGACCTAGTCTGGAACTGAGCCGACCTAGTCTCAATGGAAATAGAAGACATAAAGCATAAAAAATAAAATTTTCAAAACCCAGGAGACTGAGCCGACCCAGCTATAAACTGAGCTGACTCAGTTTGAAAATGAGCCGACCCAATGCCGTAACAACTAGTTTTCAGAACTACAGCCTTTTCATTCTAAGAGCTTTCCAATGCTATTTTCTTTTCTCCAACGGCTAGATCACTTTCAAAAGATCATTGTTGGTGATTTTGTAATAGTGAAAAATCTTTAGAATATATAAGAAAATACTTGGACTATTAAAAACAAGCTTTGGAGAGTATATTGAGTATTATTTGAGAAAGCTAAGGAGTAAGTTGAAAAGAAGAGAGGAGTTATTTTTTAGAGTGATCCTTTATCCTTTCACTACAAAACATCCTCAAGCAAGTGAGAGCAAGAGTGAAGAGAATCAAGGAGCCTCACAATCTCTCATTCATTCAAGGAGAACAAATCAACCTTACAAGCAAAGCAACTTGGATTGTCTTCTCTTGTGCTTCAAAAGAGTTTGTTTTAAATTGCAATTTTATATTTTGTTTCAAGTTTCTTGAGGTGAGAAACTTAGATTGGTCCAAGCCTTGAGTTGGATTTGTATTGGTTGGATTGGTGAGCCAAGGGTAAGACCAATTGAAGTTGATTGTTAGCCCGAAAAAAATAATCACTTGTGAGATTTTGGTTGGTGATCCGGAGAAAACCAATTGAGTTGATTGTGAGCCCGAAAAATAATCATATACGATTTTGGTTAGTGTTCCGAGAAAAATCAATTGGGTTGATTGTGAGTCTAGAAAATAATTGTATACGATTTTGGTTGGTGAGCCAGAAAAAACCAACTATATTTGATTGTGAGCTCGAAAAAAAATCAGACTGTAATTCTTGTTGAGAATTATAGTTGAATTTTTAAGAGGTATACTTAGAGAGTGGAGGTAGATGCTGAGTTTGGCACCAAACCACTATAAAATTTATGTATTTATGATTGTGTATTCTTTATTATATTGCTTTCATTCACTGCACATTACAAATCTTGTTTCATTACCTATTGTGTTTACATTATTTAGTTTAAATTATTCAAAGCTGCACATTAGTCAAATTTTTTTTTGAAATACTCAATTCATCTTCTCCTTTTGGGTAGCCATACCTAGACAACAGCTTAGTCTTTTGATCACTTATTTTTTATTTAACGATCTAAATCATTCTATGCTAAATTTGATAATGATAATTATATCTGATTGAAGTGAAATTTTGATAGTATGCTGATAATCATTATAAATTTATAAATAAAAGTATTAATATATATAAATTAATATTTATTTTAAAAAATTAATATTTTTATTTATATTTTGTAGGAAAGAAGCTTACTAATGCGAAGAGCTTGATTTATGGAATTAAAATGAATCAAATTTGGCTCAAATCAAAGCTAATCGAAGAAGAAATAGAGATTGGAAGAAATTATAAAATAAAAAAAAAGAAGCTCGCGGCCTAGCACGGACCGTGGCCTAGCCTGCAGCCTGGTCCGTAGCCCAGCCCATGCACACCACAATCGGCCTAGCCCAACCCAGCCCGCTAGCCCTGACATCATCATGATGTCACACTCCATGCGGTCCACGATGGACGAAATAGTATCCGGCTCACTATGGACCCTTAACAGGCCCACTATGAAAAAACGTGGTTCATAGGGCAAATTTGTAATTTTGCATGGTGTGGCAGGCTTTGACTTGGTGGGTTTACATAGAACCTGGTCTATGTGCGGCTCATAAACAGGCAATGTGCCATCTAATGGCTGATATCACAGTCGGCTGAAATCCAATGGTGGAGATGAATTTTTGACTTGATCTAGGATTCTTTCAGCCCTTTTGACGTGATTCGATGGTCGAAAAAACTCTGATTAACTGATTAGATGGGCCATAATCAATCTAGTGATGAATTAAAGGCTGGGTTGTGAATTTTTGATGATTTTTTAAGCTATGTGTGTTAGATATATGTGCCTTAGAAGCTAGAATTGGCTGACACTTATAATACAATTATAGGAGCAAAATTATAATTTTGACTATAATTAATAAAAAGGGTTATTTTTTATCACATATGTATATTTAGTGTCTGTGATACATCCTTTGAGTTAATGGTAATGATAAATCATATTTTCAAGAGTTGAAAATTTAAGACATGAATAATCATTATCAACTCATAAAATGCTCCCGACCATAGGATCTTCATGAGGATGGTAATTGATCCGAAAGGTTGGTGTACAATCGCTTCTCTTTAATAGATGAGTCTTGAGTCTATGGTGTGGAGATACCGGAGCGAGAGTATAGGTACTCGTTAGAGAACGAGGGCACTGAGCGTGACCATCTCGAGTAGTCATTAGGAAGTCTACCTTCTCGTCAATGACTGACTCGATGCTGCAGTAGTGTGTCTGGTTCTTTGACCTGAGGTGCATCGGCAGTTCACCTTGAGGGTGTTATAGTTTGACTACACCATTACTCGGATCTCCTAGCCATATGGAACCCTGAGGTGTATGTTGGCTATAGCATGTTCATTGTAGGAACTGGATTGCATCAAGATGGAATCTATCTACCTCGGTGGTAGAGGAGCAGCCCTATGATGATCATGAGAATCAAGTCCAGAAGCCCATGGCCATGGTAGAGTGAAATAATAGAAAGAGTTTCTATTTAGATTTTCACATTGGACTTGAATCGAATGATTACATCATATGACAGAGACTAGGGTTTGACGAGTTCACCTTAACCCTAATCTGATCGGGGCTCAAGATAGAAGAACTTAATCACACAGGTAGCTGCACCAAGAGGTTCGCATTCAGCTCTGATGGGTTGCCACCATATACTGCTAGGTGTCACTGGTGGATTTTGGGAGCAATTAGAATGATTTAGATGATCGATCATTCTAGCTGTTCGAATCAGAAGAGTTCTGATCCATCGAAAGGAGTTTCGATGATGTCGATGATAGAGATCATGACATATTCCCATTACCATACAGAACTGAACCTAACTGGGTCACACAAACAAGGGTTTGAATCTGGTGATCATCAATTGAACTGATCCTAGTTCAATTGATCTGAATGAGATTCAATTAGGTTCAAGGAAAATCGTGCTAGCACTCGATTGAACCTAACGTTCTTCTTTTACTATCATAAATAAGTTGTCCTGACTGAGCCAAAGGAGTTTGTGCTCAATCAGAGGCCTTCATATGGTCTGACTGGAGGTTGTCCAAGTCAGAAAAAGGTTGTCTTATTTTGTAAGACAATACCTGCCATTTTTGGTCACCTGCCATTTCTTCGTTCCTTTGACTTTGGTCAAAAGTCTGACCTTTGACTGGTCAAATGTTGACCATTGACACTTTGACTTTTGACCACATGTCATGCACCTATTGGAGAGCTGGTGGGGGCCTTGTCCCCCTGCCAGAACCTGGCAAGGAGGAGGGCGCACGCCACCCTTGGCGTGTGCCCAAGTTGGAGGC
The DNA here is from genome assembly GCA_006176705.1 of Cocos nucifera. Taxonomy (NCBI): domain Eukaryota; kingdom Viridiplantae; phylum Streptophyta; class Magnoliopsida; order Arecales; family Arecaceae; genus Cocos; species Cocos nucifera. The sequence goes on from QRFJ01003059.1 coordinate 109,449, forward strand.
GCCTAGGAGTCCTTGTTGGACAAGGACTCCATCTCCTTTTTGGATTCCAATTAGAGTTCTCCTAAGAACCAACTTTGACTGGTCTTAGGTGCCCTCTAAGGAGGAATCCAGGGGACTCTATTCCCACCAATCAGATTTAGATCTGATTTCACAAAGGGTTGTGATTGGTTGGGAAGAAGAGGAGTTGGATCACGCTTAGTCTATAAATAAGACCCTGCGCCCAACTCAAGAGTAATCAATTGAGAAATTCTCCATGCCCCAAGGCTGCCTCTCCCCTCCTTCCTCCATGCCAACCCATCTTCTCCCCTCTCCTCTCCACGTCCAAAAGAGTTTTGGACCTTGGTTGGTGCGATTCCAGATCAAGAGAAAGGCGATCAAAAGCTAAGAAGGCTGCGCTGCTGCAAAGGACGACTGCTGATCTTCAAAAGAGTTTTGAAGATCCTCCAGATCAGATCCAGATCTAATTTTTGGAGGATGTGATAGAGAAGAAGAGGATCTCCAGATCCAAGCCTGAGTGGATACCGGTAGAGGCCAGGCACTTGCGTGGCTAGATCCAGAACCTTCCGCTGCAAACAGGATCATCAACAGGGTAATAGGATTACCCTACGATAAGGTAAATTAAATTTGATTTAATTTATTAATTTTATTTTAATTATTAAAATAATAAAGAATTCAGATCTAAAATATCAAGATCTGATTAGATCAAGAAAAAAAAATTTTTTGAAATATATCTCTTGATCTGATCAGATCTGAACGAACCTGGACCGGGAAATCAGGATTTTCCTTCAACTGGTATCAGAGCCATGGTTCTAAAATTGTTTAGATCTAATTTTAAATTTATTTTAATTAGAAAATAATAAGTGATTTTAGATGTCACATGAGATGTGATCAGATCTGAAATCAGAAAAAAATTAAAATTAAATGATTTGGATCTAAGATTAGAAGATATGCATGACTAGTTCTAGAATAGAATAGTTCTATAGAATAGTCTTGCATGTTTTGATTTAATTCTGATTAAATCATATTTTAGATCTTATTTATTTACTATTTTTTGATATTATAAGTGTTATAATAACATCTAAAAAATAGCAAATAAAAATTATTTAATTTTAAATATCATATGAGATATGATTGATGCATGTCTAGACTAGTTGTAGAATAGTTCTACATAATTGTCTAGATTAGAATTTATTTTGATTAGATCAATTTAAATCTAATTTTTTAGATTATTATGAGATAATTTAGATCTGAAAATATGCATGATTTGATACATGAGATGTATGCAAAATATGCCATGATTAGATCTAATTTGTATATGAGATATATGATATAGATCTAAAACTGTTTTGTAGTATTGACATGTTCCTGATTAAGGCGTTCCTCTTGGCCGTCCGGTCATAAGAATGAAGAAGGGTTTAAAGGCCCTCTCTTCCCATTCGATGGGGTGTTCTTATGATGTGTAGGGGTGCTGCGTGTTCGTCCTTAATCAGAAACCCAAAACTTACTTTCTGCAAAACCCTAGATCCTGAAACCCTAGGATTTATTGTGCATATTTTGTTTATGAACCCTACTTAATTAAGAATTAAGTTTATGGAAATATTAATTAGGTCTAAAATTGAGAATTTCAGATCTAAGACATATTCATAATACTGGGTTCGGGCTTGGGTAGCTCAATTAGGTCTAAGCGGTTGATCAAACCGAATCAAGAGTTGGTTAGATGGGATCAACAATGCTTAAATTGACCAGCCTAATAGGATTAAGTCTGGGTCAAGATCGAGTCACGATCAAGCAAGACCTAATTAGGCTCAGAGGTTAGAGTCTGGATTGTAGGCTAACCCAATTGGTTCTGGACTCAACAATTTGGTGTCTAAGGTAAGTTTGGCACATAGACGACCGACTGGTTTTTAATTGGAAGCTACTCGACCTGAATGCGTTCTTGTACGAGTTAATGGCATATTCCTTCCACCGGTCTCACTTACCTGGCCATATCTGTTGACACAGTTCTGATCTGAGGTGGTCAATAATCCGAGCTAACCCATGCCACTAGGTTAGTCATAATTGTTATGACTAAGCCAAGTCTAGTTTAATGAGACCTGAATCAATTCTCCCTAAGAAAAGATTAAGTCTGAGGTCTTCCACCATTGTAGATGTGCGGGCCCTTCCCGGGGTTGATTGTTCTCGGCTGGATACAGTGGCTCAGTTGCACCGGGAAGATGCAACCATGTCTATTAGGCATTGGATGCTATGGGCTGGAGGATGAGTTGGGCTCAATATTTCGGATACGGTGAGAGACTCAATTAGGAACCCAGTCTATGCAAATGGTGGGTCTGACTTAACTAAGGAGTGGATCAATATTTCGGATACGGTGAGATTCATGAATTAGAGACCAAGTTTGGGTGCACCATGATTAGAGAATCATTGAACAAGAGTTGTTCACTCATTGGCTAACCCATCACCAATAACTGTTAGGTGAGGTGATGAGTCAGTTGGTGAGACCGCACCACCCACTAGAAATCATTAATCGTGGAGATTTTTGCATCTCTACAGAGGGAGTGTAGGGATCCGAGAAAATAGTGGGAGCTAATTTGTTTAAAAATAAAATCCTCTAAATAAATTGGTCAAGTCAAAATTACAGTATCTAACTAGAATCTTTGACTCTCTACAGGAAAATGTCTGCGTCCAACCCATTGGCACGTATCCTGGACACACATAGACTGACTGGACCCAATTATAAAGATTGGCTCAGGAAACTACAAAATTATTTTGGGTTTCCGAGAAGTTAACCCATGTATTGGACCAGGACCCTCCCACCTTACCAGCCCGTCCATCCACTGAACAGAGAGCATCTCTGGAAAAAATGGATTAGACGAAGATAATAAGGCCAGATATTACATGTTGGGCTCGATGTCTGATGAGCTCCAGCGCCAACATGAAGATATCGGGACTGCTCGCCAAATGTTGGCTCACCTGCAGGAGATGTTTGGTGAACAGAGTCGCGCAGCCAAATATCAAGTCACGAAATGACTTTTTAAGGCTAAGATGCGTGATGGGCAGTCAGTCCAAGATCACTGTCTGACAATGATCAAGGACATGGAAGAGCTTGAGAAGCTCGGTGTGAAGTTGGACTTGGATCTGCAGAACGATATTATTCTGCAATCCTTGACTGATGCATATGGGCAATTCATCATGAATTACCACATGCATAAACTTCAAAATTCCTTGGCCGAATTAATGAATATGCTGGTTACCGCTGAGCTTTCTATGAAAGGTTCTAAAGGCTCAGTTCTTGCTATGGAACGGACTTCTTCCAAAAGAAAGTCTTATGGAAAGAAAAAGAAGTCTGTGAAAAAGCAAAAGTGGAAAGGAAAGAAGAAGAAAGAAGCCAGAAGAAGAAGGCCGATGTCAAAGGAAAGTGTTTCCATTGCAACAGCGACGGCCATTGGAAGCGGAACTGCCCTACTTACCTGGCCACCCTGAAGAACAAGAAGGAAGGTCCTTCTGGAGGTATGCTCGTTATTGAGTCTAACCTTACGGTTTCTTCTGCATCCAGTTGGGTGCTTGACTCTGGTTCTAGTGCTCATCTGTGCACTTCTATGCAGGGTCTTGAGGATAGCAGGAGGCTGAGGGATGGAGACATGATCCTACGCATCGGTAATGGAGCAAGAGTTGCTGCAGTAGCCGTGGGAACATACCCTCTTCGATTACCATCTGGTTTAGACTTAGTTTTGAAAGACTGTTATTATGTGCCTGCAGCTAGCAGGAATTTGATTTCTGTTTCATGCTTAGCACAAGAAGGCTATGTGATTACCTTCTTTAAGGACCATTGTAACATTCTTTATGAAAGAAATAAAATTGCAAATGGTTTCCTTATTAATGGTCTTTATCAGCTACATATTGATGTACCTATTTCTAACTATCGAGCAAAACGTGAATGCCAAACGACCTAGGGATAGTCCAAACGACAGATATCTATGGCACCTGAGATTAGGTAGGTCATATAGCAGAAGATAGGATCAACAAATTGGAGAAAAATGGGCTATTGAGTCCATTGACTTCCGAGTCATATCCAACTTGTGAATCTTGTCTTCAAGGCAAAATGACTAAACTCCCTTTTGTTGGACATGGGGAGAGGGCCACAGATCTCCTTGCCCTAGTACATACTGATGTGTGCGGCCCATTTGATGTGCCGGCTAGAGGCAATTTTGTCTACTTCATTACCTTTACCGATGATCTGTCTAGGTATGGGTATGTGTATCTTATGAGACACAAGTCTGAAGCTTTTGAAAAGTTCAAAGAATTCAGACATGAAGTAGAAAAAACAAACTGGAAAAACCCATTAAGGTTCTTCGATCAGATCGAGGAGGTGAATACCTTAGCCGGAAAATTCCTAGACTATCTCAAGGAAAATGGCATAGTCTCTCAATGGACTCCACCAGGAACACCTCAACTCAACGGGGTTTCAGAATGGAGAAATCGGACTCTATTGGATATGGTTCGATCCATGATGAGCTTCACAGACCTCCCTGATTTTCTTTGGGGACACTCATTGTTAACTTCAATTTATCTACTGAATAGGGTTCCCTCTAAAACCGTTCCTACCACACCGTATGAGATATGGCACGGTAAGAAACCAAGTCTGAGTCATCTCAGAATTTGGGGTTGTCCGGCTCATGTCAAAAGACAACAAGCGGACAAGTTAGAGTTTAGGTCCTTTAGAGCTCGATTCATAGGATATCCTAAAGAGTCATTAGGATACTATTTCTACATTCCAGAAGACCACAATGTGATTGTGAGTCGACATGCCATCTTTCTTGAAAAATAGTTTATTCAAGATAGCGGCATTGGAAAGCAGATTCAAGCTTGATGAGAAAGTCTCACAAGTACAAACGAGCTAAGGACCAATTGGAACCAAATCAGGTTGAGCCAATAAGAACACTACCTCCTCCACCTCGTAGATCGGAAAGAGTTTTCCGTCCCCCTGAAAGATACTTAGGTATTATTTCAGAGGAAGTAGAGGAAAATGTTCCTCGTAGGTAATGGTGCTCATGGTGATGATCCCAAAACCTACAACGAGGCGATATCAGATATCGACTCCGAGAAATGGCTTAGAGGCAATGCAGTCAGAAATTGACTCGATGCACTCAAACCAAGTCTGGACCTTGGTAGATCCACCAGAAGGTATAGTACCTATTGGGTGTAAATGGATCTTCAAGAGAAAGATTGGTGCAGATGGGAATGTGGAGACATTCAAGGCTAGACTAGTGGCAAAAGGTTATAGTCAACGCGAAGGCATTGACTATCAGGATACCTTTTCCCAGTAGCTATGCTAAAATCCATCCGCACATTGCTTGCCTGTTGCAGCCTATTTCGATTATGAAATATGGCAAATGGATGTGAAAATGGCATTCTTAAATGGATATCTTGAGGAAGATATCTATATGGAACAGCCGCTAGGTTTCACATCCAGTGATACTGATCACAAGGTTTGCAAGCTGCAAAGGTCCATATATGGACTTAAGCAAGCATCTCGGAGCTGGAACACTCATTTCAATGATGTGATCAAAAAAAGTTTGGTTTCATCAAAAATGAAGAGGAAATCGTGTGTTTCAAAAAGGTCAGTGGGAGCGCTGTTGTCTTCCTCGTATTGTACGTGGATGACATCCTCCTTATTGGGAATGATATTCCCATGTTGACATCAGTCAAAATATGGTTGTCCAAGGAATTCTCCATGAAAGACCTAGGTGAAGCATCCTTTATTCTAGGAATTAAGGTCTATAGGGATAGACCGAATAGGATGCTAGGACTTTCACAGAAGATGTACATAGAGGAAGTACTAAAGAGGTTTAGTATGGAAAACTCTAAGAGGGGATTAATACCCTTCAGACATGGTATTCATCTTTCCAAGAAGATGTGCCCCAGCACACCTGAGGAAATAGAACGCATGAGCAAGATCCCTTATGCTTCTGCAATAGGGAGCCTCATGTATGCCATGCTATGTACACGACCTGATATAGCCCATGCTGTGAGTGTCACAAGCAGATATCAGTCAAATCCAGGTGAAGAACACTGGACTTCTGTGAAATGTATCCTTAAGTACTTGAGAAGAACTAAGGATATGATGTTGGTCTTTGGTAATGGAGAACTCCAAGTCCAGGGATACACAGACTCGGATTTCATGTCCGATATAGATGATCGAAAGTCGACATCTGGGAGTCTGTTTGTGTGCAATGGTGGTGCTGTCAGCTGGAAAGAGTTCCAAGCAAACCAGTGATAGCAGATTCCACCATGGAAGCAGAATATATCGCTGCATCAGAGGCTGCGAAGGAAGCATTCTGGTACAAGAAGTTTGCTGCAGAAATTGGAGTAATGCCATCAGATGCCATTCCTCTATACTGCGACAACAATGGCGCCATAGCCCTTGCTAAGGAGCCGAGGTCTCACCAAAAAATCCAAGCACATTGAGCGGCGATACCACCTCATCCGCGATTACCTCGAGAAGGTTACGTCGAGGTCAAGAGAGTCAACTCCACAGACAAAGCCGTTGGGCCAGCAGAAGATCGAAGCCCACCTTGAGAAGATGGGACTTAGACTTGTAGCCAATTGGCTTTAGGACAAGTGGGAGATTGTTAGATATATGTGCCCTAGAAGCCAGAATTGGCTGACACTTGTAATACACTTCTAGGGGCAAAATTATAATTTTGACTATAATCAATAAAATGGGTTATTTTCTATCACATATGTGTATTTAGTGTCTGTGATACATCCTTTGAGTTAATGGTAATGATAATTCATATTTTCAAGAGTTGAAAATTTAAGACATGAATAATCATTATTAACTCATAAAATGCTCCCGACCATAGGATCATCACGAGGATGGTGATTGATCCGGAAGGTTGGTGTACAATCGCTTCTCTTTAGTAGATGAGTCTTGAGTCTACGGTGTGGAGACACCGGAGCGAGAGTACAGGTACTCGTTAGAGAACGAGGGCACTGAGCGTGACCACCTCGAGTAGTCATTAGGGAAGTCTACCTTCTCGTCAATGACTGACTCAATGCTGCAGTGGTGTATCTAGTTCTTTGACCTGAGGTGCATCGACAGTTCATCTTGAGGGTGTTATAGTTTGACTATACCATAACTCGATCTCCTGGCCATACGGAATCCTGAGGTGTATGTTGGCTATAGCATGTTCATTGTAGGAACTAGATTGCATCAAGAAGGAATCTTCTACCTCGGTGGTTGAGGAGCGGCCCTATGATGATCATGAGAATCAAGTCCAGAAGCCCATGCCCCAAGGCTGGTTCTCTCCTCCTCCATGCCAAGCCCATCTCCTCTCTCTTGTCTCCACGTCCAAAGTGGTTTGGGATCTTGGTTGGTGCAATCCAGATGAGAGAAAGGTGATAGAAAGCTAGAAGGCTGTACTGCTACAAAGGACAACTACTAATCTTCGAAAGGTATTTTGAAGATCCTCCAAATTAAATCCAGATCTAATTTTTGGAGATGTGATAGAGAAGAAGAGGATCTCCAGATCCAGCCTGAGTGGATACAAATAGAGGCCAGACACTTGCATGGCTAGATCCAAAACCTTCCGCTGCTTACAGGATCATGAACGGATAATAGGATTACCCTATGTTAAGATAAATTAAATTTAATTTAATTTATCTAAATTTATTTTAATTATTAAAATAATAAAGATCAGATCTGATCTAGATCAAAAAGAAAAAAATTTAAAATATATCTCTTGATCCAAAATAAATCTGAATGAACCTAGTCCGGGAAATCAGCATTTTCCTTCAATGTGATCATAGATCGATGGCCAGATTTCTGCAGAAGATTGAATTCGATTCAAACTCCATATACAACTTTGGAAATAACTCTAAAACCCAAGTTTCTCCTCTATTTAATCCCTCATCATGCCTCTCTCTCAATAGAGACCTCCCCTATGGGGGATTAGCCCTTTCTTCTCTCTCCCTCTCTCTTCTTTCTTTCTTCTCCAAATATAGCCTTTTCTCTTCCTTTTTATTTCTTCTTTTTTCTTTCTCCTTTCTTTTTCTTCCATTCTTTATCAAGAAGTTTGAACATGCTGGGAGCTAGAGGAACCTCAATCATGCATAGCTAAAGATCTGAATTCTAGAAAGTAGATGAAGTCTTCAAGCATGGATTGTATTTTTTCTTTATCTTTTGTAATTTTTTTCATGCAATGAATAATATGTTCTCCTGCTTAATCTTAGATTTTATCCTCCATGCATGAGATTTTGTGTTAACATGTTTATTATTGATTAATATCTAAATAGGCTATATTTATGGAGATGGGTTATAATTAGAAGATACAGTCCATACTCGATTTAATAGTTTATATTATAAAAAATCATTAAAAACTAAGTTACTAATTTTTAGGAATTAAGTATTGAACAGCTTATGATTCTATTGAAATAGATCATAATCAAGAGATACGGTTCATGCTCAGAGAAAATAGGTTATAGTCATAACTAAATTTTTAAAAATACTAAATTTCTGCATTAAAAAAAAATTACCACAACTCTGCTAAAGATGGATTCAAATTTCTAGAATATTTTTAATTAATTCTTAGATTCTTACTAATTATATTTTTTTTCTTTTATTTAAATTTATCAAAATTTAAATTAATTTTTTAAAATTTAATTATTCAAATTTTTACTTTAAAAATTAATTTAAATTTTATTTTTTTAAATTGAATGTAATTTAGCCTTCAATTTTTAAGAAAATCAACATCTAACTTACCATTATTTTAACCAATAGTAGGATCAAATTTAATTTTTATTTGATGCTATAATGACAAGCATCATATGCTATAAATATCACAGAGATCATCATTATAAGTTTTTGAATCCATCGATGGTCTCTATTTATTTCATGACTGTTGAAATTAAATTTTATTGATTGATATAGCTAGAGCTATTGGATCGAGATAATTTTTTGTGATGATTTTTTAATAATAATTATTTAAATAATGAACGATGAAAATAAATTTTAAATTTTAAAATTATATAATATTTAAAAAAATAAAAAAAATTTATTTTTAAAAAAGAATACTAAATTTTAAAAAATTAAAAAAAATATTAATTTATCCGTAGGTTAGCTAACAACAAACATGCTCCCACCCCTCAATCCCATCGTGTCAATCATGCATGGCACATCTTTCGATTACAAATAGTTCGTTCTTTTATTTTTCTTAAATTATTGATTTAAAATTAATTATTTATGATAAAAATTTTCTATCATAAATAATTTATTATTTATGATGAAAATTTATTTTCTATTATAAATAATAGATTATTTAGAGAAAAAATTTCATAATAAATAATCTATTTTTTTAATTTTCTTAAAGTACTGATTTATGATAAATTTTTTTTATCATAAATAATTTATTATTTATGATGAAACTTTATTTTATCCTCCTTAAGTCATTATTAAATGAGGCCTTAAGATCCCTTGGTTCAAACCCAATCAAAGATCAAACAGAAAATGTAGTGTAGATCTATCAACCGTGTTCGAGCTGGCTCGATGGAATCTCAAGCTGGTTCGATGGAATCTCATGCCACAGATTTTTGAACATTATTTTTTATCTATCTGAGAGGGCCGACTTGATCTCGATCCATCCGAGTTGGCTTGACCTGTTTCTGAGCTAGCTCCACTTATGTGTCAATTTTTTTTCTTAAATTATTGATTTAAAATTAATTATTTATGATAAAATTTTTTATCATAAATAATTTATTGTTTACAACATAAAATAAATTTTCATTATAAATAATGAATTATTTATGATAGAAAATTTTATCGTAAATAGTCCATCTTTTTATTTTCTTAAATTATAGATTTGAGGTCGATTATTTATCATGGAAACTTTTCATTACAAATAATTCATTATTTATGATAAAAATTTATTTTACATTATAAATAATAGATTATTTGCAAAGAAAAATTTTCATCGTAAATAGTTCATTCTTTTATTTTTCTTAAATTACTAATTTAAGATCAATTATTTATGATGAAAACTTTAAGTCATAAATAATTCATTATTTATGATAGAAATTTATTTTATGTCATAAATAATAGATTATTTATGATGAAAACTTTTTATCATAAATAGTCTACCCTTTTATTTTCTTAAATTATTGATTTAAGATTAATTATTTGTGATGAAAATTTTTTATTATAAATAATTCATTATTTATGATAGAACTTTATTTTACATCATAAATAATAGATTATTTATGATAAAAATTTTCATCGCACATAGTCCATCCTTTTATTTTTCTTAAATTATTGATTCAAGATCGATTATTTTTGATGAAAATTTTTATCATAAATAATTATTATTTACTATGAAAATTTAGATTATGTCAAAAATAATAGATTATTTTTCATCATAAATAGTCCATCCTTTTATTTTTCTTAAATTACCTATTTTAAGGTCAATTATTTATGATGAAAAATTTTTATTATAAATACTTAATAATTTATGATGAAAATTTGGATTACATTGCAAATAACTAATTATTTATAATAAATTTTTTTTATCATAAATATTTATTTTTCTTAAATTATTGATTTAAGTTTGATTATTTATAATAAAAAATTATAATCATAAATAATTTATTATTTACAACAAAAATTTGGATTCCATCAAAATAATAGATTATTTATAATAAAAAAATATTTTTATTATAAATAATTATTATTTATGATAATTTTTTCATCATAAATATAGTTATTTATAATAAAATTATTTTTATCGTAAATAATTTCCTCACGTAAAATGAGTTTTTTTGTAGTGAGTTTGTTAGAAGATGTACAGATTTGCGATGGTAAATGCCTAATAATATTTTATGAATTATCAATTTACATATGTATACATAAATGAGCTCAATTATTAATAGGTTGATGATTGGCTTTGGAACATAATTCTTAACAAATACATCATTTTATGAGAGCATCATTGAATATCTTTGAGAAAAAGATAAAATGAGAAAATTTGTACAAAAAATTTAGTGAGCATTTAAGAGAGATCTTCACTATCATCAATTACATCCTCTCAATCATCAAGAAGAGAAATTCAATCCTCAATTAAGTAACTCTTCAGCAACTTCTCAAGGCTTAAATAGTTTTACAAGTTTCTATTGGTGCTAAAACTTATATATTTTGTAGTTTGGATATTTTTACAAGTTTCTTTGGGTTGAAAGAAACTTAGATTAGGCCCGTTCAAGCCCATAATTAGATTTGTATAGTTTTGATTGGTGAGCCTGAAAAACCAACTAGGTGGATTGTAAGCTCAGAAAATAATCAGTGTAAAACTTTTAATTGGAGATCCTAAAAAATCAACTAGATTTGATTGTGCACTTGAATAAAATAATTATACTATAATCAGATTGATTATAGTAAAATTTTTAAAAAAAGCTTGAGGAGTGGATATAGGTGCGGGGTTGCATTGAGCCATTATAAATTTATTTTCTTTATGTTATACCTTATCTTGATTGCTTTACTTGTTTTTAATTTTTGCATTACTTCTTTTATATCTTAATTATGCTGTAGCACATAACATACACTTCACAATCACTTAAGTTAGTTAAATTGAAGCACATATTTGTTTAATTCTTTAAATTAGCAAAAACTTTTGAAGAACCTAATTTACCATCCCTCTTGGGTTGCTAATCATTCTAGGTAATAATTGGTATTAAAATAGGTGCTCTTATATTTGTTGTTGATCCAACAGTCTTGAGCTAAAGATCATGGCAACCTCAGTTGGTTCCATATTAATTTGTTGAAAGCCAATAACTTCGAGACTACCATTCTTTAATGGTATGAATTATACATTTTTAGAAGCACACATGAGAATTTATATACAAGTATTAGATTATGATATGTAAGGAGTCATAACTAATGGATCTCATGCACCCATAACTTTAGTTAATGGAGTGCCCTCTTTTAAACCAAAAAAGGATTGGAATGAGTTTGATAGAAAGATGGCTAATGCTAAAATCATAAATGTTCTTTATTACTCTTTATATGTTAGTGAATTTAATAGAATATCAACTTGTACATTTGCAAAAAAAAATTAGGATAGATTGAAAATTATTTATGAAGGAACAAACCAAGTTAAGAAGTCTTAAATTAAATTAAGAAGTCTAAAATTAATTTATTTATTCATAAATATAAAATATTTAAAATGAAATAATATGAGTCTATTTTTGATATGTTTTTCAGATTTACTGATATTATTAATACTTTGAATGCTCTTGACAAAATATCTACTAACAATAAGCTTATTTGCAAGGTTCTAAAGTATTTGCCAAAGTCATGGAAAGCTAAAGTGATAGCCATTTAAGAAGTGAGAGATTCAAGTATCGATCCTATGATTGATTTTGATGATCACCAAATTTTGAATATTTATATATCTAACCATGTATTTCAAGAGTAGATGTAGGTCTTTCCAAGTGATCAAATTAAAAAAAAATAATTCAAGAAAAGATCTACACAAAAATCACCAAGTTAAGGGTTTTAAAGAAGTAACTTTAGGTTTTAGACTTGGTGGAGTCAATCCTAGAGTAAAAGGAGCCAACCCTTGCCCTGAAACAAGGTGAAAAAATAAAGAATTTAAATTTTAGGATGGTTAGGAGTTGATCTCAAGGATAGAAGAGTCGACCCCAGCTCGTTGGCACGCATCTGGCATGTAGAGGGAACGATCCATGGATCGACTCCTGTGTTAGGGGACGATCCATGGTCGATCTCTATTGCACAGAAATAGAAGATAGAAAGCTAATTTTTTGGAAACCTAGAAGGAGTCAATCCTAAAAAAATGGAGTCGATCCCAGAGTGATGGTGTCGATCCTAAGAGAAATAGAGTTAACCCCAAGCATGGGACATGCTATAATGGCTAGTTTTTAGCACTTCTCCAATGGGCCTTTTTCCACTCCAACAACCATTTCAAACTCTCCAACAGTCCAAACTCACTCACAAGCTACTTTCAAGACCATATAAGGCTAGAGATTCAATTGGAAAGCAAGCCAAGTGGATTAAAAAAAGAAATCATTTAAGATTAAGTGAGCTCCATTGAATATCCAAGAAAAGAAAGAAAAGAGAAGACTTTGTGCATCAAATTTAGAGATCTTCCAACGGTGATCATCCTCAATCATTCAAGCTTTCTCTCAGCCTTCATAGAAGAGAAGATAAAGTCTCAAGAGCCATCATTCAGCCTCTCCTTTAAGCTTAAAAAGAGTTCCTTTTTTCTTTTATTTTTGTGCTAAATTTTTATTCTCTTATATTCGTATTTCTTTACAAGTTTCTTTAGGAAGAAAAAACTTAGAGTGTGGGCTAGTCCAAGCTGGTAATTGGATGTTGTAAAGATTGTCGTGGTGCTCTTAGGATAAAACCAACTGCATTGATAGTAAATCTAAAAAATTATCAATGTAGGACTGTGGTTAGTGAGCCCGGCAAAACCAATTGGGTTGTTTGTCATTCCAGGTTAAAACAAACCATTGTAATCTAGCAATTATAGTGAAAGTTGTTAGAAAAAGTGTCCTATAGCCAATTATCTAAGCTATAAATGGTTGTGTTTTTGTATATGCATATGAATTAAATTTTATCAATAAAAGTTATTTTTGGTAGTTCATCATATTGCATCTTCTTAGAACTTCTTTTATGATGAAGTCCTTAGAAATAAATGATCGATAAAAGAGAATTTATTAAATAATTCTTAAACTATGTTTGTGACCAAATGATACATTATTACAAGGATAATAATGTTTATCAAGTATAGATCATTGTGTGCCATATAGGCTAGTTGTCCTCTTAACCAAGGAGTGTGGAGACACTGGTATGGCATATAGATAATATGTAGGAGTACATCATCATCGAATAGTACATCTTACCTATAGAGCACTCTGCTATCAAGAGATGCTCGTGAAGGATATGGGCATAAATATTTCTTAAATTTGAGATCACCATGGTGACTTGCAAGCAACTCATTATGCTTTGAAATCGGACTATATGTATTTCTAATATAGTGATGGAAGATTTTTGGGTACAGTCAAGTACTTGCAAAGTCAGTGTGTGAATCAAAATAGGATTGACCCCTCCAGTGGGAGGTCATGTAGGTCATGCTTCACTATTTTTCAATCCAGTAAAACCATGGCTAGGATTATCCATGTGATTATCACATGATTTGAGAAATGTTGAAATACAATATGGATCGCTATTCTAGGGTTGATAGTTAAAATCCTAAGTCATACTGAGAATTAAGAGTCAAAGGGATGAAATATGTAAAAACCATATATCAAGATTCTTGAATGTTGCTTTATAATCATTCAATTTATCTGGACGTAGGATATCATTGCTAGATGGTCACTTCAATTAGTACAAAAAATTAGTTTCTATACTACCAGTTTAGTGTTTGAATCTATGGAGTCATGCATATAAGTCATGTAATGTAGAATAGAATTGACCTAACATTTATATGTTCAATTTGAAAGTGCTTGACTTGATTGAATAAATAGATTTACTTAATTGAAGAATTAAATTAATGATCATACAAAATTAAATACTAACTATGTTTAGCTAGCACTGGTTATGAGGTTCAGAATTAATTCTAGAGATGAGTTTGACCTGAAAAGATCTAAGGTTTAATGAGATTAAATTCAAGTCGTAATTAATTTTAGATCAGATCTAAATTAATTAGGATTGATTTAATTGGTCAATTATCTAAGTTAGAGTTGGATCTAAAATCCTAATTAGATTATGGTTAGACAATCTATTTGAATAAAATTCGAATTAGGTTCAAATCAGATTCAAATTGGACTCAATTTGGACTAAATTTGATTTAGTCAACTAATAGCTTTGACCACAGAGAATCTCTTTCATATGTGGCCGACCAAGAGGATATCGGGCCTAGAGTTTTCCAGCCAAGGGTCTTGGTTTGGGCGGCACAAAGATGGGCCAAGGGTTGGCGCCAACCATATCTCCTAATGAGATCAGGAGATTGCCTTAGGTCTTACCTAAAGTAGGATTTGACTAGTCAAAGTAGTTGTCATTGGAATCCTTATTTGATTTGGATTTAATCAGATCTTGGCTTCATCTATAAAAGAAAGAGGACCCTTAAGCATGACATAATTAATCCAAAGGCTTGTGGGTGTGAGCAAGGGCTTGGTGTGAGAGAAAGAGAGTTCTAGGGATCTCTCTCTTCTTCTTGTTGATGCTAGAGCTCTTCTTGGTGGAGGATCTGATCTTGCCACCCCCTTTCCTCTCTCCTTCCTCATGTGGCACCTCACATATGATCCTTCTTCTCTACATCACGTGGCGTGCATGAGAAGTAGAGGGTCCATGCTTTTGGATCTCGCAAAGTAGCATTGCAAAAATTTTAGAACCTCAAGATATATTTTCATAATTGTTATGAAACTTTTTCAAACTTAAATCTATTCTCCCAAGACTCCATTTGAATATGATTCAGATCTAGAGGATTTTTTCTTTAGAAGTTCCAAAGGATAGCTTGGAGTGCGGATATAGGAGTGGGTTGCTCCAAACCACTATAAAAATCTCATGTGTATGTATTGGGATTCTTGCTCTTTTTTCTGCTTTCTTTAATTTGTGCTTAACTTAGTATTATTTCTTGCTTAGCTTCTTATATGCTTTAATTCCATTGCTACAAATTTCTTTCACCATACAATCTCTTAAGTTGATTTAATTAGAAGCACATAATTGACTTAGAGTTTAATTTGACCAAAATTTTATAAAAACCCAATTCACCCCCCCTTTTGGATTGCTATCTCTGGGCAACACTAAGTAAGTTGTCCATAAAGAAATTAATTGGTTCACTCATGACACATAAGTTGAATGTGCACCAAAATGAGGAGGAAGAAGAATCAAAGAAGAGGAGGACCATCACCTTCAAATCAATTGTCAAATCAAAAGTCATGAGTCAAAGGATGAAGATGGAGAAATTGAAGATGAAGTTGAGGACTTAGGGCTACTCACTAGAAAATTCAAAAAGTTTCTCAAGAAGAAATGGTTGAAGAAGAAGGAAGATAGAGAAAAAAGAAAAAAAATATCATATATATGCTACAAGTGCAATAGACCGAGGCATTACAAGCTGGATTGTATCTACTCCAAAGAAATCCCAAAAGAACCAAGAAGAATGTGATGATGGCTATTTGGGAAGATAGTGACATTTCTAGTTTGGATATAGAAGAAGAGGAAGAGGGTATTATAAATCTTTGTTTCATGGCTTACAACAATGAGGTAAATATTGAAAACTCTTCTGAATTTATTTTTAAAGAATTATTTGAAGCCTTTCATAAACTAATGGATGATTTCAAAAAGATAAGATTGAAAACTAAATAGCTCAAAAAGTCAAATATGGTTTTATCAAAAGAAAAGAATAAGTTTTTGATAGAAAAAGAACTTTTAAAAGAAAAGAAGACTTTAGCTGAAGAAAAAAAAAATCTTTTGAATTCTAAAAATCTCTAATGGAAGAAAATGCAAAATTAAGAGAACAGTTTGAAATATTGAAGCCCATAGTTGAAAATTTTACATTCGGTTCTCAAAAGTTTCAATCAATTTTGAATGATCAAGAAGCTATTTTCAACAAAGCTAGAATTGGTTTCAATCATTTGAGAAAATAGAGATTTATCAAAAATATGCATGTTAGAGCTTCTCATGAAAATCATTCTATTACTTACTTTAAATATAATAAAGTATGTCATAAAATTTTTAAATGCAATATCAAGAAAATTGATCATAGTTTTGTTAAACAAATTTAAATTTCAAAAGAAACTATGAGCACTAACTCCAAAGGATCCAAGAAAACTTAGATACCAAAATCTAGAAAATAATCATTTTACAGGTGTGCCAGACATCCAATGCTATGAAAGGGATAAATTCTTAAAGAATGAATGCTTAAGACTTAAACTGGATGGATGATGATGTTTGGTAAAAGCTAAACCTTCTTCCATCATACCATCATTAATTGTTGAATTTTTTTTTAGTTGATTGATTTTGATGCTTTATATGCATGCATGAAAATAGAATGCAAATTATGATAATTTTATTCTTTGTCTTGAATGTTTTGATGTATTCTTCATTACAAGTATATATTTTATTCTCCATGTTCTCCTAATTCTACATATCATGATTATTTTGATTGTAACTATATAAGAAAGTTGAAACAACATAAGCTTAGTTGCATAAGAAATATACATTTGTGTGTAAATCTTATAAGTTAGAATCTTAACATTCTCATAAAATACCTAATTATTGAGATTTCTTAAAATTCATATTGCATAATCTAAGAACCTCAAGATAAGACATCCATTCATAAAAGATTGTGTGCTAGATGTTGGTGTATTGTATGATAAATCACTACATCTTGATAGTTCTTAGTATGATCTTTAAGACTTTATTAATCCTTTAGTTGAACCTTACCCTTAGAACCATTATGTAGTTTTCCCTTGATTTGATCTTATTTGAGTTGGTTAATTTTGATCGTCCTAGTTGATTCAATTATTCTGATTTAAATATCATTTTTTATCAATGATTTGATTTACCCTTGATCCCTATTCTCTTTGAGCAATTTTTTTTTTGGATCTAAACTTCTTGAACTATTTTCTGCATTGAGGACTTGACTTTTGGACTAGAGGAGTCGACTTATATGTTTAAGAAGAAAAATAGTTCTATGAGAAGTTCACCCCTAGTTTAACTGGACTCGAGCCCTCACTAGGAGTTGACTCATATTTAATAGGAGTTAACCCCCATGTCGAGGACAGGATTTTTAACTCGAGGCGACCTACCCAAGGCTCTTCTCATTTCTTCTCTGTTCTTTCGAGCTGGAACACTATTCAATTCTAAGTCCTAGGGGTTCTCTGAGCATTTCTCCCATGCATGAATGAAGAATCAAGTTAAGGAATGATAATGAACAGTCCTCCATAGCCCAAGAAGTGCCATCTCAACCTCCATCAGCTCCTCCTCCTCCTCCACAACCAACTTCATCCAAAACACTCTTGTCTTCATTCATTGTGACTATCAAAAGGAAAGTTGATTTTCAATTCTTAGAGCGTGAAGGGTATTCTATTGGACATAAGATTAAAATGATGGGTTGGGAGTATCTTTTTGTTTGGATGTACCCACTTACCCAGGACTAGTAAAGAAATTCTATTGTAACATGAAAGTGGATGTCGGAAGTGTTGTTTCCAAAGTAAAAGGCATGCGAATTGAGATAGATGTAGATAGCTTTGGAGGCACACTACACACACTGATTGTTAGGAGCATGTCACATGACCTCATGCAGTGCGATACTGGATTGAGAGTTATATTAGAGCATGATATTGTGGGAGGTATTAGGGAATTAAGTGCAAACCAGCTAAGTATGGAAATGAGATTACTACATCATATGATCAGCCGGATTTTCTTTTCCAAGTTGGGGTAATTTGATTTCATATATGAGCATGACATCACCCTTATGTATCATGTGGTTTAGGAGATTCCTTTGAATCTACCTTTATTTATGATTGGATGGATGCATGATGTAGTGAACCGATCGAAGATATCTTTACCTAATGGCATGGTTCTCAGTTTGATCTTCTAGGATCATAGGGTTATCTTCAGAGGGAGACCACTAGAGTTTTGATGTGCATAGATACATACAACAATCGATCACTCTAACAAATAAGATTTTACAAGATTGATGGTTGTTGGCTTCATAGAGGTGTGCTACAAAGAGATGAGAAAGACACTGATAATAATGAGGCTCCTGCAATAGTGTTGATTGCAGACATAAATTAGAAGAGCCAATAGTACAGCTTGAGTAGACAGAGATAGCTCCACCTCCACCGATTGGTCATCTAGAGAGTAGTACTTGAGTACTTGATAGACTAGATGAGGATGTACTGATCGAGAAGATTATCATCAGGATTGCCACTTCAATTTGTGCAAAGATTCAGAGATACACATTTGAGGCATAGTAGGTGAGGAGAGACTTGATGGAAGCTCTATCTTTTCTTCGAGAGCAGTTAGCCAGACTGATATAGGCTATCACTGCTGCAAGGGTTGATTAGCGACAATCATTTGGAGACACTAGACCTCCCTCACCATCTAGCTAGCCTAGACCTTCTTAGGGCTACACTGACCTATTTGTTAGATGTATGCCCTAGAAGCTAGATTAGCTGACACATGTATACATTCTAGAGGCATAATTTTGTAATTTAAAACATTAAAATAAATAAAATTTGGGTTATTTTGATTCATGCATTGTGTGTTTAAATTGTATCCATGAATCATTAGAGAAGTTGATCTGATAATAACACGTATTCTCAAAAGTTGAAAATTTAAGGCATGTGTCATTTGGGGTCAATTCTTAAATGCTCCTGATCAATGCATCATCACGGGGATGGTGACCGATCTAGATAGATCGATGTATGGATCACTTTTCTTCGAGGGTAGACGAGTCTCGAGTTTATAGTATAGAAAAATTGGAGCGAGAGTGCAGGTTCTTGATAGAGATTAAATGTATCGAGCATGACCAATACGAGAAGTCACTTAGATGGATACCCACTCGTCAGTGACTTACTTGATGTTGTAGTTATGTAGATAATTCTTTGACTGGTAGTACCTCGATTGTTCATAATTAGGGTTGCTATAGTTTGACTACACTATCACTTGGATACTTAGTCATTCAGTACCTTGCGGTGTATGTTGGTTATAGTAGATCCATTGTAGGAATAGGATGTGTACCAAGATGGGATCTATTGATCTTGATAGATAGGGAGAGGTCCTATGCAGTTCATGAGACTAAGTCCTAAAATTCATGATCATGGTAGATGAATGATAGAAAAGACTTTTTATAAGATTTCACATGGACTCGAGTTGATTGAATCTGACATATAACGGATGAACGAGTCTGATGAGTTATCCTTGAGTTACATCTTGTCGGGACTCACAACAAAAGAATCAAACTACATGGTAACTTCACCTAGAGGTTCATTTTCGATTCTGCTGGATTGCCACTACATACTGCTAGGTGTCACTAGTGGATTATGGGACCAATGTGATTTATTTTAATTGGTGATAATAAATCTTAATTGGTTGAATTAAAAAGGTTTCAGTCTATTAAAAGATGTTTTAATGATATTGTTGATGGAGATCACAATGTATTCCACTACTAGATAGAATTAAATCTATGGGATCACACACAAAAGAGATCTTTGTCCAATTAAATGGTTGGTCTATGATTATGAATCATAAAAGAATCTAATTGTCAATATGATTTATGATTGATTAAGTGCAAAAGTTATGATAGAATAATTCGCTAAGTGTTAGTGAATTATAAGAGGATTAATTACCAATTGGATTGCTAAATAGCTCAGTTTGATTGAGCATTAGGACTGAAATCAAGTCTAATTGAATTAGATTCAATTTGATTTAATTTGAACTTGATTAGGTTAAGTCTAATTAGATTATGAGATAACCCAATTAAAAGAAAGATCAATTTTTTATTTGATTAAAACTTGTGTGCACCTAATTCCTAATTAGATTAGGATTTGAATAAGATTTAATTAGGCTCCTAGTTGGACTAGGATTACCATTAGTTAGGTGGCATGAATTCTAATTTAAATAGGGAATATGTTAGGTTTGACCAAAGACCAATAGAGAGCCCAGTTGGACTGGGACTCTCCCTCCCTCTCTTGTGCCAACTAAGCCACATGCCCTACCTTTATTGCCACCCCTCTCCATCTTATTTGCATGAAGGAATTCATGCTATTTTGGATACCCATGCCAAGAAACAAAAAGGAGGCATCCAAGAGTTGGACGCCCCCCAAAACTTATTTTGAAATCCTATCCTTTAGGTATTTGACCTAAACTAAAATTCTTTTGGATGCTCCTTTTTGTCTGATTTTTGGTATGGAAAATAAGAAATTTTCATCCTAAAAAAAAGGAGAGGGGCTTGGAAAGTTGGGTGTTCTCATAGGGTGGGCGTGAGGTTTCTTTTGTACATCACTTATGCATGTCCTTTTGAGAGAAAAGAAAGAAGAGAAGAAGGGGTTCTTCTCTTAAGATTTTTTCTTATTCTCTTGTACATATTTTGAGAGAAAAGAGAGAAGGATCTCTCTTCTTTATCCTCCACTTAGTTTTTGTTGAGAAAAGTATCTTGAATTCTCCCATAATAAGCCTACAGCGAGATTCAGGATGACGAACGAAATCCAACGAGCCTAAGAATAGCCAAAACAGAGAAGTTATGCATGAAAGAAGATCAGAGCGGGGTAGCCAGCCCTCGGGCCCATCGGAGGGGTCCACAGGTGGCACCGACCAGAGGCGGCACGGTCCAAACTAGTAGTGTGTGGTAGCACTGGGCTAGCCACGTGCTGGGTTGGCTAAGCATGCAAGCATGCACGGGCCACGCGAAAGCAAGCCGCGTGGGTGCCCAGGCCCACCGTGGAGCATGGTCCATGATGGATCAGCAGCTTACAAAGGCTCGCGATGGGCCACCAGCTTACAAAGGCTCACATGGACCTTTCAACCCATTTTCTAGCCATTTCTTATGGTCCACGATACTGTTCCATGGATCGGTCATGATCTGATGGCTCAGAGAGGAGTTGGTCATGATCGAACGGTTGGGATTTGATCAAGCTTTGAACTAGCATGATGACCTTCTTCTTTGCATGATCCGATGATTGGGAGAGCTCTCGATCATGATCCAATGGTTTGAGATTGATTTGAGCTAATCTAGGACTACTTGTAAGCAATTCGACGGCCCAAGAGGGAGTCAATCGTGATTGGATGGTCCAAAATTGATCTTGAGTGTGTTTAGGACTGAATTTTCTATTGGAACATTATTTTTGAATTTCTAGAGTCTATATAACTCTGATTGATAAATCATTTATTGCGTTGGAAAGCTGGTGATGTCTCGAAGGTGTTGAGAACTTTTTGTGAGATTTCAAAGAGCTTTTGTAAGGATTTGGGGCTTCTTATTGAGAGACTCTTGTACAATGATTGAGTGATAAGTTTCTCTTGTATTATTTAGTTTTTTCTCTCATAGTGAAGTTTTGCATGTCCCATGGAGGTGAATCTTTAGGCTAATCAGTGTATTTAATTATATTTTTATTTTGCTTTTTCTTCTTTCTTCTTGCTATAATATCCTGGTATGAGATCTTTATTAAGTGGTATTAGAGCGAGCTAATATCCTAACAAATTGGTATCAGAGCCAGATGGTATCAGAGTGTAGATTATAGTAGTGGTGATAGAGATTCAAGAATATGGAGAAGAAAAGTGCAATCAAGATGGAGATCAATAGGTTTAATGAGAAGGATAATTTTTTCTTATGGCAAGCAAGGATAAAAGATGTCCTCATCCAACATGGGTTGAT
Source organism: Cocos nucifera (assembly GCA_006176705.1). Taxonomy (NCBI): domain Eukaryota; kingdom Viridiplantae; phylum Streptophyta; class Magnoliopsida; order Arecales; family Arecaceae; genus Cocos; species Cocos nucifera. The sequence continues at coordinate 131,831 of QRFJ01003059.1, forward strand.
CGATGTTCTCTTATACGATAAGATGTTAGCCAGCATGGAGGTGAAGGATTGCAAGTGGATTCAGATGCAGGCGGTGAGCACGATCCGCTTGTACCTAGTGGATGATGTCATGATCCATGTACTTGGTAAGACTTTTTCAATAGCATTGTGGTCAAAGCTTGAGGAGTTGTACATGGCAAAGTCTCTCACCAACATGCTATTTCTTTAGAGATAATTCTACTAGCTACGGATGGTCGAAGGCTAGAGCATGTAGGAGCATCTATCCAACTTCTAGAAGATCCTCACCGACGTTCTCAACATTGGCAAAAAAGTTGAGAAGAAGATCGGGGCATTGGTCTTGCTATCATCGCTTCTACCCTCTTTTGAGTCTTTGGTGACTGCTCTTCTTGTAAGCAGGAGCACTATCAAGATAGAAGAGGTAACTTCTACACTACTTCAGAATAAGATTCTCAAGCAAGAGAATCATGCCTTGAGTATAGATGACAACTCAACCCTGATAGTGATTGGAGATGATGGCGACAGAAGATGGAGCAGAAAAAATCATGAGGTGGGCGATCCAAATCCAAGACAAGAGACCAGAGCAAGATCAAGTGCTACCGATGCGGCGAGTTGGGGCATCGAGTCAAGGATTGCCTACAACTTAAAGATTGGACATATGCTACTATGGCGATGGCCAGTAGCGATATAGAAGATAGTGGTGATGTTCTTCTAGTTGTCGATGAGGTATCTACTTCTTTCTCCCAATGGATTATGGATTCTGCTTGTTCTCATCATATATATTGTAAAGAGGAGCTATTTGACTCCCTAGAGATCGTGAGGGCATTGTTTTCCTGCCAGACGGATCGAGTTATGAGATTAAGGATAGCGGGACGGTTAGCATGAAGCTCCATGATGGAACGATAAAGAAGTTGGATGAGGTCCGATACATACCTAGCTTTAAGAAAAATCTAATTTAATTTAAGAAGAATCCTAAAGATCATGTGCGGTAGTAGGTTGGTGTTAAGAGAAAGAAAGTATGGAGGATATTACATCATGGCAGGGAGCCCAGTGCGAGGTGGAGCTCTAGGTGGAGATCGATCGGGTATGAGATGGAAGACTCGGGAGGACAACATGCGACGTTGTAGGATAAAGTTTCTATTATCGTAGGAGGCTATCCCGAGCAGGTCTCAGATTAGAAGAATCATAGCAGTTGATGGAGGTGGGATCGAGCGGCCTGGCTCGACTCCCACGTTTGTCCTTCTATGATCAGCAGGAGTCTCCTAGGGCATGGGGGCGAGATGGATCACCTACTCTCAAAGATAGGTAGAGGCCAAATATTGAGTTGAGATGGAGATTATTGAAAAAAGTATCTTGAATTCTCCCATAATAAGCCTACAGCAAGATCCAGGATGACGAACGGAGTCCAACGAGCCCAAGAATAGTCCAAACGGAGAAGTTATGCACGAAAAAAGATCAGAGCAGGATAGCCGGCCCTCGGATCCACTAGAGGGGCCCACAGGCAGTGCTGACCAACAATGGTGCAGCCCAAACTAGTAGCGTGTGGTGGCGCTGGGCTGGCCAGGCACGTGGGCTGCATGGAAGCAAGTTGTGCGGGTGCCTAGGCCCACCATGGAGCGTGATCCACGATGGACCGCCGGCTTACAAAGGCCCATGTGGACCTTTCAACCTATTTCCTAACCATTTCTCATGATCCATGGTGTTGTTCCATAGACCGATCATGATCCAATGGTTCAGAGAGAAGTTGGCCATGCTCGAACGGCTAGGATTTGATAAAGCTTTGATCTAGCATGATGGCCTTCTTCATTGCACGATCCGACGGATAGAAGAGCTCCCGATCATGATTCGATAGTCCAAGATTGATTCAAGCTGATCTAGGACTGCTTGTGCATGATCCGATGGTCCAGGAGGGAGCCGACCGTGATTGGATGGTCCAAGATCAATATCAAGTATATTTAGGATTGGATTTTCTAATGGAATATTGTTTTTAAGTTTTTGGAGTCTATATAACTCAGATTGACGAACTGTTTATTGCGTTGGAAAGCTGGTGATGTTTCAAAGGTGTTGAGAGGCTTCTTGAGAGATTTTAGAGAGCTTTTATGAGAGTTTAGGGCTTCTTATTGAAAGACTCTTATATAAGGTTGAGTGATAAGTTTCTTTTGTATTGTTTGGTTTTCTTTCTCATAGTGAAGCTTTGCATGCTCCATGGAGGCGAGTCTTTAGGTAGATCTATGTACTTGATTGTATTCTTATTTTATTTTTCTTCTTTCTTTCTACCATAATATTCTGGTACAAGATCCTCATCAAGTGGTATCAGAGCGAGCTGATATCCTAATAGTTTCTCATCAAGATTTAAGAGAATCTAATACATACGAAGAAGGAATCAGATCAACCATTACGAGGCATGTTCTGCAAGGGAGCTAGCATCCCAGTGAAGATGCATGCTTCTAATCGGAATAAAGGCCTTGTGTAGATATCCATAGAGGTTGGACGCATATGCGGCTCTATAAGGACCTCACTAGGATTACCACGATTATTAGGTATAGAGATTTCGACCCGTGCACAGGTATGCAAATCTGATCTCAAAGTTTTATTTTCTAGTTACTAAAATCTGATTTTAATTTTTAGCACCTTAATTTCAGCATGTAAATCAATCCTGTTGTATGTAGATTAGATCCACATCATACATGTTAGATAGATCAAAGAGTTTAATCTAGATCAGAAATTTTATTATACTGCATTCAGATCTTTAAAAGTTAAAATCCGCATATCCTGATTTCTGCATGCATATCCCGAATGTTCGACATCCTTTAAGTGGTATTAGAGCTATGGCTTATATTTCACATGCATGTTATTAAGATTTGAAAATTAGATCTTTAGATCTAAAAATCAGATTTAAAAATTAGATTAGATCTAATTAAAATATATGAGATGTATTAGATTTTTTTTTGAAATACATGAGATATATTAGATTTTTTGAAATACATGAGATGTATGAAGTATGTAAAGGAATGTGCCCTACAAGCGAATCAAAATATGTATTTTGATGGGCTATTCTTTTATCTTCCAAACTTATGTAATGATATTTTAATAAAAGCATTTGTTTCATCATATACTACATCTTAATTATTTATTTAAGATTATAATGAATCCCATAAATTAGGGCTATAGTTTTAGGGTTATGATGAGATCATACTAGTGAGAACTAAAATCTTAAAATCCTAATTTTAAATATTTTTGATCGATGAAACATTAATTAGGGGATCAATATTTTTGGTAAGACTAGCATATCCTATGTATGCTCGATGAAGAGGGTGATTGATCTCATAGTTACTTATGTATGACACTAATACAAGGATGTTGGGTGTGAACCATTTCTTGCCAAAGTCTGACAGGATATCTGGCCTTAAGAAAACTCCATCCGGTGAGGACAACCATGTCGGACTCTGGCTAGTGAGGAGTTCACGCTCAGGCATCGAGACTGCAGACCTCCAACCTAAATCTATCGATCGATCTTCTTCATTTAGATCCCTAGCTCCTTCGAATATTCTCAGAACCTACAGGGCATTGTAGATTTTGCTCAGATGAACTTGAATAGTGATGATAGCCCCCAGGCAGCTGAGTAACAGGTCTAATTATGGCTTGGTTTGGCCGACCTTGGCGCTCTTTGAATCTTTTTTCAACAAAAAATCATCCAAGCTGTTTGATATTAGACCAACACCGGATAAATAGAACTCCTTTCCAGATGAACTCCTATAATATACTAATGATGGTAGACCTCAGGATTCCTACATCAAGAACTCTAAACATGCAGGCTAAAGGACCTCATCTCCCTCACATCAGCCTCCAGATGGCCTCGAAAGCAGTCGAGCTTCAAAAAAATAAATAAGCAAGTTCTTTCCGAGCAGATCTCCTTCTGCTCCTTCTAGGCAAAATTTTCCCAGCCGACATCCTTCTAGTTAATCTCCTCCTGGATGCCAGACGAACCCCCTTCGGTTGACCTCCTTTGGGTAGAACTCCTCTCGGACACCAATTGATTTTCTTCCCACCAACCCCGTCCATCTGAACTTCTTACATTAGCTAAGAGGGGACTCGTCATTATATATTTGCTCCTCCAGCAGATCTCCTTTCAGATTTCTCCAATAGAATTATTTCTGGATTTTTGCTCCTTCTGCCAGACTTCTCCTTTTAGTAGAACTACATCCAGATTCCTCCAGCGAACTTCCTTCAGGATTTCTCCAATAACAAGACTTCCAAACCCCTTCCTACCGAACTCACTCCAGTCACCTAGAAATGTCTCCATGCCTACACAAATCCAGTTATCCATATAGCATGAACCCACTTACACATACGACCTTGAAAGAGTCTGAACTCCTCTAGGATTGATGAAACTCAAAGCTCTTCACTGCCAGTGCCTACCTCCTCCGAACTTCAACTATCAAATCCTAATGAACTGGTGCATTATGACAATGGACACTACCCTCTGTAATAAACTTCACATGGCTGTGAATGGCCCACTACCAGGCAGTTATGGCCATTGCTATCAGTTTGTTATGGGCTCCACCTATATAAGCGATCCTTCAGATATGCTTTCTTCAGAAGCTCTCTTCTCTTGCTTAACACTCTGCTACTTTCTCTACTAAGCATTTCATTTTTGTTAGTCGGAAGGGCTGACTTGACCATTGGAGGGTCCTACCAGAGCCACCCCTCCTTCGATTTGGATTTTTTTTGTAGGTCCCGATGGCGACCTCGGCTTTTCCAGCTCCAGCCAGTTTTGACATCAACCAGATTCCACACCAACAGGATTAGTACTGGAGGAAGGGACCTCTTTCTTTTGAGGTTTTCTTGTTCTTAAAGGAGTGCTTAGTAGAGATCTCTCTTCTTCTCCCTCGGAGTCCTTCTTCTTCCTCGGCCGTTCTCATGAGGATGCCTCCCAGGAAGGCCTCGACTCAATGGTTAACCACCTCCGTGGCCAGATCTCATCCAGATCTGCCCGCTCTTGTCTCATCCCCAGCATCTCAGGTTCCATCGATAACAATGATGGATGCAGAATAATTTAACCTACTAGTCCAGTAGGTCAGGGGCCTCACTGAAGCAGTGTAGGCCATGCAGCAGTAGCAGCCTCTGGTGCCGACCCAATCAAAATAGGCTATCTCGAAACCTCCGAATCCTATCTGGGGACAACTGACTTGGGCGAGTCGGTCGATAACATCCAAAAAAGAGAAGCAGAGGGTAGAGAGCCCCTGCTCCGATCATGATTCAACCCCTGAGGGGATCTTTCCTCCATTCAATTAGAAGACTTTGGAGATCCACGATCGGAAGGATCTCCTAGATCAAAAGCTACAAGAAATGAACTAGTGGATCGAGGAACTTCACCATGCTTCTTCCTCTCACGGTAATGATATCTGCACTGACCCTCTTTTTTTTCAAAAAATTATGCAGGAACCCATCCCACCAAACTTCAAGCTTCCTTAGTTTGAGAGCTACGATGGGACTACAGATCTAGTTAATCATCTGAAGGCCTTTCAGACAATGATGTTGCTTCATGATGTGTTTAACGCTATCCTATGTCGAGCTTTCTCCTCCATCCTGAAGGAAGCAACTAGGAACTGGTACTCGACCCTTAAGTTAAGTACTATCTTTTCCTTCGATCAAATGAGCCATCAGTTTGTGGCTCATTTTATCAGCAGCCGACGTCCTCAACGAAGCTCGAACTCCCTCATCAACATTAAGTAGAAGGAGGAAAAATCCATACGGGCCTATGTTACCTATTTCAATGCTGCTGCACTGGAGGTCCGAAACTCGGACCAATCTATCGCAATGGCCACACTAAAGGATAGCCTTCAGAAGAATGATCTGTTGTTCTCCCTAGAGAAGAAGTATTCTAGGAATTTTGCTGATATGCTGGCTCGGGCTGAAGATTATGCCCGAGCAGAAGAGGCCTTTAAGGCCAAGGATAGTGAAGCCATCGAAGAGTGGCAAGCGGGTGAATCGAGTATGCTCGCTACTGATGAAAAGCTATTTGAGGCTTGACCGCACTTTCGAACTCTCCTCGAGTGCAAGCAAGCCCAAACTCCTCGAACTTGAAGTCAAAGAAGCTCGGATAGGAGGGCATGGCGGGTTATCCCCTCAGAAGGTTCCATAACTATGCTTTCCTTAATGCTCCAAAAATTCAGATGCTGATGGAAATCATGGAGTAGTTGCTGAGGCTAGAGAGGATGCACACGCATCCTGGCAAGCACAATCTCAATAAATACTGTCTCTACCATCGTGACCATAGTCATGATACTAAAGAGTGGATTCAGTTCCAAGACGAGATCAAGAAACTCATCAGGTGAGGTCGACTTGGTCGATTTCTACGGTGTTGGCCTAAGGAAAGAGAGGATCGGCCAAGGACACTGCCACAACCTGAACCACCAAGGAGGAAGGAATAACAAGAAGATCGACCGCCTCTTGGCATCATCAACATCATCTCTGGGGGACTTCGATAAGAGGAGGCCAGTGGAGCTAGGGGATTGGCAAAGAGATGGAGAACTAAGGAACCCCTAACTTTCATTGAAGCTGATGCATAGGGAGTTCAGTTCTCGCATAATGATATGGTTGTAATTATTTTAAATATTACAGACTATGATGTACGTCGTATCCTTATTGATAATGAAAGTTCGATCGATGTTTTGTTTTATGATGCTTTCTCCAAAATGTCTATATCTAATAGCTGGCTTGGACCAATGAACTCCTTATTGGTAAGCTTCACTAGTGATGCAGTGCCAGTTGAAGGCGTAATAATTTTGGTTGTGGCTGTAGGACAATATCCGAGACAGTCCGAGGCATAAGTGGACTTTTTGGTAGTAAAAGCTCCATCGACTTACAATGTAATTCTTGACTGATCTGGTCTAAACATGCTTCGGGCAGTGGTGTCGACCTACTATTTAAAAATAAAGTTTCCAACAAGCTATGGGATCGAAGAAGTCAGAGGAGATCAAGCTCTGGCAAGACATTGCTATTCAATCGTCTTGTAGAGGGATGAGCAGTCAGATCCTTGTCCGATTGGTGGGTTGGATGTCTACGATGATCTAACTAAAGAGCAGGGTGAGCCCATGGAAGACATTGTTTCTATCCTACTGAATGATGAGAATGCAGAGCACACAGTACAGATCGGTTCCAACCTGGCGAAAGAGATACAAGAGCAGCTTGTCGAATTTTTATGGAGGAATGTAGATGTTTTTGCTTGGATCTCCGACGACACGCCCGGAATAGATGCTGAAGTCATGGAACATCGTCTGATTGTTGATCCCAAACATCAGCCGATGAAAGAGAAGATGCGCAACCATGCCCCAAAAAGATAGAATGTAATTGCAGAGGAAGTTGACAAGATTCTCAAGATTGGATTCATTCGAGAAGTCAACTATCCGAACTGGATCTCCAATGTTGTGCTCATCAAAAAGGCAAACGTCAAGTGGAGAATATGCATAGACTTCAAAAAATTGAACAAAGCCTGTCCAAAAGATAGCTACCCCTTATCTAAGATTGATCAGCTGGTGGATGCGACCTCGGACCACGAGCTCCTCACTTTCATGGATGCCTTTTTTGGCTATAATTAAATTCGGATGGCACCAGAGGATGAGGGAAAAATTGCTTTTATTACTGACCGTGGTCTTTACTATTACAGGATTATGCCTTTTGGACTCAAAAATGCTAGAGCAACATACCAATGCCTGGTCAATAAAATCTTCAAGGAGCAAATCGACCACAACATGAAGGTATATGTAGATGACATGCTTGTCAAGAGCCAAGCTTCAATAAATTATATTACCGATCTTGAAGATACCTTCAGTGCCCTTGAAGGTACAAGATGAAGCTGAACCTAACCAAGAGTGCCTTCGACGTGACTTCAAGAAAGTTTTTGGGTTTATGGTGTCGAGGCATGGAATTGAAGCAAATTCAGAGAAGATTCAAGCCATTCAAGAGATAACTACTCCAAAATCAATCAAAGAAGTTCAGCATCTGACCGTAAAGGTGGCAGCCCTGAACCGCTTCATCTTGAGGTCGGCTGAGTGATGCTTGCCCTTCTTTTAAGTCCTAAAATAGCTGAAGAACTTCTGCTGGACCACTGAATGTCAACAAGCTTTTAAAGAGCTCAAAGACTACCTCTATTCACCTCCCCTATTAGCAAAGCTCAAACTCGGAGAGGGATTATTTTTGTACCTAGCGGTCTTCCCAGCGGCCCTTGCGGCAGTTCTAGTCAAAGAAGAGGTGAAAGTATAGAGGCCAATCTACTACATAAGTCGAGACTTGAGGGACGCCGAGATCAGGTATACTAAGTTAGAAAAACTAACTTTTGCCCTACTGATTGTAGCTCGGAGACTTCGACCTTACTTCCAAGGATACACCATAACCCTCCTCACTGATCAACCAATCAAAGTAGTTATTTATCGAATGGATGCCTCCGAAAGAATAGCAAAATGGGTAATAGAGCTCATCGAGTTCGACATCAACTACCAGCCTAGGCCATCGATCAAAGCCCAAATTTTGATAGATTTTATAGTTGAATGCACCATTCCGGATGAAGCTGAGCTTGAACAAAATGAAGTCGATGTTCTCAGGTTGCAATCGAGTTCCTCTAAAGAAAGAGCCAAACTTCTTGAAGATTTTTGGGCCCTATATGTAGACGTCTCGTCCAATGCTTATCGTGCAGGTGCATGGCTAATCTTGGTTAGCCCAGAAGGGGTCATCGCTAAATATGTGCTATGCTTTGAGTTCTCTGCAACTAATAATGGGGTTGAATATGAAGCTTTGATTGTAGGGTTAAGGATCATCGAAGAATTGGAAGCAGATCGACTCCAAGTCTATAGTGATTTTCAATTGATGGTCGGACAAATTAATGATGATTATGAGGCTCGAGAAGAAAGCATTATAAAATACCTTAAGAAAGTGAAGAGCTTGACTCTGGCCTTCAATAGTTTTGACATCAAGCAGACCCTAAGAGCAGAAAATATTAGGGTCAACCTTCTCTTAAAGTTGGCAACATTGGCCCTGAATGAGTTGCCCAAGGAGATCTTCTTTGAAGTCTTGAAACACCCGAGTCTGGAAGAACAATAATCTATAATGTAGATTGACCATGAGCCATATTGGATTGACTCATTGGTTGCTTATCTCAAAGATGGAGCTCTTCCTTATGATCCAAAAGGAGCTTAAAAACTCAAAAATCAAGCCTCTTGATATGTTCTGTATGAAGGCAAGCTATATAAAAGGTCATATTCCTTACCACTCTTGAGATGTCTCAGACCTTTAGAAGCCGACTTTGCATTATAGGAAGTGCATGAAGGAATCTACGGAAGTCATGTGGGGGCCAGATTCTTATCACACAGACTACTTCGGTAGGGCTACTATTGGCCAATCTTGTACCATGATTTTATAGAGTATGTCAAAAAATATGATCGCTATCAGAGAAATGTAAATATTTAAAGATAGCCAGCTTCTGAACTTACACCCCTGAGTGCCTTGTGGCCATTTGCTCAGTGGGGGATGGATATACTCGGACCTTTTCCCATGGCATCGGGACAGCGCAAGTTCCTCTTCATGGCAATGGATTATTTCACAAAGTGGGTCGAGGTTGAACTTTTGATGAAAATCACTGAAGCAAAAGTGCAGGACTTCATCTAAAAGTTGATTGTTTATAGATTTGGCTTGCCTCGAACCCTCATAACAGATAATGGGCGGCAGTTTGCTGGAGCAAGATTTGCTGAATTCTATGAACATTTGAATATCTTCCATCATTTTACATCAGTAGCCCATCCATAGGCAAACGGTGAAGCTGAAGTAATAAACAGAACCCTACTGCAAGATGTCAAAGCAAGACTTAAAAGAGCAAAGAAGACTTAGGTGGATGAACTCTATCATATGCTCTAGGCATACCAAACTATCCAAAGATTGCCAACTAGGGAGACCCCATTTACCTTAGCTTTTGGAACAGAGGCGGTCATCCCAATAGAACTCAAACTTTCGACAACACGGGTCATGGCATTCAATGAGCAGCATAACTCACAGGACCTCAGGGCTAACCTCAACTTATTGGAGGAAAAATAAAAGAAAGCTCAAGTTCGGATGGCAGCCTATAAGCAAAAAGTAGCCCGTTACTACAACTCTAAAGTCAAAGGCAAAATATTCAAAGTGGGAGACTTAGTACTTCGGCGAGCAGCTGTTTCACAACCTCAAAATCAAGAAAAGCTCACTCTAAATTGGGAAGGTCCATATGAAGTAGAGAAGGTCGTTTGGCTCGAAACTTGTCACTTGAAAGAGCTTAGAGGATCAACACTCCTACGGCGTTGGAATTCAGAAAATCTAAGAATATACTACCAGTAATTTGCCTTCAATAAAACTTCTCTATTTCAATGTTATTATTTCTTATTGCAAAAATCATGTGATGACAGGAAATGACTCCCCAAAATAATTAAAAGTGGTCCACTTAGGAATAGGAGGAGAACCTCATCCTAATATGAGCAAAGTCGAAGGTCTTGTTAGTCTAAGACGAAATGAGGGGAGAGGCCCTTCCAATGGCCCTAATGTGCTCCTATAGCCATGTTAGGAATAGGAAGAGAACCTCATCCTAACGTGAGCAAAGTCGAAGGCCTCGTTAGTCTAAGACGGGGTGAGGGGAGAGATCCTTCCAATGATCCTAATTGGCCCCTACAGCCATGTTAAGAATAGGAGGAAAATATCATCCAAACTTGAGCAAAGCAAAGATCTCATTAACCTAAGATGAGATGAGGAAAGAGACCCTATCAACGGTCCAACTGAGCTCCTACTGCTATGATAGGAACAGGAGAAGAATCTCGTCCTAACGTGAGCAAGATAAAGACCTTCGATTACTTAAGATAGGAGGAGAGAACCTTTCAACGACCATAATGGAAATAGGAGAAAGGATTCACCTTAATAGAAGTAAAATCCAACCTCATCAGAAATAGGAGGAGAACCTCGTCCTGACACAAACAAAGACCTCTGGTTTGAAGGAACTAGATCTAGGATTTCACATGTAGATCTTGAAACCTTTTCAAGATCTTGCACCGAAAGACTTAAATAAATCTAAAATTTATTTAAATAATAATGTAAATACCTAGATCTTAGATCTATTAAATGATTAATATATGATATTAAACCAAAAATTAAAATCAAATAAGAAAGAAAAAGGTTGATCAAATCAACCTAGATCTACACTACATCAAATGCAGGTATGAAGTTTATAGATCAGATCTATTATCTGAGCAAGTTTAGATATTTTAACTTGCTGATCCAGACTTGAGGATGAAGTCATGAGCTGCACATGCATCCAACCTCTAGGAGTCATCCACACAAGCCTACGATTTGAAGTCCGATGCAGAAAATCAGCACAGCATATTAATACTGTGCTGATCCTTCTTCAACGGTCGATCCGATGCTTCCTTCTTCGAAATTTAGACTCTCCAAAATATGAGAAGGAAGATGAAAGTTTGCTGATCTAATACTCTCTCAAATAAACTCAAAAGAAAGGAGGAGAGATTGAAAATAAAACAGCCCTAAAAGAAGACCCTCTTCTTCTTCTCTTTTCTTTTACCTAGACACCTAGTTTGGTGCCTATGGAACCCCCACGCCCAAGGACCCTCTTCCTCTGATTTTTGTACACCCCAAATCTCTCCCAAAGTTCTATATTTTATAAAAAATTAGAATAAAATTTATCCAATAAATTAGGAAAAAGAAGAGTCCAAGTTAGGTCAAATTTTTAGACTAAGAATATCCAAACATGGGAAGTTGTTGGGGTGCCCAACACTTGGGTGCCTCCTCCATAATTTTTGGCGTGGACCAGCAAGGAAGGGTGCACAAAAAAGGAGATTATTTTTATAGAATAAGAGAAGAATTAATTAAAAGAGAGGGTGGCACTCAAGGGAAGATGTTTTGGTCAATAAGGATTCTATCTCATAGAATCCTAAGCAAAACCAATTACTCCTTTGACTTGGTCTTCTACCTAACTTCCAAATATGACTTGGAGGGAGAAAGGGGGAATGGAAATTAGGAAGAAAGGGATTTTCCATGAAAAATATCTAAAAAATAGGTATGGGGGGCATTGGGACCAAGGTGGCGCAAGAAGATAGGGAGTCCTAGTCACACTAGGACTCCTATTTTGACTTGGACAAACAAGATCTTTTAACCAAATAAAATCAAGATTAAACCAACCCAATTAAATAAGATCCTAACCCATTTAAGAACTTAATTAAATTATATTAAATTAGATTTAATTTTAATTTATTTTCTAATCAAATTAGAAAATTGGGTTAATCTGAATCCTAGTTAGACTAGGACTAGTTCTTCCTTGCACTTGGATTATCCAATAAATTAATTGAACTTGATCTAATCAAGTCCAAACTAAATCTAATTAAATCATATTTAATTAAATTTAATCTCAATCTATTGGCTTAATCAAATAAAGTCAATTAGTAATTCAATTGCTAATCGATCCTCCTGCAACACTTGCACTAGGTTAAACACCAATTGTATTGATTGTTTAACCCTAGAATGATTCTTAATCATTGATCAATCATCTGATAAGATCATTAGCTCTAATGTGTGTGACCTCATAGGTTCGAACCTAAGCTGATAGCATAGAAATAAATTTTTATACCAATCAAAGTAACCATCTAGCAATGATATCCGATGATTGGATAGATCGATGGTGTAGAACACCATCCTTAGAACCCATGCGGATATAGTTTCTATATAATTCATCCCCTTGACCACAATGCTCATAGGACACATCAGAGTTCAACTATCAACTCTGATCAGATTGTCCATATTGTATTTCAAAATACCAAATCCATCTGATGGATTACCCTGGCCAATGTTTTGCTATATTGAAATATAGTGATACATTCTTCTCCAACTCTTAGAGTGGTCAATTCCATCTTGATCACACTCCAACTTTGCAAGTACTTGACTGTGCCCAGAAGCCTTTCGTTGTTGAATTAGAAATTTAGTTAGTCCGATACTAAAGCACTGTGAGTTGCTTGCAAGTCACTGAGGTGATCTCAGGTCTAAGGGATACTTATACCTATATTCCATCAGAGACATTTTCGATAGTAGAATGCTCTAGAGTTGGTCATGTTCAATGACGATGTATCCATATATCTCACCTGTATGCCATACCAATGTCTCCACACATCTTGGTTAAGAGAACAACCAACCTATATGGTATATAGCGACCTATGCTCGATAGATGCTGTCATCCTAATTAACAGCCTATCATTTGGTCATGAACAAATTTAAGGACTAATTATAAATCCTCTCTTTATCGAAACTAAATGGTCCTAAGGACTTCATCACAATAATGAAGTTCATTAGAAGATGTAAACTTATGATGAAAAAAGATGTCAAAATATTTTTTATTAATTAATAAATTAATTACAATATCTCAATCATCAATAGGCTAACGATTGGCTTTGGAACATAATTCTCAATAACTCCCACTTGTCCTAAAGTCACTCGGCACAGTATCTAATATCCATCTTTGACTTATGGTTGTCGAACTCCTTGATTGCTAGGGCTTTAGTGATGGGGTCGGCTAGGTTCTTCTTTCCATCGATCTTCTAAAAGTTGACATCACCACGATCCACAATCTCATGGATCAAATGAAAGCAGCGCAGAATGTGCTTGGTTCGCTGGTGTGCCTTCAGTTTCTTTGCTTGAGCTATAGCATCAGTGCTGTCATAGTAGAGCAGGACTGGACCATCAATGGAGGGTGCTACTCCAAGCTTGGTGATGAACTTCCTCAGCCACACAGCTTTCTTTGCTGTATTAGATGCTGCCATGTACTCTGCTTCGTAAACAAAATCAGCCACTGTATGCTGCTTAAAATTTTTTCAGCAGATGGCTCCACCATTTAGAGTAAAGATATACTCTAACACACTTTTACTATCATCATGATCAGATTAAAAGCTGGAGTCTGTAAATCCCATAAGTTTCAGATTTGACTCACCATAAATTAATCATTGATCCTTAGTATTTCTCAAATACTTAAGGATGATTTTAACCATCTTTTAGTGATTTTCTCTAGCATCAGATTGGTATCTACTCATTACTCCTAGTGAGTATGCTACGTCTGATCTCGTACATATCATTGCATACATAATAGATCCCACTATCGAAGTATATGAAATTCTACTCATATGCTCTCTCTCTTCAGGAGTTGTCAAACAATCCTTCTTAGAGAGAGAAATTTCTTGGCCTATCGAAAGATAGCCCTTTTTGGAATTCTCCATGCTGAACCTCTTCAGCACAGTTTCTATGTACATGGATTGGGACATACCAAGCATCCTTTTAGATCTATCCCTATAGATCTTCATCCCTAGGATGTAGGATGCTTCACCTAAGTCCTTCATGGAGAATTGTGATGACAACCAAACTTTTATTTCTTGTAGTGTAGGAATGTTATTTCCGATTAAGAGAATATCGTTCACGTACAAAATAAGGAATACCATTGCTGGACCATTTGCCCATTTGTAAATGCAGGATTCTTCTCCATTCTTAACAAAGCCATACGTTTGGATTACTTTATTAAAATGCATATTCCAACTTCGAGATGCCTGCTTCAATCCATAAATGGATCTCTAAAGTTTGCACACCTTCGACTCATCTGTGGATGTGAACCCTTCAGATTGTATCATATACATCTCTTCGATCAGCTCTCCATTTAGGAAAGCTATCTTCACATCCATCTGCCAGATCTCATAGTCCAGATGGGCAGTAATGGTAAGCATGATCCGAATAGACTTGAGCATTGCCATAGGAGAGAATGTCTCGTCATTATCAATTCCATAATGTTGATGATACCCCTTGGTAATCAGATGGGCTTTATAGGTCTCCACCTTTCCATCTGTGCCCCTCTTTCTTTTGAAGATCCATTTACACCTAATGGATTTAACCCCTTCAGGTGGATCAACTAATGTCCATACATCATTGACCTTCATGAAATTCATTTCAAATCGCATGGCTTCTAGCCATTTTTTAGAGTTGGATCTCTGCATCGCATCCATATAAGTGATCGAGTCCTCATTGTTCTCATCGAGTTCGATGGGATCACCATCCTGGACCAAGATTTCATTGTATCTGTTCGGATGGCTGGGTACTCTATCGGATCGCCTTAATGGTGTGGGTTCACTAGGCTTCATATCTGATCTAATCAAATCGAACTTAGGTTCAACATTCTGTGTCGGACTTTCTACCTGTTGAACTTCATCAAGTTCAACCATAGAGGCAATAGTTCCTTCATCAAGGAACTTCTTTTCTAAAAAGGTTGCCCTAAGGCCGACGAATACCTTTTGTTCATCAGCATGGTAGAAGTAGTATTCTTTGGTCTCTTTTGGATATCCTATGAATGTACACTTGTCAGACCTAGGTCCAAGTTTGTCTGTAATTAATCGTTTGACATAAGCCGGACATCCCCAAATCCTAAGGTGTGAAAGTGCTGGCTTACGCCCTGTCCATATCTCATATGGGGTTTTAACTACAGACTTACTTGGAACTCTATTTAAAAGATAATAAGCCAATTCGAGTGCATATCCCCAGAAGAATATTGGCAAGCTGGCAAATTCCATCATGGATCGGACCATATCTAATAGAGTTTGATTTCTTCTTTCAAACATACCATTATGCTGTGGTGTTCCAGGAGGAGTCCATTGGGAGAGAATTTCATTCTCTCCTAGATATGTGAGAAACTCACCAGAAAGATATTCTCCTCCTTGATCAGACCGAAGAGTTTTAATACTTTTTTTAGTTTGTTTTTCTACTTCACTTCAAAATCATTTGAACATTTCAAAAGAATCTGATTTATGTTTCATCAGATAGATATATCCATATCTGGATAGATCATCTATGAAAGTGATGAAGTAGATATATCCACCTCTGGCACTTGTGCTCATTGGTCCACATACATCAGTATGTACTAGACCTAAGAGCTCATTGGCTCTTTCATCTTTTTCAGTAAAAGGTGACTTATTCATTTTACCAAGAAGATAGGACTCACAGACTGGAAGTGATTCACAATCATTAACTTCGAGGATTCTCTCTTGAGTCAACCTGTTTATCCTATTCTTGTTTATATGACCTAGCCTATAGTGCCATAAGTAGATATCTGATACACTATCTAATCTAGGATGCTTGACAGTAGAATAGACTATATTAATAGATTGTGATAATATATATGTATATACACCATTATTCAATTATCCATAGAAAGTAGTAACACCATTCACAATGACATTACAAACTCATTTCTTTATTAAAATTTCATAATTGTTCATGGCCAAAAGGCCTACAGAAATGATATTTAAAAAGAAACTAGGATAGAAATGACAATCACTAAGAACAATGGTATGAAATTCAAATACAAGTTTCAAAATTTTTAAAGCTAGAACTGAAACTGGTCTTCCATCTCCAACATTCAGGAATCTCTCGCCTTGCTCGAATCTTCTACTGACCTACAATCCCTACAACGAATTGCAAATATGGTAAGGGCTACCGATATCCAATACCCAGTTAGTAATATCATAAATAGAAAAATTGCAAGGAGTTATCATATAAATACCTTGCCCAGCAATAGCTTGCTTCTTTCTCTGCCTGTTCAGGTTTAGAAAGGCAATGCACCGAGGACAGATCCTCTTTCAGTGCCCCTGCTTCTTGCAAAAGAAGCATTCAACTTGACTCTTATTGGGCTTGATCTTCCTGATCTGGCCCTGCACTAATGTCCCAGCCTAAACTTGCACCTTCTTTATTTTCTTCTTCTTGTTCTTCTTTTCTTTCCTAAAGGGTCGAGAACTAGAAGACGAACCTCCCACTAAGTTCAACGACTCTTTATGGAGATGGTGATCCTTCTCAAAGTTCTGAAGTAACCCTAGTAAGCCATGGTAGTTTACTTCAGGCTTTGTCATTCTGTAATGAGTAAGAAAAGGAAGATAGGACTTTGGTAGCAAGTTCAGTATTGCATCTTTCCCAAGTTGTTCATGCAAGAAAAAGTTGAGTTTCCTTAGGCGCTCTATCAACTCGATCACATATGGTACATGATCAGTGATAGAGGCTCCATCCCACATTTTGGCATTGAAGATGGTGTAACTAGTCTTGTGCCTCTCAATGTTATCAGGTGTGTCAAAAGAATCCTCCAACACTTGAAGAATTTCATTTGGCTGAGCTATCTCAAACCTATGACTAAACTCATCGCTCATCACAGCTAGCATAATATAGCGCATCGTGGTTCGATCACTGAGCCACTTCTGATAAGTGTCTCTGACTATTCCACGTGCATTGGCAGTTGGCTCCTCAGGTGCAGGATCCATTAGCATATATAGGATCCATTCATGCTTCAGAACAATCTTCAACTTTTGGTACCAGCTATCGAAGTTAGATCTCACCAACTTATCATTGTCCAACAATGATCGAAGCGATAGGAAAGTGACCATGTCTGCACAAAGAAAAATCAAAATCTAATTAGTAATTGATTCATTAAACCTAAGAATTTGGACTTAAATCAAAAGGTTTCTCCCACTATTTTATTCAAATTGGTAGCCTCTACCTCTAATTCAAGAAATTATCCTAATTTCTTAGTGGATACTAGAATCCACATAGACTGTACACAAGCCCAACTTTGGTTGGACCACCCATGTACAACTAAGGATAGGTTCATAATCAATTATTTTTCTAAATAATTTTCAATAATTAAATTTTTCCTTAGGCCCTGATCAGTTGGCTTTGATCTTCTCAAAAAATGGTCCAGTTAGGTCCAACCATTAACATGACCATACCTGGCCCATCTAACCAATGAATGATCAGGCCCAACTTTGGTTGGCCCACCTGACCACCATTTAGAAAGATGTATCCAAGAGATTATATAATGAATGATAATTTCGTCAACTGATAAGCACCAGGCCTTTGGACCTCCAATGATTATCTGACTGATGGACCCATTATCATCCACTTTAATGGGAGGCTATGATCCAGTTATCATATAACTATTTTATTTTAGGAACCTAATAATTTTAGAGGATTTATTTATAGAAGTGAGTAGGTCAGATTAACCAGCTTGTCATGATCCTCCCACTAACTTCACCAAGTTAGCTTAAGGAAGACCATTAATAGGCTGGTCTAGGAGCACCTAAATCGATCCAACTGATTTACCTAGCCGACATGGGTTAGCTCGAATAGTTAAGCAATTTGATCAAAACATAATCTCACCAAGAGACAAGGTAAGTTCGATCAGTGGAAGGGTCTGCCAGGCTTGCCTTAGATACCATAAAATATGATCAGGTAAGCGGGTTGCTAATTAAAAACCAATGGTCTGGTTTACCTTAGACACCAACTGGTTTAATTAGTTTTAATTAGATCAACCTAGTAGTTCGTGCTAGATCACATAGTCGAGAATCAAGTCCATCTTGGGTCATGTTAAAGACATGGACTTGACCAACTACAACTATTGTAATTGATCTAGAGAATCCTTGACCTAATCTAAAACAACAATTGATTAGATTTAGTCAATTCTCTAATTAAGTCCATTCTTTAATCTAACCCTAGGTCTAATCCAATTAATGGACCTAATCTTCACTAACCCATTTAACCCAATGTATTATGATTTGTGTCTTAGGATCTTCAATTCATAATCCTAGATTCTAATTAATCAACTTCTTAATTCTTAATTAAGTTTTAGGCTGAGGGTTGAGGTTCAACTTTTCAAAAATAATTTTTATGTTTGTAAAATATTTTTACAATATAGTTCTATCAATCAAGTTGTATGTTTGATTTATAATCAATATGCAAGTAAAATAAATATAAAACTACTTTAGATCTAATCTAAATAGGTTCATGTAATTGAAATAGTTTCAATAATAATCAATCATAAATCTTCCTAGGTCAAATCTAACACATTTATGATGATTGAAATTAGATTAAAATATTTTTAACTAGATTATAAAATTTCTTAGATCTAATCTAAAATTTTATGATCAATATTTTAGATCAGCACATACTAGGACAACCTATTTACTGTAAGGGATAAATCTTATAGTAGGACAACCTTATGGCAATTCATGCAATCTAAAATTTTTTATTTTATTTTATATTTTTTTAAATTTTAGATTTAATAATTAGCTTATAAATTAGATCTAATCTTAGAAATAATCTAGACATGCATAAAAATCATGTAATAAGACTCTAAGCTCTGATACTAATTGAAGGAACCAGGTCTAGGATTTCACAGGTAGATCTTGAAACTTTTTTAAGATCTTATAGCGGAAGAGTTAAATAAATCTAAAATTTATTTAAATAACCATATAAATACCTAGATATTAGATCTATTATATGATTAAGGCATGATATTAAATCAAAAATTAAAATTAAATAAGAAAGAAAAAGGTTGATCAAATCAACCTAGATCTATACTATATCAAATGCAGGTATGAAGTTTATAGATCAGATCTATTACCTGAGCAAGTTTAGACATTCTAACTTATTGATCTAAGCTTGAGGATGAAGTCATGAGCCGCATATGCATCCGGCCTCTTGGTGTCATCCACACGAGCCTACGATCTCTGATTTGAAGTCCGATGTAAGAAATCAGCATAGCATTCTAGTACTATGCTGATTCTTCTTCGATGGTCGATCCGATGCTCTCTTCTTTGAAATTTAGACTTTCCAAAATATGAGAAAGAAGATGAAAGTTTGTTGATCTAAGACTCTCTCAAAAAAACTCAAAAGAAAGGAGGAGAGATTAAAAATAAAATAGCCTTAGAAGGAGACCCTCTACTTCTTCTCTTTTCTCTCACCTAGACACCTAGTTTGGTGCCTATGGAACCCCCACGCCCAAGGACCCTCTTCCTCTAATTTTTTTACACCCCAAACCTATCCCAAATCTTTATATTTCATGAAAAAATAAGAATAAAATTCATCCAATAAATAGAAAAAAAGAAGAGTGCAAGTTTGGTCAAATTCCTAGATTAGGAATATCCAAACATAGGAAGTTGTTGGGGCGCCCAACTCTTAGGTGCCTCCTCCATAATTTTTGGTGTGGAACAGCAAGGGAGGGGGTACAAAAAAAGATATTATTTTCATATAATAAGAGAAGAATTAATTAAAATAGGGGGCAGCACTCAAGGAAAGATGTTTTGGTCAACAAGGATTCCATCTCATAGAATCCTAAGCAAAACCAATTCCTCCTTTGACTTGGTCTTCCACCTAACTTTCAAATATGACTTGAAGGGAGAGAGGGAGTGTGGAAATCAAGAATAAAGAGATTTTCCATAAAAAATACCTAAAAAATAGGTATGGGGGGGCGTTGGGACCAAGGTGGTGCAAGGAGATAGGGAGTCCTAGTCACACTAGGACTCCTATTTTGACTTGGTCAAACAAGATCTTTTAACCAAATAAAATCAAGATTAAATCAATCTAATTAAATAAGATCCTAACATATTTAAGAACTTAATTAAATTAGATTAAATAAGATTTAATTTTAATTTATTTTTTAATCAAAATAAAAAATTGGATTAATCCGAGTCCTAGTTAGACTAGGACTAGTTCTTCCTTGCACTTGGCTTATCCAATAAACCAATTGAACTTGATCCAATCAAGTCCAAATTATATTTAATTAGACTTAATCTCAGTCTATTGGCTTAATCAAATTAAGTCAATTAGCAATCCAATTGCTAATCGATCCTTCTGCAACACTTGCACTAGATTAAACACCAATCGTATTGATTGTTTAACCCTAGAATGATTCTTAATCGTTAATCAACCATCCGATCATATCATAAGCTCTAATGTGTATGACCTCATAGGTTTGAATCTAAGTCGATAGTATAGAAATAAATTTTTATACCCATCAAAGTGACCATCTTGCAATGATATCCGACGGTCGGATAGATCAAAGGTGTAGAATACCATCCTTAAAACCCATGCGGATATACTTTCCATATAATTCATCCCCTTAACCATAATGCTCATAGGACACATCAAAGTTCAACTATCAACTCTGATCAGGTTGTCCAAATTGTATTTCAAAATACCAAATCCATCTGATGGATTACCCTGGCCAAGGTTTTGCTATATTGAAATACAGTAATGCATTCTTCTCCAACTCTTGGAGTGGTTAATTTCAGCTTGATCACACTCCGACTTCGTAAGTACTTAACTATGCCCAAAAGCCTTTCACTGCTGAATTAAAAATTTAGTTAGTCTGGTACCAAAGCACAGTGAGTTGCTTGTAAGTCACTGAGGTGATCTCAGATCTAAGGGATACTTATATCTATATCCCATCAGAGATATTCTCGATAGCAGAATGCACTAA
The DNA here is from genome assembly GCA_006176705.1 of Cocos nucifera. NCBI lineage: Eukaryota > Viridiplantae > Streptophyta > Magnoliopsida > Arecales > Arecaceae > Cocos > Cocos nucifera. The sequence continues at coordinate 153,177 of QRFJ01003059.1, forward strand.
AGTTGGTCACGTTCAATGATGATGTACCCATACATCTCATCTGTATGTCATACCAGTGTCTCCACACACCTTGGTTAAGAGGACAATCAATCTATATGGCATATAGCGATCTATGCTCGATAGATGCTGTCGTTCTAATTAACAGTCCATCATTTGGTCGTGAACAAATTTAAGAGCTAATCGATAAATTTTCTCTTTATTGAAACTAAATAGTCCTAAGAACTTCATCACAATAATGAAGTTCATTAGAAGATGTAAACTTATGATAAAAAAGATGCTAAAATATTTTTTATTAATTAATAAATTAATTATAATATCTCAACCATCAATAGACTGATGATTGGCTTTAGGACACAATTCCCAACATGGTTACCTAAGGCAGGAGGAAGGACCTCATCTTGATGAAAGGATGATGAAAAATCAACGAAATTGAACATGGAAGGATAAACTCATCTCAGTGCAGGCAAAAAATCTTTGGTTATGAAAAGATAGGAGAAAAACTACTTTTTTGACAATCATTTCAATGAAAGTCAAAGCAAAAGAGAGAAATGAAAAAATCAACAGGCACTGAATCCAAACAAAATAAAAAGATGATCAAAGAAAATATTTCTTCATTAAAATCAAAGTTCATTACAAAGTGAAGGTCCACGAGACCATGTATAAAGAAGGGAAAAGAAAAAACAACAAAATCCTAAGGAGGCCCTGAACACTTAGACTTCGGGCTGTCGACCTCTGCCATTACAAGAGACTGCTTCAGTCTAAGGATTTCTTTTTCAAGCTCCTTCTTCTTATATAGACCATCTATCTACATCCTGTTGGCGTGTTGGAATTTGCCTTTGAGCTCTCGCCGCTGCTTCCTCAAGACTTCAGACTCGGCCTCCGCATCCCTGATAGCTTGCTGCTCGTACGATAGCTAGATCCTCAGCCATTGAACCTCAGCCTTCTCCCTTCCCACTGCTTCTGAAAGCTCACCTAGAGTCCTCGTTAGGAAAGCAACCTGCTCTGAACCGCCGCTCGTGCTAGATTGATGACTATCATTGAGTAATTTTTGGAGTTGGGTTACCTCGTTATTAGCAACATGAAGCCTTTCCTTAAGCTGGGAGATTCTCTCACTCCAACCCAATTGGTAGGTATCATAAGTGAGCTCAGCATCATGTAATTGCTTTTGAAGCATAGAGAACCTCTTCGACCAATTCCACTCATATCGAGCCTTGTCGGAAGACCACGGCAGCTTCCCTCTAGCAAATGGATCTTCTCTTTTGCTGCCTTGAGATCGACTTTGAGAAAGTTGATCTTCATCATTAGTGCCCAAGATTTATCGCTGGCATTTTTCTTGAGGTCGACGATCTCCTTCTCGAAGCTGCCCTTTCGAATGCTGAAGCTCACAGAATCTTTCATGTGTAGCTTTCGAAGATGGGTGACCTCTATCATCGCCTTTGAAGCACTCTTTCTAGATCTCTAAAGTTCATCTTCTATCTTCTTCAACTTTTTCTTCAGGTGATGAATCTTCCTCTTTAAATTTTTGACTACGAGCTTCAGAGCGATACCTTGGGATAATAGCTCAGCGTCAGTTGGAGATGATGGACCCTGACTATGATCGCTGGAGGGATTTTGAACAACATCCACCATGACACGAGTATAAAGAAAAGAAAGTTTATTTTCATTCCTTAAAATGTTTGGTATACATCAAAAGAAAAAGAGAAGAAAAATATAAATTTATAAAAAATCTTAGACCTTGGTTGGTGCAGAGGCAGGCAAGGTCGATACATTCTTTGCGATGTCGGGCTTGGGAATAGACTTAGGAGCTTTAGCTGCAAGTTCGGGAGCCCCCAGGGCAGGTTCAGTGATAGGGGAAGCGGTGCCAGCATTGGAGGGACCGGCTCCCTCACTAGGCTCGTCTGTCAGAAGATTGAGGTCCACTTCAAGAAAGCTTTTTGCGACCCTCCTCATGTAGATCTCGAACCCCTCCAAGAAGGCTTCCTGAGCGAATGCGATCTTGATGTCCTCCATTGTTTTGTAGAACTTGAAGGCTTCGACAACCCTTTCTCTCTCGACGTCGTCCTCCGCTTCAGCCTTCTTCCTTATGTCTTTGGAGAGGGCCAGGACTGCCCTTAGCCCTGCGGAAGCTTCTTCCTCTCTCTGTGACACCTCTTGAAGGTGCTCGACTTCTACAATTTGAATTTTTGAGGCCACCTTCAAATGGTCGACCTTAGCCCGAACCTTCTCAACCTCTACCTAAACCTCCTACAGGGCTTTAGAAGCCTCGACCTAGTGAAGATCGACGGCCTTCGAGTGGGCAAAGAAGTAATGCCCCAGCTACAAGATAGAAAGAAATTAAGTCAGAACTTTAAAAGCACACCCTTCATTCAAATAAGTTCAGAAAAATGGGTTACCTCGGGATAGGCGGCAAAAGACTCATCAAATCTCTCAGCATCCTCCGTCCCAACCATTTTCTCGATAATGTGCGGGAGGATGTTGGCCTTCATCAGAGATTGGATGACCTTTCGATCGTCCAAGAAAGCTCGCTCCTGATCGAAGCCTTTGCCACTCAAATTTTCAACTATCCTTCTCATCCTTTTCCTGATGGCATCCTTTTTCTTCTTCTTATTCTCAACGATCTTGCACTATTTAGAAAGTGTGGTGGTGGCATCCTCTCGGGATGAGATCGGAGTTGGTGTGGCCGCGTCGGACTCGAAGATGGACGCTACCTGGATCGGCATGGCTGGGATTGGCTCATTAGTGCGAGCCTTCTTGGATGTTCCCCCGCAAAGCTGTCCTTCTTCTTGAGGGACTTGATCTCCTTGGCCAGACGATTCTGCTCCTTACAAGTCATCTCTATAGAAGAAAAAACCAGAGTCATAAAAGGAAAGGAGACCATGCACAATTGATAGGCTGTAAAGGACTACCTACCTGATTGAGAGGGCTGAGACCGAAGTTGAATAAGGTCTAGTCCTCTAGGAGCTTAAAGATTGGAGGAGCTTGAAAGTTCTTAAGCTTGTCGGCCGAATCCCAATTCTCTTTCTCAAGCCCAGGAGCTCAGCAGACTGAGTCCCTTATTTTCCCCCAAGAAGGAAGTCCTAGTTCTAGGAAAGGATAGAAAACAAAAAAGAATTTCTTCTTTCAGTTATGAATGAAAGAAGGGGCACCTTGAGCAACCCCTTCTTATCGAACTAGGGAGACACGTGATGCATGCTAATTTATAGCTATGGCAAGTGCATCAGTCGATCAAGTAATAAAGTGAATGAGTAGAGTATCGTCCCTAGAGGATTGGAAAATAAGTACTAAAAAGCTCTTTCCTATGCTTTGTTTAGAAGATCGATTTATGAGAATAAGAAATTAAAGAATAAAATAAAGAAATAATTAAAAATTTTTAAGAAAATAGAGAGAGTGTAAATTATTTGGGTTTTAAACTCAAGAGCAATGGATTACTAAGGCAATCGGTTCACCAACTCAGTCAATACAATATTTAGATTTTTAGATTAATTTTATTTCATGTGACGGTGGAGTCTCCTAATTTATTCACTATCCTTTGATCCAGGCATAGCAAAACTATTAATATTTATTAATTATCCTTTGGTCCAGGTGTAATTTAAATAAATATTAATACATTAAGTTTTGTGAAATCCTCTAATTAAAATACGCTGCATCCAAAGCGTACTAAAATTTCTGCATGCATATGAATTCTAATTTGATTCATAATACAAGATATATAATCAAGAAGCATTAACATAGATGTACTTGCTCTGTAACATCTATGTTCATCAGATCAATTAGAAGATGGCCAGTAATCTAAAAGCATTAAGATCAAATTTATATACTCCTCATGAATAAAATTTTAAAATAATCATACTGAATATTGCATCAAAAGAGTGGCTACACCTTAGCCTTAGTAAAAAAAAATTTAGTTCATGATAACAAGTTCAAAAATAGCAAATAAAATAAAAAGTATAGAGAAATTAGACTATTTGTTTGCTGAAATTGATTGTCTGCTACTCTTGATGTGGAGAACTTGGCGAAGATGAAGAGGCTCCTTAATCGATGTCTTGATCGTCGAAAGAAATCAAAAATCCTTTTTGATTTTTTTATAAATCACTTTTCTCTTTTTATCTCTCTCCTCTCTCTTTCTCTCTCTTTTTCTCCCTCTCTCTCTATATTTCTCTCTTTCTCCTCGTTTCTCTCTCTGTCTCTCTCTGATTCTCTCTCTATTTCTTTCTCCCCGTCTCTCTCTCTCTCTGTCTCTCTCTTTTTCTCTCTCTCTGATTTTTTTTTCACGACAACAACATGTTTTTATAGATAAAGAGTTAGATTTTCCTCCAAAATCCATCAAAAACTAGGTTTAAGACTCCCAAAACAACTCAAATTAAGATCCGGATAATTCTGGCTATTAGATGTTGATCAAATGGTCCAAAAATCATTCAAAAACCCCTTAAAATAACCCAGATCAAGTCAGATTTAATGCCAGCCATTGGATCAATCATTAGATCGAATTTGGGCCATCCGATCGCGTAGAAATAAGCGTTCTGATCTATAGTTTAACTTCAAAATGAATCTTAGCCATTGGATCTCGATCGAGAGCTATGGATGCCGTCCATCAATGCCTTCGTTTCGACCATCCGATCGAGTTTCAGTGAATGCCGCCCGTTGGATCAGCCAAAATTCTCAAATTGCCCTCCATGGACCATGCGCGAGCCCGGTGTTGCATAGACCGCCGCATTCTTCAGCTAATCGGAGCACTTTTCTTGATGTGAAATACCCAAAATACCCTCCGATTGGTCCACCGTGCACCGCAAAAAATGCTGACATCATCCTGACGTCAGTGTTGCATCGACGATTTTTTTTTTTTTGAAATTCAATTCTGGGCTCATTTGAAGTCCGTTTTGCTTGAAATTTATTTCATCTGAACCAAAAAAATAAGATCTTCACATTGGTGGCCTTCTTTCCTACATAAGATTAATAAAAGTATCAATTTCTAAAGAAATAGATTAATTTATTTTATAATTTAATACTTTTATTAGTATATTTTTACCACTTATCACACCCCCCAACTTAGTCATTGCTAGTCCCTTAGCAATGTTTTATTTAATACCATGTTTCAATAAGATTATCCATCACAAAGATAAAATCTAGGATTAAAGGTCAAAAAGTTTAGAAAATACTGCTAACTAAGCATTGAGCTTCAGAAGCAAATTTTTCAGTCAATACAATTAAAAACTTTCTTAGAGTACATCAAAGATCTATAGCACTTGTGTTCGTGATGACTAACTTTAGCATTTCAGTATTAAATTAAAAGAACAAAAGTATCTTCTCTTATCACCTATTTTGGTCAATTTTCTATACATTCTCAATTTTATACTCATGAATTAAGGTAGCTTTCACACTGCCTTTTCTTTTTTTTTTTTTTTTACTGTGCTGAGCATCCTGGCCTTTCCCTTCACCGTTTTACATGAATTTTCACACTTGACCTAGGTGCAGAGACCCAGTTACTAGGCTTTGGGCAATCCACATATACTCTGTCTTTTGCACTTTATTTATAAGCAGGTAGCTCTTTTCCTTAAATTTAAGTTTCTTTGATTAGAATGTATATTAATTACCAATTTTTAGTGATAATTGAATCCTCAGTTGGCCTTATAATCAATACCTACTTTGCCTTGTTAGTGTGCATGTGCAATTAGAAGTGCTAATAATCTTTTAATGACCTAAGTAGGCTGCTAAAAGTTGACCAACTAATCTACTTCTTTAACTCGTTACATTCATTAGCAAATAATTCTATCTTTTATCACTTATCCAGTTTATCTTGCTCAAGATTATCTTCTTGACACATAGGCTTTTTTTTTTTTAAACTTATTCTACATTGTCTTAAAGGAGAAAGAAAAATAAAGGGTGTAATAAAGGATAGGAAGGAATACACCTGATTTGGTTCAGTCTGGTTCTTTGGAGCTTTGAAATTTTGCTTGAGTTCTCATTGATTTTTCTGCAAAATTGAAAATACACACCAGAGCAGTAAAAGAGCAACAATAAATTACTGAAAAATAAAAGAAAAGAAAAATGATCAAAACTAAAAAGAAAAGAAATAACCTATCTAGTAGTTCTGATTTATAGTCTTCAGCTTGACTTTTTTTTGAGTTCTAAAGTGGATCAATCTGGTGCCACTTTCAATTGGAATACTTTCATGTTTGATCGAGTTCCTCTTTCAATTTGACATTGCTCGCTTTTATAGTCTCAAACCTATTTTCTACAGAATTCTCATATAATGGATTGTCAATAATATCAATTAGAAAACAAGTTTGATTATCATCAGTATGTTTAGTATCTTTGAAAATATTAAAAGTAACTTGTTCATCTTGGACTCTAAGAATTAATTTTCTCTATTGAACATCTATTAAAGCTCCTCTAGTAGCTAAAAAGGGTCTCCCTAAAATAAGGGGTACATCATAATCTTCTTTCATATCAAAAATAATAAAATCAACAGGAAAAATAAACTTGTTTACCTTTACCAAGACATCCTCCACTATACCTCTTGGATATTTGATGGATCTGTCGGCTAATTGAAGAGTAATAGTGGTAGGCTTTGGTTCTCCTAGACCGAGCTTCCTAAAAATAGAAAAAGGCATGAGATTAATGCTTGCTCCTAAATCACATAAAACTTTATCAAAACTACAATCACCAATAATGCAGGGGATAGTAAAACTCCCTGGATCTTTTAACTTCTGTGGTAATTTATTTTGAAGTATTACTGAGCATTCTTCATTCAAATTTATTCTCTCATGCTCCTTCAGCTTTTTCTTATTTGTTAAGATTTCTTTGAGAAACTTGGCATACCTGGGCATTTGAGTAATAGCATCTACAAAAGGAATATTAATATGTAAATTCTTTAAAATTTTGAAAAAGTTAGAAAATTCCTTATCTGGATGCTGTATTTATCTCTCTGGGAATGGTAGTGGCGGCACGTAGGGCTTCACATTTGGATCAGCAAATCATATACCTGGAGACCATCCATCTGCTGGTTGTATTGGTGACTGACGAATTTTAGTTGATGGTTCCTTATTTGTAGTTGGCTCTTCAGTCTCATTCTTCTGATGTGGCTCCTCCAGCTTTGTACCACTTCTTAGGGTGATAGCATTGACTTGCTCCCTTGGATTTGTCTCCGTATTGCTTGGCAAGGATCCTTGAGGTCTCTTGGAGATTATCTTAGCCATTTGACCTATTTGCATCTCCAAGTTTCGAATTGCTGCTGTTTGGTCCTATCTAAGTTTGGCTTCCAAATTTTTTATAGTTGCTTCTTGGTTTTGCATAAATTTGACCATCAGCTCTTCCATGTTGGACTTCTTTTCAGGTACTTAGAATCTCGAGGGTGGTTGTTGTGCTGCATTTTGATTGCTCCATGAGAAATTTGGGTGCTGCCTCCACCCTTGATTGTATGTGTTGGAGTAGGGATTGTTTTGTTGCAGCCTGAAAAAAATTACCAATATAATTAGCTGTATCAGTTGTTTTAGCAAAAGGATTACCTGTCTGGCAATTGCTCGTATCGTGTTCTCCTCCACACAAGTCACAAGTAATGCTCTGAACATGCATAGCTGTTCCCTTCAAGTTGTTGACTTCGACTCTAAGGGCTGCAATTTCAGCTAGTAATGTTGGCATGCAATCTACTCCCTGCACAGCTGCTAGTCTTTTTGGCATCATGCGCTCTGTCTGCCATTGATAGCTATTTGATGCCATCTCATTGATCAGATCGAAAGCTTCTTCCTCCATTTTTTGATTAATGGTTCCTCCTGCTGCTGCATCAATCATAGAACGATTAGTAGGAGATAAACCATTATAGAAAGTTTGTACCTAAAGCCATACGGATAGTTGATGATGTGGACATCTCCTCAGCAGTTTCTTGAAATGCTCCCAAGCCTCATATAGTGTCTCCATGTCCATCTGCATAAAAGAAGTGATATCGTTGTGCATCTTGGCAGTCTTGGAAGGTGGAAAGTACTTGGCTAAGAATTTTTGGGCTAGGACATCCCAAGTTGTGATAGAACCTGCAGGAAGAGAATGAAGCCAATTTTTAGCTTTGTCCCGTAAAGAGAAAGGAAATAACCTTAATCTAATAGCATCATCCGACACCCCATTAATTTTAAAAGTATCGCAAAGTTCAAGAAAATTAGAAATATGGGCATTCGGATCATCATGCACGTGTCCACTGAATTGGATAGTTGATTGAATCATCTGGATCATCGTCGATTTTATTTCGAAGTTGTTTGCTCGTACAGGCGGTCTCCTGATGCTCGAAGCTGCATCGACTATAGATGGTGTGATATAATCATTTAATGGACGATGTACTGGTCGAATAGCTTCATGCTGTCCTTCAGTCACCATATCCAATCCTAGATTGATGTCGTTAGGATCTTCAGCTGCCATGTTTCTCTCTTGTTGTAGTCTTCTAATAGTCCTTTCAATTTCTGGATCTAAGAGGTAGTAAGTTACTATGTCCAGTACGTGTCATGCACTAAATTTTTTTTTTTAAATAATAAAAATTAAAAATAAATTTCTAAAGTAAAGCTAGGATCAAAATTTTAATATTATTTTAGACACAATCCCCGACAACGGTGCCAAAAACTTGATGCGTGCTAATTTATAGCTATGGCAAGTGCACCAGTCGATCAAGTAATAAAGTGAATGAGTAGAGTATCGTCCCTAGAGGATTGGAAAATAAGTACTGAAAAGCTCTTTCCTATGCTTTATTTAGAAGATCGATTTATGAGAATAAGAAATTAAAGAATAAAATAAAGAAATAATTAAAAATTTTTAAGAAAATAGAGAGAGTGTAAATTATTGGAGTTTTAAACTCAAGAGCAATGGATTACTAAGGCAATCGGTTCACCAACTCAGTCAATACAATATTTAAATTTTTAGATTAATTTTATTTCATGTGATGGTGGAGTCTCCTAATTTATTCACTACCCTTTGGTCCAGGCATAGCAAAACTATTAATATTTATTAATTACCCTTTGGTCCAGGTGTAATTTAAATAAATATTAATGCATTAAGTTTTGTGAAATCCTCTAATTAAAATATGTTGCATCCAAAGCGTACTAAAATTTTTGCATGCATATGAATTCTAATTTGATTCATAATACAAGGTATATAATCAAGAAGCATTAACATAGATGTACTTGGTCCGTAACATCTATGTTCATCAGATCAATTAGAAGATGGCCAGTAATCTAAAAGCATTAAGATCAGATTTATATACTCCTCATGAATAAAATTTTAAAATAATTACACTGAATATTGCATCAAAAGAGTGGTTACACCTTAACCTTAGTAAAAGAAAATTTAGTTCATGATAACAAGTTCAAAAATAGCAAATAAAATAAAAAGCATAAAAAAATTAGACTGTTTGTTTGCTGAAATTGATTATCTGCTACTCTTGATGTGGAGAACTTGGCGAAGATGAAGAGGCTCCTTAATCGATGCCTTGATCGTCGAAAGAAATCAAAAATCCTTTTTGATTTTTTTATAAATCACTTTTCTCTTTTTATCTCTCTCCTCTCTCTTTCTCTCTCTTTTTCTCCCTCTCTCTCTATATTTCTCTCTTTCTCCCCATCTCTCTCTCTGTCTCTCTCTGATTCTCTCTCTATTTCTTTCTCCCTATCTCTCTCTCTCTGTCTCTCTTTTTTTCTCTCTCTCTGATTTTTTTTTCATGGCAACAACATGTTTTTATAGATAAAGAGTTAGATTTTCCCCCAAAATCCATCAAAAACTAGGTTTAAGACTCCCAAAACAACTCAAATTAAGATCTGGGTAATTCTGGCCGTTAGATGTTGATCAAATGGTCCAAAAATTACTCAAAAATCCATTAAAATAACCCAGATCAAGTCGGATTTAATGCCAACCATTGGATCAACCATTGGATCGAATCTGGACCATCCGATCACATAGAAATAAGCCTTCTGATCTATAGTTTAACTTCGGAATGAATCTCAGCCGTTGGATCTCGATCGGGAGCTGTGGATGCCGTCCATCAGTGCCTTCGTTTCGACCGTTCGATCGAGTTTTAGTGAATGCCGCCCGTTGGATCAGCCAAAATTTCCAAATTACTCTCCATGGACCATGCATGAGCCCGGTGTTGCATAGACCGCCGCGTTCTTCAGCTAATCAGAGCACTTTTTTTGATGTGAAATGCCCAAAATACCTTTCGATTGGTCCACCGTGCACCGCAAAAAATACTGACGTCAGCATTGCATCAGTGATTTTTTTTTTTTTTGAAATTCAATTCTGGGCTTGTTTGAAGTTCGTTTTGCTTGAAATTTATTTCATCTGAACTAGAAAAATAAGATCTTCACATTGGTGGCCTTCTTTTCTACATAAAATTAATAAAAGTATCAATTTCTAAAGAAATAGATTAATTTATTTTATAATTTAATATTTTTATTAGTATTATTTTACCACTTATCAACACGTACCACCAGTCTTTGGCGGTCGGATGACATTTGAAAGTGAAAAAATTATGGAATAGAAAGATGGAAGGTCAGACGTCAGCCATAATGCATAAGGAGAGAAATCCTATGATAAACCTAAAAGAGTTTGGTGCCATGGTGGTGAAGAAAATATTTAAAAACTTGAATAAGTCAGTTACAAAAGAAGGTATCGATAGTCGAAGTCCTGCCCAAAGGATTTCGACATACAAGCAAGTTCAGCCAGAAAGAGGAGAGCTAGCTCGATCGCTAGGGCCAGGGAGTTCAAATTCATAATCGGAAGGAATTCCAAACTGGATCCTAATCAACAAAAGATCTTCAGGCCGAAGTTTATATGAAATGGTATCAGGGACGAAGGATGGCCAAGGTACTTCTATAAGCTTAGGGTCCTTATAAGGAAGGTCCATTAAAGCTAAATGAGCCAAACTTCTAGAACCAGTCGACCAGGACTCTTTAGAGGAAATGAGGATCAAATTAAAGTGGAGAAAATCCCTAAAAAATCAAAAAAAATAAAATCTAAGATTTTCTCAAAGAAATAGAATGGGTAGAGATGCCAAAAGACACAAATAATCAAAGAGAAAGATTTAGAAACTAACCTAATTCGACTAAGAAGAATGGAAAGGTGGCAAGCTTGATGGAAGACGAAGGAGAGAACCCCAAAGAATCGAAGGAGTTGGTAGAAGATGCTGGTGCCCTGGAACAAGAAGGGAGAAGGAAGCTAGAAGGAAGGAGAAGGAGATCCAGATGAAATGAAGCTCCTATGGAAGAAGAAGAGCTTAAATAGCTCCTGGGATCTGAGATGGTTATGATTGTAGATCTCCATTGACCAACCTTGAGTCGACGCATGTCCCACTCATCATAGCGGCAGACTGGCGATGGGTAGAACTTTTATTGCAGTGTACCTTGAGCAGTGCTTCGACAGAAATTTCAAGAATTTATCTTTTTAGGTCATCTCGTATTTAAGAAGTTTCGATACCCACGCAGAAAGTCGAGACCAGCTATTCTATTGGCGCAAAAAGAAAAAAAAAGAAGGGACTTTGGCACTCATATTTTTTTACTCCCTCCATTCAAATTTCAAAATCAGGAGTGGGGGGACTTGTGTTGGGTGTGAACCCTTTCCTACCAAAGTCTGATAGGATATCTGGCCTTGAAGAAACTCCATCTAGCAAAGACAGCCACGCCAGACTTCGGTCAGTGAGGAGTTCACACTCAGGCATCGAGACTATAGACCTCCAACCTGAATCTATCAACCGATCTTCTTCATTTAGATCCCTAGCTCCTTTGAATATTTATAGAACCTATAGGGCATTATAGATTTTGCTCAGACAAACTTGAATAGTGATGATAGCCCCCAGGTAGTTGAGTAACGGATCTAATTATGGCTTGGTTTGGCCGACCTTGGCACTCTTTGAACTTTTTTCTAACAAAAAATCATCCAAGCTATTCGATATTGGACCAATGCTGGATTAACAGAACTCCTCTCCAGATGAACTCCTACAATATACTAAAGGTGGCAGACCTCGAGATTCCTACATCAAGAAATTTGAACACGCAAGCTAAAGGACCTCGTCTCCCTCACATCAGCCTCCAGACGGCATCGAAAGCAGCCGAGCTTCAAAAAAAAAAAACAAGTTCTTTTCGAGCAGATCTCCTTTCGCTCCTTTCAGGCAAAATTTTCCTAGCCGATATCCTTCTAGTTAATCTTCTCCTGGATGCCAGATGAACCCCCTTCGGTTGACCTCCTTCCGATCGAACTCCTACCGAACACCAGTTGATTTTCTTCCCACCAACCCCATCCATCCGAACTTCTTACATTAGCTAAAAAGGAGACTCGTCATTATATATTTGCTTCTCCAGCAGATCTTCTTCTAGATTTCTCTAATATAATTACTTTTGTATTTTTGCTCCTTCCATCAGATTTCTCCTTCCAACAAAACTTCTTCTAGATTCTTCTGGTAGACTTCCTTTAGGATTTTTTCAGTCACCAAACTTTTGAATCTCTTCCGACTGAACTCACTATAGTCACCTAGAAAGGCCTCTACGCCTACGCAAATCCAGCTATCCGTACAGCATGAACCCACTTATACACATACGACCTTAAAAGAGTCCGAACTCCTCTAGGATTGATGAAACTCATAGCTCTTCACCATCAGTACCTACCTCCTCCAAACTTTAACTATCAAATCCCAACGGACTGATGCATCGCGATAATGGACACTATCCTTTGTAACAAAATTCATGTGGCCCTGAACAACTCATTACCAGACGATTATGGCTGTCGCTATCAGTTTATTACGGGCTCTACCTATATAAGAGATTCTCTAGATATGCTTTCTTTAGAAGTTCTCTTCTCTTGCTTAATACTCTACTACTTTTTCTACTGAGCATTCCATTTCTGTTGGCTGGAAGGGATGACTTGACCATCAGAGGTTCTTGTTGGAGCCACCCCTCCTCCGGTTTGGACTTCTTTTGTAGGTCCCAACGGCGACCTCAGCTTCTCCAACTCCAGCCAGTTCCGATGTCAATTAGATTCTACACCAACTTAGGATATGAGTGCTTATTGGAGAATGAGTTCATTGAACTGATCTAGCTTGAGAATATCTAATGGAGTCTTATCTACATGTCAATAGATGATTCTCATAGTGGAAGTTATGCATGTAATCCTTTGACTTGAGACAGCCACAGAACCTTATATGCATGAATCCATATTTTGGTTTATACTCAATCATGAGTCAGTCATGAATGGGGTGTTCTGGATATGGTGGAATACATATGAAGATTGTGAGTAGGTCAACATGAAATCGATCACTCCTAGTCAGAGGAGATCACATCGTACTTACTTCAATCAAATGATGATTCAAGAATACTTTGATCAAAGCATGATAAAAATTAGAAATAATTTTTAATATTTTATTAATTGAATCATCATCGTGTGATTGAGAGAAATATGAATATAAAATTGGATTTGATGTATTTCCATACGTAAAGTTATATTTGGGATGCAGGGTGATCGAAGGATCTTATTGCATGGTAACTTTCCACTAAAGGATATTTTTGGTATTTTTATCAAAATTTCATATCTTCTGGGTAGACATAATACATTGCTAGATGTCAATCATATTTTATGGGTTCATTCAAATTAAAGAGTTTAATTTGATCATTAATTAGAAAGTATTCTAATTGATCAAATTGGGTTAGCTAGTTTTGACCTAAATTAATTTGATTGAGTTCTAACCAAATTAGATCAAATCATACCCGGATCTATTATTGGCTAGATGTGAAATCCAATGAGTCACACACAAAAGAAATTGATCAAGAATTTAATTAGATTAAATCATATTTGCAAATTAAATATGCCAGCATATATTGCAAATCCTAGCACCTAGATTCGAATTGGGTTCTGATTTGGGCTAATTAGATCCAATTTGAGACAAATTAAATTTTATTCTTTATTTGGGTTGACCCTTGGCTTGTTGCTAGGGATTTGGGGGTCACATATCAGCAACCCACGTGCCAGAGACTCTCTCTCTTAGCGCATGGAGTTTTGATCCATGTGCCAGGGACATGTGGTGCATGGAGATGTTTGGCGCCTCATTTTTCCTTCTTATCCAAACTATTATTTTATGCAAGTTTTTAGATTATGAGGAGGCACAAAGGAGAGTCCTTCTACAAGTTAAAAACCTTCATTATCTGATTGGAATTTGGATAAATAGAGACTCCTTGCCGCCCTAAACACTTTGGCGCCCCTTGGACCAAGTCAAAGGCCCTTGGGGCTTTGACTTTTCAAAGCTTATCTCCACGCCATTTTTAGATATAGCGCCCCCTTTCCTGGCCATTGGATGGCTATCTAATCTAATCAAAGTTCTTAAAAATTGATGCCATTTGTAAAGAGTTGCGACTCTTCATAAGAAAACTTATGTAGAATTTTCCGAAGAGTCCTTCTGCTTTAAGGCATCTTTTCGGAATAACTCTACGTAATTCCACATGACTTGAAAATCAAAAGGGGGTATGAGATTCTGAGTGGGTGTGAGATATACCTAGGGAGTGGGCATGAGATATTCATGAAGGCACCCCTACGTACATTATAAATAGGGCTTCGGGAGTCCAATTCATTCAGAACTCTTCTTTCTTTCTTACCACTCTCCCTAGTTGTCCAATTTCTTTCTTCCTTTCCTTGTTAAGACAAGTCCTAATTAAGGATAAAAAGATCTGCTTTAGGACAAGGGCTTAAAAAAATAGTAAAAGAAGACAAGGAGAAAAAGAAAGATAAAAAAGGGTAGGCTAGAAGGGTGACAACAAAAGCTAGGAAAGGTTTTGCCCAAATAATTAAAGTTCTTATTATACAAATTTTAATAAAAATAATTAAAGGTACTATTGTCTTGATCAAGTTTTCATGTGGATCAACATTGGAGGGTGAACACGTGGGCACCTAGTGGAATCCCTGACTGACTATTGCCGGCAATCAGGGTTAAGTTAGGGTTAGTATTCTAATATCCTAATTTATGTTATAAATACATATGATATGATTTAAATTCTAAATAAGGTAATCCTAGGGCTCGGGTTTGGTTTTATCATTTCATATTTTTTGCTTTGAAATCCATGCTTCCATCCTATACACCAAACCTTTCGATGGTATAAGAGCAAGCCTTATTAGGTTAAATCATATAATGCTTTGCTTATGATTTAATAGAATAATCATAAATATGATATGATCATATTTAATTATTTATCATGTTATTAGTATAATGTGATCATATTTATTTAATCATAATTAGATTATGGTATATATATTATTCTGTAAGGTTGTCCTGATATAGTGGCAAGTGTTCACTATGTAATGATGGTTGTCCTAGAATAATTATACATGTTAATATTTTTGTTTTATATCATGATTGATATATATTCATGTATTTAGTATGATTTAAATCAAAATATGCATAGAGAATAATTAAGTTTCTCTATAAAATTATATTAAGTTGCAGTATAATTAATCAATAGTAGAACCAGTCTGGATGTCTAATTGATCAATCGGTGTCTAGAAAAATGGTTCATGATTGATAAAGAGAATATGATTTCTAATTAATTCCGTTGTCTGATCTGGTCAATTTATTGGTATCTAAGAAAAGCAACGGAGAGACCCCCACCTCTCTCCTACTTACCTGGCTGATTAGATTAATTTAATTCTAGATTGGGGTGCTTAGTGTTATATTCACTACATTAAGGCCTTCTTTCATGCTAGATCATTATTATATCATGAACCATATTAGGTTTGTTATGTAACTACAAGACCTATTATGGGGACTGATGTAATATTAATTTGGTGCATTAAGATGCTTATGGTATGTTGGGTATACTGCTTTGTTGTGCAACCACAAGAGTAGTAATATTCCATTTTGACTGTATAGAAATGAAGGATCCTATTTAACTAAAAATATTATAGTTTGTTGTGCAAACATAAGGCTATTAATAATTTAGAGATCGGGATTATACTGAAAATTGCATATGATGCAATTGGAAAGAGTTTTCTACCTTTGAACTTATAAAAATTTTATTGTGCAACCACAGGATCTTTCATAAGGAATTAGGATCTCAATCCCACTAAGAAAATTGATTAAGTTTTCTCGATTATCATATTGAAGGATTATGATATTTGATAAAATAGTGAGAGACATAATTAAATTAAAGTTCTAATTTAATTGTGTATGTCATCAAAAGTTGTTTGCTTATGTAATGTTCTTTATCATGTAGATTAAATGGCTTCTTCACTTTCACTATGTTCAATTTTGGATTCAAATAAATTGATTGATCCTAATTATATAGACTGGTTAAAAAATCTTAAAATAGTACTTAATCAAAAAAAACTCTCCTATATCCTCGATGCCCCTGACCTTGAACCGTTAGGAGAAGATGCCATAGAGAAAGATAAAGCCATATACAAGATATGACAAAATGATTCCTTAACTGTCAAATAACTCATACTTGCTTCTATGAGTAATGAATTACAGAGGTAGCATGATGGCATGGATACTCAATCCATATTACTGAATCTAAAAGAGCATTATGGAGAGCAGGGTAGGACTGCTAGATATGAGATATCTAAGCAGTTATTCCATGCCAGGATGGTAGAAGGATCATCTATGCAAGACCATGTTCTGATGGTAATTAATCTGATCACTCGATTAGGTCAATTAGATTTTATTACGGATGGGGAGTTGAGTCAGGATCTGATCCTGCAATCACTTTCGAAATTATTTGCTTAGTTTATCATGAACTATCACATGAACAAACTGAATACTTTCCTACCTGAGTTGTTAAATATGTTGAAAATAACAGAGAGCCATGTCAAAAAGGATAAGGCTCCTTTTCTTCTTGTAGATGGGATCTACAAGAAGAAGGAAGGTAAAAAGGGTTCAAAAAAGAGGCTAAACCCTAAAGATGATATAAATAAGAGGAAGAAGGAGAAGAAGGCCTCCGGACAAATGATCTATTTTCACTGTGGTAAAGTAGATCATTGAAAGAGAAATTGCAAGGCTTACCTTGCAGGTATGAAGACTGGTGCAAATGTTGCACCAAAAGATATGTATGAGATACATATAATATTATCATTAAATTATTTTATTTCAAACTCCTGGGTATTGGATACCGGTTGTGGTTTTTATATCTACAAATTTTTGTAGGGGTTGCAGAAAATTAGGAGTTTGAAGAAGGATGACTTTGAGCTTTATGGTGTTGGAGGAGAGTCCATCCAAGCAGAAGCTGTAGGGATAAATATTTTGAAATTGCTTTCTAGGAAGATCTTAGAGCTTACAAATTATTACTATATGCCTAAGATCATTAGAAATATTGTATCTATACTCTTGTTATTAAAACAAGATTATAGTCTTGATGTAATGAGCAAAGATTGCTCGATTAAATATTCTAATGAAATAATATGTTTTGGCATTTTTAACAATGATCTATTGACTCTATGTTTGGATGATAATATATTTCATGTTAATAAAAATAAAAAATAAAAGAGAGAAGACATTAATAATACTTTACTTTGGCATTATCGACTTGGTCATATTAGTGAGACCAAAATTAACAAGTTATACAAAGAAAAGTTCTTTGATCCTTATGATTATGAATCATTAGAAACTTATGAATCATGTCTCATGGGTAAAATGACCAAGACTCTATTTAGTGAACACAGAGAAATGACAAGTGAGTTATTAGGACTTGTACATATAGATATATGTGATCCTATGACAACTCAGGTCAGAGAAGGATACTCTTATTTTATAACATTCACTGATGATTTATCTAGGTTTTGATATGTGTATCTTATGAAACATAAATCCAAAGTCTTTGATAAATTTAAAGAGGATCAAAGTATGGTCAAGAAATAAACTGAAAAGAGTATAAAAATTTTTCGATCTAATCGGGACGGAGAATACTTATCCAGTGAATTTCTAGACTATCTTAAAGTAAAAGAGATTCTCTCTGAATGGATTCTTTCTTATACACCATAGTTAAATGGTATAGTCAAAAGAAGGAATCGTACCTTATTGGATATGGTACAGTCCATGATGTACTTCATAGAGTTACCTATTTCATTCTGGGGTTATGCCTTAGAGACCGTAGTATACATCTTAAATAAAGTACCTTCTAAGTCTATATCTAGCACTCCATATGAGATATGAAGAGAAAAAAAATTAATCTTAAGTATCTTAAGATATGGGGTTATCCAACATATGTCAAAAAAAATTTTGGAGATAAGCTAGATGCTAGAGCAGATAGATGTCTATTTATTGGATATCCTAGGGATAGTATGGGATATCTATTCTACCATCCTACTGAATAAAAGGTGTTTGTAAGTAGGCATACCATTTTCATGGAGAAAGAGTTCATCCTATAAAGAGGCAGTGGGAGAAATATTAAACTTAGTGAAGTTCAAGAAAAATAAATAGAAATTGCTCAACCAAGTGAACACATAAATAGGAAAGAACCTGAACACAACTCCTATCCGAAGGTCTGATAGAGTGTGACATGCACCGATGAGATATAGACTTATTATTGAAAATAATGAAGCCTGTGTCATTGAGAATGATGAAACTCTAACCTATATGAAAGCGGTCATGAGTAGAGACTCTGACAAATGGCTAGCTGCCATGCAATCCGAAATGGACTCCATTTATGCCAACAAAGTATGAACTTTGGTGGATGTACTAGAGGGTGTGAACCCTATTGGATGCAAATGGGTCTTTAAGTAAAAGATTGAAGCAGATGGCCAAGTTGAAATCTATAAGGCTAGATTGGTGGCTAAGGGTTTCAGGCAAAAATAGGGGATTGATTATGATGAAATATTTTCATCTATTGCCATGCTTAAATCTATTTGGATTATGCTTGCCATAGCAGCATACCATGACTACGAAATATGATAAATAGATGTAAAGATCGCTTTCCTTAATGATTTTCTTGAGGAGGAGGTCTATTTATTACAGCTAGAGAAATTTGCCTCAACTGAGAGACCAAATTAGGTATGCAAGCTTAAGAGATCCATTTATGGATTAAAGCAAGCATCAAGAAGTTGGAACATCCATTTTGATGTTACAGTCAAAGAGTTTGGCATCATCAAGAATGTGGATGAACCATGTGTGTGTTAGATATGTATGCCCTAGAAGCCAGAATTGGCTGACACTTGTAATACACTTCTAGGGACAAAATTATAATTTTGACTATAAATAATAAAATAGGTTATTTTCTATCACAAATGTGTATTTAGTGTTTGTGATACATCTCTTGAGTTAATTGTAATGATAATTCATATTTTCAAGAGTTGAAAATTTAAGACATGAATTTTCATTTATTAACTCATAAAATGCTCCTGACCGTAGGATCATCATGAGGATGGTGATTGATCCAGAAGGTTGGTGTACAATTGCTTCTTCATAGTAGATAAGTCTTGAGTCTATAGTGTAGAGACATCGGAGCGAGAGTACAGATAATCGTTAGAGAACGAGGGCACTGAGCGTGACCACCTCGAGCAGTCATAAGAAAGTCTACCTTCTCATCGATGATTGCCTCGAAGCTGCAGTGGTGTGTTTGGTTCTTTGACCTGAGGTGCATCGACAGTTCACCTTGAGGTGTTAGATATATGTGCCTTAGAAGCCAAAATTGGCCGATACTTGTAATACAGTTCTAAGGGCAAAATTATAATTTTGACTAATATCAATAAAATGGGTTATTTTCTATCACATATGTGTATTTAGTGTCTGTGATACATCCTTTGAGTTAATGGTAATGATAATTCATATTTTTAAGAGTTGAAAATTTAAGACATGAATAATCATTGTTAATTCATAAAATGCTCCCGACCATAGGATCATCACGAGGATGGTGATTGATCCGGAAGGTTGGTGTACAATCGCTTCTCTTTAGTAGATGAGTCTTGAGTCTACGGTGTGGAGACACCGGAGTGAGAGTATAGATACTCGTTAGAGAACGAGGGCACTGAGCGTGACGATCTCGAGTAGTCATTAGGGAGTCTACCTTCTCGTCAATGACTGACTCGATGCTGTAGTAGTGTGTCTGATTCTTTGACCTGAGATGCATCGACAGTTCACCTTGAGGGTGTTATAGTTTGACTACACCATTACTCGGTCTCCTAGCCATTCGGAACCCTGAGGTGTATGTTGGCTATAGCATGTTCATTGTAGGAACTGGATGGCATCAAGATGGAATCTATCAACCTCGGTGGTAGAGGAGCAGCCCTATGATGATCATGAGAATCAAGTTCAGAAGTCCATGGCCATGGCAGAGTGAAATAATAGAAAGAGTTTCTATTTAGATTTTCACATTGGACTCGAATCGAATGATTACATCATATGATAGAAAATAGGGTTTGACGAGTTTACCTTAACCCAAATCTGATCGGGGCTCAAGATAGAAGGACTTAATCACACAGGTAGCTATACCAAAAGGTTCACATTCAGCTCTGATGGGTTTGTTAGATATATGTGCCCTAGAAGCCAGAATTGGCTGACACTTGTAATACACTTCTAGGGGCAAAATTGTAATTTTGACTAAAATCAATAAATGGATTATTTTCTATCACATATGTGTATTTAGTGTCTGTGATACATCCTTTGAGTTAATGGTAATGATAATTCATATTTTCAAGAGTTAAAAATTTAAGACATGAATAATCATTATTAACTCATAAATTGCTCCTGACCATAGGATCATCACGAGGATGGTGATTGATCCGGAAGGTTGGTGTACAATCGCTTCTCTTTAGTAGATGAGTCTTGAGTCTACGGTGTGGAGACACCGGAGCGAGAGTACAGGTACTCGTTAGAGAACGAGGGCACTGAGCGTGACCACCTCGAGTAGTCATTAGGGAGTCTACCTTCTCGTCAATGACTGACTCGATGCTGCAGTAGTGTGTCTGGTTCTTTGACCTGAGATGCATCGGCAGTTCACCTTGAGGGTGTTATAGTTTGACTACACCATTACTCGGATCTCCTAGCCATATGGAACCCTGAGGTGTATGTTGGCTATAGCATGTTCATTGTAGGAACTGGATTGCATCAAGATGGAATCTATCTACCTCGGTGGTAGAGGAGCAGCCCTATGATGATCATGAGAATCAAGTCCAGAAATCCATGGCCATGGTAGAGTGAAATAATAGAAAGAGTTTCTATTTAGATTTTCACATTGGACTCGAATCGAATGATTACATCATATGACAGAGACTAGGGTTTGACGAGTTCACCTTAACCCTAATCTGATCGGGGCTCAAGATAGAAGAACTGAATCACACAGGTAGCTGCACCAAGAGGTTCGCATTCAGCTCTGATGGGTTGCCACCATATACTGCTAGGTGTCACTGGTGGATTTTGGGAGCAATTAGAATGATTTAGATGATCGATCATTCTAGCTGTTCGAATCAGAAGAGTTCTGATCCATCGAAAGGAGTTTCGATGATGTCGATGATAGAGATCATGACATATTCCCATTACCATACAGAACTGAACCTAACTGGGTCACACAAACAAGGGTTTGAATCTGGTGATCATCAATTGAACTGATCTAGTTCAATTGATCTGAATGAGATTCAATTAGGTTCAAGGAAATCGTGCTAGCACTCGATTGAACCTAACGTTCTTCTTTTGCTATCATAAATAAGTTGTCCTGTCTGAGCCAAAGGAGTTTGTGCTCAAACAGAGGCCTTCATATGGTCTGACTAGGAGGTTGTCCAAGTCAGAAAAGGTTGTCTTATTTGTAAGACACTACCTGCCATTTTTGGTCACCTGCCATTTCTTGTTCTTTGACTTTGGTCAAAAGTCTACCTTTGACTGGTCAAACGTTGACCATTGACACTTTGACTTTTGACCACATGTCATGCACCTATTGGAGAGCTGGTGGGGGCCTGTCCCCCTGCCAGAACCTGGCAAGGAGAAGGGCGCACGCCACCCTAGGCGTGTGCCCAAGTTGGAGGCGCCTAGGAGTCCTTGTTGGACAAGGACTCCATCTCCTTTTTGGATTCCAATTAGAGTTCTTCTAAGAACCAACTTTGACTGGTCTTAGGCACCCTCTAAGGAGGAATCCAGGGGTCTCTATTCCCACCAATCAGATTTAGATCTGATTTCACAAAGGGTTGTGATTGGTTGGGAAGGAAGAGGAGTTGGATCACGCTTAGTCTATAAATAAGACCCTGCGCCCAACTCAGATTAGAAGAAGCAATTCAATTGAGAAACCCCACGCCCCAAGGCTGCCTCTCCCCTCCTTCTCCATGCCATAGTCTCTTCTCCCCTTGCTCTCCACGTCCAAAAGGAGTTTTGGACCTTGGTTGGTGCGATTCAGATCAAAGAAAGGCGATCAAAAATAAGAAGGCTGCGCTGCTGCAAAGGACGACTGCTCATCTTCAAAAGAGTTTTGAAGATCCTCCAGATCAGATCCAGATCTGATTTTTGGAGGCATGATAGAGAAGAAGAGGATCTCCAGATCCAACCCGAGTGGATACCGGTAGAGGCCAGGCGCTTGCGTGGCTAAGATCCAGAACCTTCCGCTGCAAACAGGATCATCAACAGGGTAATAGGATTACCCAGATCAGGTAAATTAAATTTGATTTAATTTATCTTTTAATTTTATTTTATTAAAATAATAAGAATCGGATCTGAAACATATCAAGATCTGATTGGGATCAAGAGAAAAATTTTTGAAATATATCTCTTGATCTGATCAGATCTGAACGAACCTGGATTGGAAAATCAGGATTTCCCTTCAGGGTTGCCACCATATACTGCTAGGTGTCACTGGTGGATTTTGGGAGCAATTAGAATGATTTAGATGATCGATCATTCTAGCTGTTCGAATCAGAAGAGTTCTGATCCATCAAAAGGATTTTCGATGATGTCGATGATAGAGATCATGACATATCCCATTATCATACAGAACTGAACCTAACTGGGTCACACAAATAAGGGTTTGAATTTGGTGATCATCAATTGAACTGATCCAGTTCAATTGATCTGAATGAGATTTCAATTAGGTTCAAGGAAATCGTGCTAGCACTCGATTGAACCTAACGTTCTTCTTTTACTATCATAAATAAGTTGTCCTACCTGAGCCAAAGGAGTTTGTGCTCAATCAGAGGCCTTCATATGGTTTGACTGGAGGTTGTCCAAGTAAGAAAAAGGTTGTCTTATTTTGTAAGACATTACCTACCATTTTTGGTCACCTGCCATTTCTTGTTCTTTGACTTTGGTCAAAAGTCTACCTTTGACTGGTCAAATGTTGACCATTGGACACTTTGACTTTTGACCACATGTCACGCACCTATTGGAGAGCTGGTGGGGGCTTGTCCCCCTACCAGAACCTGACAAGGAGGAGGGTGCACGCCACCCTAGGCATGTGCCCAAGTTGGAGGCGCCTAGGAGTCCTTGTTGGATAAGGACTCCATCTCCTTTTTGGATTCCAATTAGAGTTCTCCTAAGAACCAACTTTGACTGGTCTTAGGCACCCTCTAAGGAGGAATCCAGGGGACTCTATTCCCACCAATCAGATTTAGATCTGATTTCATAAAGAGTTATGATTGGTTGGGAAGAAGAGGAGTTGGATCATGCTTAGTCTATAAATAAGACCTTGCATCCAACTCAGATTATGATTGAATCACAATTCTCCACGCCCCAAGGCTGCCTCTCCCCTCTTCCTCCATGCCAAACCACCTTCTCCCTCTCCTCTCTACATCCAAAAGGAGTTTTGGATTTTTGGTTGGTGCAATCCAGATCAAAGAAAGATGACTGAAAGCTAGAAGGCTGTGCTGCTGCAAAGGACGACTGCTGATCTTCAAAAGGAGTTTTGAAGATCCTCCAGATCTGATCCAGATCTGATTTTTAGAGACGTGATAGAGAAGAAGAGGATCTCAAGATCCAATCCAAGTGGATACCGGTAGAGGCTAGGCACTTGCATGGCTAGATCCAAAACCTTCTACTGCATACAGGATCATCAACGGATAATAGGATTATCCATATCAAGATAAATTAAATTTGATTTAATTTATCTAAATTTTATTTAATTTATAAAATAATAATTATCAGATTTGAAATATCTTAGATTTGATTTAGATCAAAGAGAAAAATTTTTGAAATATATCTCTTGATCTGATCAGATCTGAACGAACCTGATCCGAAAAATCAGAATTTTTCTTCATGAGGGTGTTATAGTTTAACTACACCATGACTCGGTCTCCTAGCCATTCGAAATCCTGAGGTGTATATTGACTATAGCATGTTCATTGTAGGAATTGGATTGCACCAAGAGAAAATCTATCTACCTCAGTGGATGAGGAGCAGTCCTATGATGATCATGAGAATCAAGTCCATAAGCCCATGGCCATGGTAGAGTAAAATAATAGAAAGCATTTCTATTAAGGTTTTTACATTGGACTTGAATCGAATGATTAAATCATATAATAGAAATTGGGGTTTGACGAGTTCACCTTAACCCTAATCTGATTGGGGCTCAAGATAGAAGAACTTAATCATACAAGTAACTGCACCAAGAGGTTCATTTTCAGTTTTGATGGACTACCACCATATACTACTAGGTATCACTGGTGGATTTTGGGAGCAATTAGAATGATTTTGATGATCAATCATTCTAGTTGTCTGAATCAAAAGAGTTCTGATCCATCAAAAGGAGTTTCGATGATGTCGATGATGGAGATCATGATAGATCCCATTACCATACAAAACTGAATCTAATTGGGTCACACAAATAAGGGTTTGGATTTGAATATCATCAATTGGACTAACTCAGTTCAATTGATTTGAATTAGATTCAATTAGGTTCAAGAAAATCATGCTAGCACACGATTGAACCTAACATTCTCTTTTTATTATCATTAAAAGTTATCTCGACTGAGCCAAATGAGTTTGTGCTCACTTAGATATCTTTACTTGGTCTGACTAGAGCTTGTCTAGGTTAGAAAAAGGGTTGTCTTAATTTATGAGATAAAATTGAGACAACACCTACCATTTTCCATCATCTGTTAATTCTTGTCCTTTGACTTTGGTCAAATGTTGACCTTTGACCCTTGGATATCTGCCCATATATCATGCACTTATTAGAGAGTAGATAGAGGCTCATCCTCTTACTAAAAATTGAAAAGGAGGGGGTGCATGCCTAGGGAGGCATGCGCCCATGGATAGGGACGCCTGGAGTCCCATACGGATGGGACTCTAGGTTGCTTCTTGGATTCTACTTAGGTAACCCTTACCTATAGACTTTGACTAGTCTTAGGTGCCATCTAAGAATGAATTTATAGAACTCTCATCTGATTGGATAGGTGATGTCATCCCACCAATCAGATTTAGATCTGATTGCATGGGCAACACAATTGGCCGGGATGATGTGGCACTGCATGGCGCAGCAGGGTCTATAAATAAACCTTGTCTGCGCCCAACTTTAAGTGAGTTCCTCTTAGCCCATGCCCCAAGGCTGCCCCTCTCCCTCCTCCATGCCATATTTTGATCCTCTCTCTCCTCTCCACACCCAAGGAAAGTTGGGCTCCAGTTTGGTGCAATCCAAGCAAGAAAAAGCTGACGAGAAAGGAAGAAGGTAGCACTACTGCAGAGACGACTATTGATCTTTAGAAGAAGTTTTGAAGATCCTCCAAATCAGATCCAGATCTAAATTTTAGAAAAGTGATAAAGAAGGAGAAGATCTTCAGATCCAGCCGGAGTGGATATCGATAGAGGCCAGGCGCTTGCGTGGCTAGATCCAGAATCTCAGGCAATTAGCAGGATCATCAAAGGATAATAAGATTACCCAACATCAAGGTATAAAGTAAATTAGATTTATTTTATTTTATTTTTATTCATTAGATCTATAAAATTAAATTTGAAATATCTCAGATCTGATATGGATGTTTGAGAGAAATTTTTGAAATATCTCTCTTGATCCGATCAGATTTGAACGAACCTGATCAAAAAAATCAGAATTTTTCCTTCAACTGGTATCAGAGCTAGATTCTCTAAATTATTTAGATCTAATTTTTAATTTATTTTGATCTAAAAATTAGATGATTTTAGATGTCACATGAGATGTGATTAGATCTAAAATTAAAAAAATTAAAATTAAATAATATAGATCTAAGTTCTACAATATGCATGACTAGTTGTAAAATAGAATAATTCTATACGTAGTCTTACAAAATCATGATTTATTTTGATTAAATTATAATTTTAGATCTATTTATTTTCTAATTTTTGATGATTATAAATATTATAATAAGATATAAAAAATAAAAAAAATAAAATTATTTAATTTTAGATCATATGAGATATGATGAATGCATGTTTAGACTAGTTGTAGAATAGTTCTACATAATTGTCTAGATTAAAATTTATTTTGATGTGATCAATTTAAATCTAATTTTTTACATAATTATAAGAAATTTAGATCTAAAAAATATACATGATATGATACATGAGATGTATGCAAAACATGTATTAAGTTAGATCAATTTTTATATATCAGATATATGATATAGATCTAACTAGTTTTGTAGATTTATATTTCTAATTAAGGCATTTCCCTTGGCCGTCCGGTCATAAGAACAAAGTAGGATTTAAATGCCCTCTCCTCTCATTCGATGGGGTGTTCTTATGATATGTAGGGGTGCTGCGTGTTCGTCCTTAATTAGAAATCAAGAACTTACTTTCTGCAAAACCCTAGATCCTGAAATCTTAAAATTTTATTTACATATTTTGTTTATGAACCCTAAACTTAATTAAAAATTAAGATTATGAAATATTAATTAGATCTAAAATTGAGAATTTTAGATCTAAGACATATTTATAATATTGGGTTTGGGCTTGGGTAGCTTAATTAGGTCTAAGCAGTTGATCAAACCGAATCAAGAGTTGGTTAGATGGGATCAATAGTGCTTAAATTGACCAGCCTAATTGGATTAAATCTAGGTCAAGATCGAGTCATGTGAGTGATCGATCAAGCTAAGACCTAATTAGGCTCAATGGTTAGAGTCTAGATTGTAGGCTAACCCGATTGGTTCTGACTCAACAATTTGGTGTCTAAGGTAAGTTTAGCAGATACGACCGACTGGTTTTTAATTAGGAGCTACTCAATTCGAATGCATTCTTATCGAATTAATGGCATATCCCTTCCACCGATCTCACTTACCTGGCCATGTTTGTTGACTTAGTTTTGATTTGAGGTGGTCAATAATCTGAGCTAACCCATGCCACTAGGTTAGTTGTAATGGTTATGACTATGTCAAGTCTAGTTTAATGAGACCTAAATCAAATTTCTCTAAGAAAAGATTAAGTCTAAGGTCTTCCACCATTGTAGATGTATGAGCCCTTTTCGGGATTGATTGTTCTCGACTGGTTACAGTGGTTCAGTTGCACCGGAAAGATGCAACCATATCTATTAGGCATTGGATGCTACGGGCTGGAGGATGAATTGGGCTTAATATTTCGGATACGGTGAGAGACTCAATTAGGAATCCAATTTATGCAAATGGTGGGTCTGACTTAATTAAGGAGTGGATCAATATTTCAGACATAGTGAGATTCATGAATTAGAGATCAAGTTTGGGTGCACCATGATTAGAGAATCATTGAACAAGAGTTGTTCACTCATTGGCTAACCCATCACCAATAACTATTAGGTGAGGTGATGAGTCAGTTGGTGGGACCGCACCATCCACTAGAAATCAATAATCATGGAGATTTTTGCATCTCTACAGAGAGAGTGTAGGGATCTAAGAAAATAGTGGAAGCTAATTTATTTAAAAATAAAATTTTTAAATAAATTGGTTAAGTCTTAATTATAAAATCTAACTAGAAACTTTGACTCTCTATAGAAAAATGTCTGCATCCAACCCACTAGCATGAATCCTGGACACTCATAAACTGATCGAATCAAATTACAAGGATTGGCTCTAGAACTTTAAAATCATTTTGGGTTCTAAAAAGTTAACTCATGTATTGGACCAGGACCCACCCACCTGAAGGAGAATCTTAAATTTCTCGGATCAGGTTCGTTCAGATCTGATTGGATCGAAAGGCATATTTTAAAAATTTTTCTCTTAGATCTAGATCAGATCTGACACTTTTTAAATCTAATATTAGCATCTAATAAATAAAAAAAATTAAATTAAATTGAAACTAAATTAATTTTACCTTGATCCTGGGTAATCTGATTACCCGTTGATGATCCTGCAGAAGCTCTGAGGTTCTGGATCTAGCCACGCAAGCGCCTGGCCTCTATCGGTATCCACTCAGATTGGATCTGGAGATCTTCTCCTTCTCTTTTTTTTCTCCAAAAATTAGATCTAGATCTGATTTGGAGGATCTTCAAAATACCTTCTGAAGATCGCCCGTCGTCTCTGCAGCAGTGCTGCCTTCTTCCTTTTTCGTCAGTCTTTTCTTGCCTGATTCGCACTAATCTGAAGAACCCAACTTTCTTGGACATGGAGAGGAGAGAGAGGGCTAAATGGTGGCATGGAGAAGGGAGAGGGGCAGCCTTGGGGCATGGCTAGGAGAGAAGTTCTTAAAAGTGGGCGCAGATAGGATCTATTTATAGACTCTGCTGCGCCATGTAGTGCTGCATCACCCCGGCCAATCACATTGCTTCGTTCAATCAGATCTAAATCTGATTGGTGGGATAAAAGACCCACAAATTTATCCTAAGGTGGTGCCTAAGACTGATCAAAGTCTATAGGTGAGGGTCACCTAGTTTGAATCCAACAAGCAACCTGGAGTCCCATCCGTATGGGACTCGTGTGCCCCCTTTCTTTCTAGTTTCCAAAGAGGGGACAAGCCCCTATCTACTCTCCAATAAGTGCGTGACACATGGACAGATGTCCAAGGGTCAAAGGTCAATGTTTGACCAAGTCAAAGTATAAGAATTAGTAGGTGACAGAAAATGGCAGGTGTTGTCTCAAATTTATCTCATAAATTAAAACAACCCTTTTCTAACTTGGACAAGCTCCAGTCAGATCTGGTAAAGGTACCTGAGTGAGCACAAACTCATTTGACTCAGTTGAGACAACTTTTATGATAGAAAAAGAAGAACGTTAGGCTCAATCGTGTGCTAGCATGATTTCCTTGAACCTAATTGAATCTTATTCAAATCAGCTGAACTGGGTTAGTCCAATTGATGATTTCTAAATCCAAATCCTTATTTGTGTGACCTAGTTAGGTTCAGTTCTATATGATAATGGGATATGTCATGATCTCCATCATCGACATCATCGAAACTCCTTTCGATGGATCAGAACTCTTCTGATTCAGACAACTAGAATGATCGATCATCTAAATCATTCTAATTGCTCCCAAAATCCACCAGTGACACCTAGCAGTATATGGTGGCAACCCATCAAAACTGAAAATGAACCTCTTGGTGCAGCTACTTGTGTGATTAAGTTCTTCTATCTTGAGCCTCCGATCAGATTAGGGTTAAGGTGAACTCGTCAAACCCTAATTTCTATCATATGATTTAATCATTCGATTCAAGTCCGATGTGAAAACCTTAATAGAAACTCTTTCTATTATTTCACTCTGCCATGGCCATGGGCTTATGGACTTGATTCTCATGATCATCATAGGGCTGCTCCTCATCCACCGAGGTAGATAGATTCCATCTTGGTGCAATCCAATTCCTACAATGAACATGCTATAGCCAACATACACCTCAGGAGTTCCGAATGGCTAGGAGATCGAGTCATGGTGTAGTCAAACTATAACACCCTCAAGGTGAACTGCCGATGCACCTCAGGTCAAAGAACCAGACACACCACTGCAGCTTCGAGTCAGTCATCGATGAGAAGGTAGACTTTCTTATGACTACTCGAGGTGGTCACGCTCAGTGCCCTCATTCTCTAACGAGTACCTATACTCTCGCTCCGATGTCTCTACACCGTAGACTCAAGACTCATCTACTATAAAGAAGTGATTGTACACTAACCTTCGGATCAATCACCATCCTCATGATGATCCTACGGTCAGGAGCATTTTATGAGTTAATAATGAAAATTCTTGTCTTAAATTTTCAACTCTTGAAAATAAGAATTATCATTACCATTAACTCAAGGGATGTATCACAGACACTAAATACACATATGTGATAGAAAATAACCCATTTTATTATTTATAGTCAAAATTATAATTTTGCCCCTAGAAGTGTATTACAAGTGTCAGCCAATTCTGGCTTCTAGGCACATACATATCTAACAAACTCCCACTTGACCTAAAGCCAATTGGCTACAAATCTAAGTCCCATCTTCTCAAGGTGGGCTTCGATCTTCTGCTGGCCCAATGGCTTTGTAAGTGGGTCTGCCACATTGTCTGTGGAGTCGACTCTCTTGACCTCGACGTAACCCTTCTCGAGGTAATCGCGGATGAGGTGGTATC
>QRFJ01003060.1:0-83805 GCA_006176705.1 Cocos nucifera
AGAGAGATTCCCATCTGCACATCTTTCTCTGAAGATCCATTACCCCAATAAGTACTATACCTTCTGGTGGTCTAGCCAAGGGTCCAGACTTGGTTTGAGGTGCATCGAGTCAATATCTGACTTCATTGCTCAACGCCATATTCTCGAGTCGATATCTGATATCGCTCGATTGTAAGGTTATTGGGATTCACTCCAGAGCCATTACCTATGAGGACATTTCCTCATGTCCTATGAAATCAATACCATAAGTATCTTTCATGGAATGGGAAACCTTTCCCGATCTACAGAGTGGAGAGTAGTGTTCTTATTGGCTCATACCTGATTTGCGTTCACATGTTTTTGGTCCTTAAGCTCGTTCTGCTGTGAGACTTTACTCAATCGAAGCTTAATCTGCATTCCATTCCACTATCTTGAATAAAGCTATTTTTCAAAGAAATATGCATGTCGACTCACCAATCACATTGTGGTCCTGGAATTATAAAATAGTATCCTAAATGACATCTTTAAGGATATCCTATGGAATCGAGTCTCTAAAGGACTAAACTCTAACTTGTCCACTTATTGTCTTTTGATATAAGCCGGACAACCCCAAATTTTGAGATACTCAGACTTGGTTCTTACCGTGCCATATCTCATGACGGTGTGGTATGAATGGTTTTAGAGGGAACCCTAATTTCAGTAAATAGATTGAATTTTAACAATGAGTGTCCCCAAAGAAAATCATGGGAGGTCTGGTGAAGCTTCATCAATGGATCGAACCATATCCAATAGAGTTCGACTTTCCATCCGTTCTGAAACCTCCATTTGATTGAGTGTTTCTGGTGAGTCCATTGAGAAAACTATGCCATTTCCTTAAGATAGTCTAGATTACCGGCTAAGGTATTCACCTCCTCTGATCTGATC
This sequence comes from Cocos nucifera, assembly GCA_006176705.1. Lineage (NCBI taxonomy): Eukaryota > Viridiplantae > Streptophyta > Magnoliopsida > Arecales > Arecaceae > Cocos > Cocos nucifera. The sequence goes on from QRFJ01003060.1 coordinate 904, forward strand.
GATAGAACCTTAATGGTTTTTTCCAAGTTTAAAAATTTTTTCTAACTTTCAATGCCTGAATTCTATGAACCCTTTTCAAAGGCTTCAGACTTATGTCTCATAAGATACACATACCCCATATACCTAACAGGATCATCGGTAAAGGTAATGAAGTAGACAAAAAATTGCCTCTAGCCGGCACATTCGAATAGGCTGCACACATCAAGTATGTAACTAGGGCAAGGAGATCTGTGGCCGTCACCATGTCCAACAAAAGGGAGTTTAGTCATTTTGGGCCTTGAAGACAAGATTCACAAAGTTATATGATCAAAAAGTTCAATAGACTCAATAGCCTATTTTTCTCTCATTTGTTAATCCTCTTCTGCTAATATGACCTAAATCTCAGGTGGCCATAGAATATACTGTCGTATTGACTATCCCTAGATACGTACTATGGACATCAGCAGTTTTTGCTCGATAGTTTAAAATAGGTAGGCTCATAAATATGCAACTTGATAAAGACCAATTAACAAGAACCATTTGGCGAATTTTATTCTTTCAATAAAGAATGTTACAATGGTCCTTAAAGAAGGTGATCACATAACCTTCTTTTCGTGCTAGGGGGGAACATTTGAAACAGAATCAATGTCCTGCTAGCTGCAGGCACCATAATAACATTTTTAAAAAACTAAGTCTATAACAAGATGGGTATATCGCAGAGGGTCATTATTCCCACGGCTACTGACGAACATCTTGCCTCCACTTACGACAAGCGTATGATCATGTCTCCCATCCCCTCTGGCCTCCCTACGCTATCCTCCAAGACTCTGCATAGAAGCTTGCAAGGATAAGAGCACTAGAACAGAGTCAAGCAACCCAACCTGGATGCAAGAGAAACCGTAAGGTTAGACTTCAATAAACGAGCATAACTCCCACGAAGGACATTCCCTTCTTATTTCTTGCAATAAGGGTGGCCAGGTAAGTAGGGCAGTTCCGCTTCCAATGACCGTCGCTGTTGCAATGTAGAAACACTTTCCTTTGCCATCGACTTCTATCTTCGGTTCTGCTTCTCTTCTTCTTTGATCTTTTCCCTTTTGCACTTTTTCACATACTTCCTTTTCTTCCATAAGACCTGCTTTTGGAAGTAAGTCCGTCCATAGCAAAGAATACATGATCCTTATAGAACCTTTCACTAGAAAGCTCACGTAACAGAGCATAATTCATCAACTCGGCCAAGGAATTTCTGAGTTTATGCATGTGGTACAATTCATAAGATGAATTTGCCCATATGGCATCAGTCAAGGAAATTTGACAGAATAATAATCGTTCTGCCAAATCCAAAGTCCTAACTTCACAACCGAGCTTCTCAAGCTCTTCCATGCCTTGATCATTGTCAACCAGTTGATCTTAGGACTGACTGCCTCAACGCATCTTAGCCTCAAAAAGTCATTTTGAACTTGATATTTGGCGCGCGAACTCTGTTCACAACAAAACATCTCGTTAGCAAAGTGAGCCACATTATGACGATAATCCGATATCTTCATTGTGGGCTGGAAGCTCATCAGACACATCGAGCCCCACAATGTAGTTATCTGGCCTATTGTCTCGTCAACCATTTTTCCAGAGACGCTCTCAGTTCAGCGTGGATGGACGAGCTGGTAAGGTGGTAAGGTCCTGTTCCAAAACATGTGTTAACTTCTCTAACCCAAATAATTTTTGTAGTGTCCTGAGCCAATCTTATAATTGGGGTCAGTCAGTCTATGTGTTCCTAGGGATACGTGCCCAGTTTGGGTTTGGAACCAGACCATTTTCCTGTAGGAGTCAATGATTTCTAGTTAGAATAACTGAGATTTGAACTTGAAACCAATTTGTTTAGGATTTATTTTAACAATTAGCGTCCACTATTTTTCCGATCCCTTACACTTCCCTTGTGAGAAGATGCGAAAATCTCCGCGATTGATGATTTCTAGTGGGTGGTGCGGTCTCAACAACTGACTTATTCACCTCAACCTGAACAGTTATGGTGATGGGTAGCCAATGAGTGAACAACTCTTGTTCAAGTGATTCTCTAAATCATGGTGCACCCAAACTGGTCTCTAATTCATGGCATTCTCACCGTATCCGAAAATATTGATCGCCTCTTAGTTAAGTCAAGGACCCACCAATTTGCATTAGACTGGGTTCCTTAATTGGGTCTCTACCGTATCCGAAATATTTGAGCCAACTCATCCTCCAGCCCCATAGCATCCAATGCCTAATAGACATGGTTGCCGTCTTCCGGGTGCAACTGACCACTGCTATCCAGCCGAGAACAATCAACCCCGGGAAGGGCCCGCACGTCTACAATGGTGGAACGACCTCGGACTTATCTTTTCTTAGGCAGAATTATTCCAGTTCATTAAACTAGACTTGGCTAGTCCATACAATTAAATGACTAACCAGTGGCATGGTTCAGCCTCGGATTATTGACCACTCTCAAGATCAGAACTGTGTCAACAAGATATGGCCAGGTAAGTGAGACCGGTGGAAGGAAGTATGCCGTTACTCGCACAAGAACGCATTCAGTCGAGTAGCTTCCAATTGAAAAAACCAGTCGGTCGTTGTGCAAACTTACCTTAGACCCAAAATTGTGAGTCAGAACCAATTGGGTTAGCCTACAATCCAGACTCTAACTTCTGAGCCTAATAAGGTCTTGCTTGATCGTGACTAAGATCCTTGACCGATTAATCCTATTAGGCCTGGTCAATTTAAGCATTGTTATACCCATCTACCAACTCTTGATCGGTTGATCAACTGCTTAGACCTAATTGAGCTACCCAAAGCCCGAACCCAGTTTATGAATATTCTTAGACCTGAAATTCTCAATTTTTAGAACCTAATAATATTCCCATAAACTTAATTCTTAATTAGTTGGGTTCATAAATAAAATATGCAGCAATAAATCCTAGGGTTTCCATGGATCTAGGGTTTGCGAAAGTAAGTTTTTGGTCTTCTGATTAAGGACGAACACGCCGCAACCCCTACAAGTCATTAGAAACCCCATCGAATGGGAAGCAGAAGGGCTTCATAACCCTCTTCGTTCTTATGACCGGACGCCAAGAGGAACGAACTTATCAGTGAACATTCAATACTAACAAAACAATATCAATCTATATCGATATATCTCAATATATAAGTAGAGTCTTAAATCATTGCATACTTTTCATACATAATCATGTATTTAATCATGCATATTTTCAAGAATCTAAATTATCACATAATAAAATCTGAAAAATTAGCATTTAAATTGATCTAAATCAAAATAATTCTAATCTAGACAATTAATGTAGAACATATTCCTACATTAAATCTAATCATGCACTATCATATCTCATATGATATTTAAAATTAAATAAATTTTTATTTGCCTTGTTTATCAGAGTATTTATAAACTTATAATATCAAAAAATAGTAAATAAGAAAATCTAAAATATGATTTAATCATATTAAAGATCAAAACATGCAAAACTATCTCCTATTAGAACTATTCTATTCTAGAAGCTAGTCCCATGCATATCTTTCATGTCTTAGATCCAATCATTTAATTTTAATGTTTCGATTTCAAGACTGATCACATCTCATGTGACATCTGAAATCACTTTATTTCTAATAAAATAATCAATCTAAACAATTAGAACCATGGCTCTGATAACCAATTGAAGAAATCCTGATTTCCGGTCCAGATCGTTTTCAATCTGATTCAGATAAGAGATATATTTAATTTTCTTTTATTCTTAGAATCTAGATCTTAGATCTGATTTCAATTGATTCATTATTATTTTATAGAATTTAAATAAAAATCTAAGAATAAAATTAAATCTAAATTTATTTACCTGTTTATGGGATAATCCTATTACCCATTAGAATGAACCTGTAATGCAGCCGGAAGCGTTCTGGAATCTAGCCACGCAAGTCCTGACCCTCTACGGTAATCTCACATTGGGTTGGAGATCGAAGATGTCCCTTCTCTCTAATCACATCTCAAAAATTAGATTCTGTTGATCCTGCTTAGAGGATCTCAACAACTCTTTGAAGATCTGCAGTCGTCCTTTTGCAGCAGCGTGCAGCCTTTCCTTAAGCTTTTTAGTCGACCTTTCTTTGATCTGAATCGGCATCCAACCAAAGTCAAAACCCTTTTGGACTGTGGAAGAGAAGGGGAAAAGAGTTCTGCATGCGAGGAAGAGGGAAGAGGAGCCACTTGGGCGTGTGAGAAGATACTTTTCAATCTTAATTAAGGGTTGGGACAGGGTCTTATTTAATAGACTATCTTTGACCAACTCCTCTTCCTCTCTAATCAATCACAACTTTGTTGAAATCAGATCTAAATCTTGATTGTTGGGAATAGAGCTCCCCTGGATTCCTCCTTAGAGGCGTGGCTAAGACCAGTCAATCTGGTTCTTAGTGAGAACATCTGATTGGAAATCCAAAAAGGAGGATGGAGTCGCTGTTTCCAACAGGGACTCTAGGCGCCTCCACTTGGTGCACGCCACCCGTGGCCGTGCGCCCTCTCCTTGCCAAGGTTCTTAGGCAGGAGCAGCCTCCAACACCTCTCCAATAGTGCATTGAACATGTGGTTCCAAAAGTCAAAGGTACCAATGGTGGCGCCCTGCAGTTCTTAGGGGATACCCACCCAGCTCTCCAATCGTGACATGGAATAAGGTCAAATCATGTCAAATTTTGACCAAGTCAAAGAACTGATAGCAAAGATAGATGGCATGATCCAATGAAAGGCAGTAATATCTTACAAAATAAGACACATCTTTTTTCTGAACTTGGATAACTCCAGTCAGACCATATGAAGGCCTCTGATTGCCCACAACAAACTCCTTTGGGCTCAGACTGACAACTTATTTATGATATCAAAAAGGAAGAACGTTAGTTCAATCGAGTGCTAGCACGATTTCCTTGAACCTAAATTGAATCTCATTCAGATCAATTTGAACTAGGATGCAGTTCAATTGAATGATACCAAGATTCAAACCTTGGTTTGTGATGACCAGTTAGGTTTCAGTTCTGTATGAGTAATGGATATGTCATGATCTCTATCATCGACATCATCGAAACTCCTTTCGATGGATAGACTCTTCTGATTCGAAAGCTAATTGTCATCATCTAAATCATTCTAATTGCTCCCAATCATCATGTGACACCGTAGCAGTAATATGGTGGCAACCCCCATCAAAGCTGAATGCGAAACCTCTTGGTCAAGCTACCTATGTGAATAAGTTCTTCTATCTTGCTCCGATTCAGATTAGGGTTAAGGTGAAACTCGTCAAACTCCTAGTTTCTAATCAATGATGTAATCATGTCGCATTTAAGTCCAATTTGAAAATCTAAATAGAAACTCTTTCTAATTATTTTCACTCTGCCATGGCCCATTGGAACTTCAGCGACTTGATCTCCATGATCTATCATATGGCTTGATCCTCTACATCGAGGTAGATAGATTCCATCTTGATGCCATCCGAATTCCTACAATGAACATGTCATGCCCAACATACACCTCATGGATTCCGATATGGCCTAGGAGATCCGAGTAATGTGTTGTCTCAACACTAAACAAACCTCAAGTGAACTACCGATGCAGTCCCTCAGGATCAAAGAACCAAACATCTACTGACAGATCGAGTCTAGTCATTGACGAGAAGGTAGACTTCCCTAATGACTAACTCAGAGTGTCACGCTCAGTGCCCTCGTTCTCTAACGAGTATCCTGTACTCTGCTCTGTGTCTCCACACTAGACACAGACCTCATGCATTAAAGAGAAGCGATCTGTACACCAACCCTTTCTCGAATGTCACATCACCATCTTCGTGATGATCTATGGTCGGAGCTGTTTATGAGTTAATAATGATATTATTCAGTGTCTTAAATTTTCAACTCTTGAAAATATAATTATCATTACCATTAACTCAAAGGAGTATCAACAGACACTAAATGCAAATGTGATAGAAAATAACCCATTTCATAATATATTAGTCAAAATTAATAATCTTGCCCTAAAGTGTATTAACAAGTGTCACACAATTCTGGCTCTCTAGGGCACTATATATCTAGACAGTGGGATTCCTTGTCTCAACAAGGACTCCAAGGCGCCCTTCATTGGCGCACTGCCTAGGTGGCGTGCACCTCCTTCTTGCTAGGTTCTGGCAAGGGGGACAGGCCCACCAGTTTCTCCCAATAGTGCGTGACACCTGAAACAAAGTCAAGTATCTATGGCAACAATTTGACCAGTCAAAGGCAACTTTGACCAAAAGTCAAAGGAGACCTAAAAATGGAAGGTGACCAAAAATGGTAGGTCATTCTTATATAAATTAAGACAACCTTCTCTAACTTGGACAACACTCCCAGTTAGACCATCATGAAGGCTTGATTTGAGCACAACTTCCTTTGGCTCAGTCAGGACAACTTATTTGTGATAGTAAAGGAAGACGCTTAGGTATCAATCGAAGTGCTAGAAAGACGATTTTCTTGAACCTACTTTGATCTCATTCAGATCAATTGAAACTAGATTAGTTCAATTGATGATCACCAGATTCAACCCCTTGTTTTGTGTGACCATTAGGTTTCAGTTCTGTATGGTAATGGGATATGTCATGATCTTCTATCATAGTACATCATCGAAAACCTCCTTTCGATCGATTAGAACTTCTTCTGATTCGACAGCTAAGAATGATCGATCATACTAAATCATTCTAATTGCTCCGCAAAATCCACGCAGTGACAGCCTAGCATATATGGTGGCAACCCATCAGAGCGTGAAATGCGACCTCTTGGGTGCAGCATAGCCTGTGTGATGTAAGTTCTTCTATTTTGAGCCCTGATCAGGATTAGGGTTAAGGTAAACTGGTTCAACCCTTAGTCTCTGTCATTTGATTATAATCTTCGATTCGAGTTCCAGATGTTGAAAACCAAATAGAAACTCTTTCTATTATTCACTTCTGCATGGCATGAGGCTTTCAAGACTTGAATTCTTCATGATTATCATAGGGTGCTTCCTTACAACCGAGGTAGATAGATCCTTCTGATGCAATCCAGTTCCTATAATGAACATGCTAATAGCAAACATACACCTCAGGGTTCCATATGGCCTAGGAACCGAGTAATGTTGTTAGTCAAACTATAACACCTCAAGGTGAATGACCGATGGCATCTCAGGTCAAAGAACCAGACACACTTCTGCAGCATCGAGTCAGTCATTGACGAAAGGTAGACTTCCTAATGACTACTCGGGTGTCACGTGCTCAGTGCCCTTCGTTCTCTAAACGAAGTAACCTATAACTTTCGATTCGGTGTCTCCACACCGTAAAGACTCAAGAATCATCTACTAAAGAGAGGCGATTGACACCAATCTTTTGGATCATCACCATCCTCAGTGATTATCCTATGGTCAGGAGCTGTATGAGTTAATAATGATTATTATGTCTAAAATTTGTTCAACTCTTGAAAATATGAATTATCTTACATTAACTAAAGGATTGGTATCACGACACTAAATGACACAGGTTTGTGATAGAAAATAAACCCATTTTATGGTTATAGTCAAACATTATATTTTTTGCCCCTAGAAAGTGTATTACAAGTGTCGGCCACATTCTGGCTCTAGGGCACATGATACTCTAACAAGTCTAACCTTACGAATTTCTTCTTACAATCTAGTTGGGTGCATGACTCTGTTTCTGTGCTCATCTATGCACTTCCATGTAGGGTCTTGAGGAAGCAAGGAGGCTGAGGATGGAGATTGAATGCTATTCATCGGTAATGGAGCAAGATTGCTGCCATGAATCGTAAGGGAATACCTCTTCGATTACCACTAGTTAACTTAGTTTTTGAAAGATGTTATATGCCTACAGCTAGGCAGGAAATTTGATTTTCTGTTTCATGCCTTAGCACTAGAATGCTATGTGGATTACCTCTTCTTTAAGGACCATTGTAATTCTTTATGAAAGAAAAAATTACAAATGGTTCTTTTGTTAACGTCGTCTTTGTCAGCTATCATATTGATGTATCTATATCTAACTGATCGAGCAAATGTGAATGCCAAACGACCTAGGGATAGTCCAAATCGATACGATATCTAATGGTACACTAAGATTAGCTCATGATAGCAGAAGATAGGTATCAACAATTGGAAAAAAATGGGCTATCTGAGCTTTGGTGGACTTTCGGAGTCAATAATCCAACTTGTGAATCTTGTCTTCAAAGGCAAAATAACTAAAACTCCTCTTTGGTTGGGAATGGAGAAAGGGCCCACAGACACTCACTTGCCCTAGTACATTACTGCATGTGGGCATTGATGTCCTGTAAAGCAATTTGTCTACTTCATTATCCTTATGATGATCCTGTCTAGGCATACGGTATGTGTAATCTTATGAGACAACAAGTACCTTGAAGACTTTCTGAAAAGTTCAAAAGAATTTAGACATGAAGAGAAAATAAAAACTGAAAAACCCTTAAGAGTTCTTCGATCAATATCGAGGAGGTTGTAATACCTTTAGCCCAGGAATTCTTAGACTAATCGTCAAGGAACAATGCAATAGTCCCTCAATGGACTCCACAGGAACCCATCAACTTCAACTGGGATTTTAGAAAATGGAGAAATCAGATTCTATTGGATATGTCCAATCATGTATGAGCATCACAGACCTTACCTGATTTTTTTTTGAGACATTTCATTATTAACTTCAATTTATCTACTGAATTAGGTTCCTCCTTAAACACGTTCCTACCACTCCGTATGGAGATAGTATGGTAAGAAACCAAGTCTGAGTCATCTTTAGACATTTAGGAATGTCCGAACTCCATGTCAAAAGACACTACAAGCGGATAAGTTAGAGTTTAGGTCCTTCAAGCTCCATGATCAAATCGGATATTCCAAAAGAATCCATTAGCGATACACTATTTTCTACATTTTCCGAAGCCACAATATGAAGTTGTGACGATCAACATGCATCTTTCTTTTAAAAATTGTTTATTACAAGACAGCGGCATTGAAAAAGCAGATCAAGCTTGATGCAGAAAGCCTCACAGTATAATTGAGCTAAGGATCAATTCAAACCAAATCAGTTTGAGCCAATAGAGGAAACATACTCCATCCACCTCGTAGATCGAGAACAGGATTTTCTCGTCTTCCTCGAAAGTCCTTAGGTATTTATTTTCATGAGGAAGTAGACAGGAAATGTCCTCGGTACGGGAAGGTAATGATTATTCCCATTGTGACGACTGGTCAATAATATTGGTGTGTTCCCAAGGTAATTCTCATGAATGACCTAGGTGAAGCATTCCTTAATTCTAGTCGACTTAAGTCATAGGGGAAGACGAATAGAGATGCTAGGACTTTCAACAAAAGATTTATATAGGAGGATTTACTAAAGAGGTTTTAGTATAAAAACTCTCAAGAGGGGAATTAATACCCTTCGGTACATGGTACTTCATTTTCCAAGACAGGATGTACCACTTAAGCCACACAGCAGGAAATTAGAACGCATATAGGCCAAGTTCCCTTATGCTTCCTGTAAATAGGTAAGCTCTCATGTGCCATGCTAGTACACGATCCTGATATTAGCCACATGCTGTGAGTGTCACAAGAGATATCAGTCAAATCGTAGTGAAGAATACTGATGTCTGTGAAATGTATCCTTAAGTATCTAAGAAAAAACTAAGGGTAAATGATGTTGTCTTTCGGTAACGGAGAACTCCAAGTCTAAGGATATATAGCTCGGATTTCACTGTTCGATGTAGAATGATCTCCGAAAGATCGACATTAGGAGTTCTGTTTGTGTGCAATGGTGGTGCTGATCAGCTGGAAGAGTTCCCAAGCAAACCATATAGACAGGGATGTCCACCATGGAAGATAGAATAGGATATCATCGTAGATGCATACAGAGGTTGCGAGAGAGAAGCATTACTGGTACAAGACAGGTGTTGCTGTAGAAATTGGAGGTAAGTGCATGGCTCAGATGCATTCCTCCTACCTTGATGACAGGATATGGTCGCCAGTTACTGCCCTTTACCTAAGGAGCCAAGTTCATAGAATTCTCAAGCACATTGTTGAGCGGTGATTATACCTCATCTGCGATTGACATATGGAGAAGGGTTCGTCTGATGGTCAAGAGAGGTCGAATCCACAATAATGTTGGTTATGACCCACTTACAAAGCTTTGGTTTTTTTTTTTTTTTTTTTTATGATTTTGTTGTTTTTTTTTTTTTATTTTTTTTTTTTTTTTTTTCCAACAGAGACATCGAAGCCCCTGAGAAGAATGTGACTTAGACTGTGCAATTGGACTTTAGGATAAGTTGGAGATTGTATAGATATATGGCCCTAGAAGCCCAGAATTGGCTGACACTTGGTAATACATTCTTCTAGGCACAAATTATAATTTTGACTAAAATCAAACATAATATGTTTATTTTCTATCACATATGTGTATTTAGTGTCCTGCGAAACATCCTATGAGTTAATGGTAATGATAATTTCACATTTTCAAGAATTGAAATTTAAGACATGATAATCATTATTAACTCAAAAAATGCTCCCAACCATAGGATCATAACGAGGATGGTGATTGATCTGGAAGGTTGGTGTACAATCACTTCTCTTTAGTAGATCAGTCTTGACTCACGGTGTGGAGACATCGGAGCGAAAGTACATGTACTCATTAGAGAATGGGGCACTGAGCGTGACCACCTCGAGTAGTTCATGGAAGTCTACCTTCTCGTCAATGACTGGACTCGATTCTGCAGTGGTGTATCTGGTTCTTTGATCTGAGGTGCATCGATAGTTCACCTTGAGGGTATTATAGTTTGACGATACCATAACTCGGTCTCCTAGCCATCCAAAATTCTAAGGTATATATTGGCTATAGCATGTTCATTGTAGGAACTGGATTGCATCAAGATAGAATCTATCTACCTCGGTGGCAGAGGAGCAGCCCTATGATGATCATGAGAATCAAGTCCATAAGCCCATGGCCATGGCAGATTGAAATAATAGAAAGAGTTTCTATTTAGGTTTTCAGATTGGACTTGAATCGAATGATTACATCATATGACAGAAACTAGGGTTTGACGAGTTCACCTTAACCCTAATTTGATCGAGGCTCAAGATAGAAGAACTTAATCATGCAGGTAGCTACACCAAGAGGTTCGCATTCAGCTCTGATGGGTTGCCACCATATACTGCTAGGTGTCACTGGTGGATTTTGGGAGCAATTAGAATGATTTAGATGATCGATCATTCTAGCTGTTTGAATTAGAAGAGTTCTGATCCATCGAAAGGAGTTTTGATGATATCAATGATAGAGATCATGACATATCTCATTACCATACAGAACTGAATCTAATTGGGTTACACAAATAAGGGTTTAAATCTAGATATCATCAATTGAACTGGTCTAGTTCAATTGATCTGAATAAGATTCAATTAGGTTCAAGAAATCGTGCTAGCACTCCATAGGACCTTAGCGTCAGCTCGTTACTAACTTCGTTCTACTATCATAAATAGTTGTCCTGACTGAGCCAAAGGAGTTTGTGTCGATCAGAGGCCTTCACTGTGGTTTGACTAGAGCCTGTCCAGGTCAGAAAAGGGTTGTCTTATTTTGTAAGATAATACCTGCCATTTTTGGTCACCTACCATTTCTCATCCTTTAACTTTGGTCAAAAGTTGATCTTTGACTGGTCAAATATTGACCATTGACACTTTGACTTCTGTCCACATGTCATGCACCTATTGGAAGAGCTGGTGGGGCTTGTCCCCCTGCCAGAACCTGGCAGGAGGAGGGCGCATGCCAACCCTTGGCGTGTGCCCAAGCTGGAGGTGCCTAGAGTACCTATTGGATAGGGACTCCATCTCCTTTTTAGATTTTGATTAAACTTCTCCTAAGAACCAAGTTTGATTGGTCTTAGATGCCATCTAAGGAGAAATCTAAAGGACTCTATTCTCACCAATCAGATTTAGATCTGATTTCACAAAGGGTTGTGATTAGTTGGAAAGAAGAGGAGTTGGATCACGCATTATCTACAAATAAGACCCTACGCCCAACTCAAAGAGCAATTAAAAAATTCCATGCCCCAAGGCTGGTTCTCTCCTCCTCCTCCATGCCAAGCCCATCTTCTCCCTCTCTTCTCCATGCCCAAAGTGGTTTAGGATCCAAGTTGGTGCAATCCAGATGAGAGAAAGGCGACAGAAAGCAAGAAGGCTACACTGCTGCAAAGGACAACTGCTGATCTTCGAAAGGTATTTTGAAGATCCTCCAAATCAGATTTAGATTTAATTTTTGGAGACATGATAGAAAAAAAGAGGATCTCTAGATCCAATCTGAGTAGATACCGATAGAGGCCAGGTACTTGCGTGGCTAGATCCAGAACCTTCCGCTGCTTATAGGATCATCAACGGATAATAGGATTATCCTACATCAAGATAAATTAAATTTAATTTAATTTATTTAAATTTATTTTAATTATTAAAATAATAAAGATAAGATCTAAAATATCCCAGATCTAATTTAGATAAAAAAAATTTAAAATATATCTCTTGATCCAATCAGATCTGAACGAATCTGATCCAAAAAATTAGGATTTTCCTTCAAAATCATCATAGCCTCTTTATAAAAAAAATTAATTTTTTAAAATAAAATATTATAAAAATAATAAAATAAAAAATAATATATATAATATTTTTATTAATATTAAATTTAATAATTTAAGATATAATATTAAGTTATGAATATATTTTAATTTATTAATATAAAATAATAAATAATTTATGAATAATCTTAAATTTAATAATTTAAAATATAATATTAAATTATGAATATACTTTAATTTATAAATATAATGATAAATAATTTATGAATAATATAATAAATTTAATATTATATTTATTAAGCATCAAAAATTACTAAATCAATAAATTTATTATATTCAGCATCAAAGAATATAAATTAATAAATAAATTAATAAATTAATAAATTAATCAATAAAAATAGTTGGACCAACCTATACCGATAGAGGAGGCCGATGGTGGGGTGGGGCGCAAGGCCAAAGGGGGCCAATGGCGAGGCGAGATGGTGGGGTGCAACCAAAGGGGGCGATGAGGTGGGGTGTAGGGCTAGGGCTGAGGAGGTAGGGCCAAAAGGGGCCATCGATGGGGTAGCTGGCAGCAAGCTAGGCCAATGAAGGGTCGAGACCGAGGAAGGCAGGGCCCATGCACGGCGATGCTAGAGGGAAGGGGGCGTCGAGGCTGAGGGAGGGGACAATGATAGAGGAAGGGAGCCGACACGGGGGTGAGGTAGGGAGAGAGTTAAGGGAGCCAAGGGAGGGGCCGAGAGAGCCGAAGCCAATGGCAGGGCTGAGGGAGGGGGCAGCGATAGGCGGGCCAATGCGAGGTGGTAGCTAGGGACAAGGTGAGAAGAGAGAAAGAGAGACAAAGGGAGGCAGGTAGGGAGGCAGCTAGAGAGGGGGCAAGCTGACGGAGGGGCGAATCGACAGTGGGGAGGGTAGCTAGGACTCGAGTAGAGAGGGGGAGAGAGAGAGAGTGAAAGTTTATAATAGAAAGATGAAAGGTTCAATGCTGATCAAAAATTTATGTTGGACCTACGACAATAATTTTTAAAACCACTACCATAAGTTAAAACTATAGCGGTGGTTAACAATCGCTGCAATAGACCTATAGTAGTGGTTTTTGCTAACCACTACTATAGATTCTATTGACGTAGAATCTGATCATCGTTGGAATCAGCTGGAGCGGTGGTGGATGAGGTCGCCATCGGAGACCTGCAAAATAAAGTTCCGTCCGGAGCCAGTGGGGGGTGGCTTCGGTAGGACCCTCCGACGATCAAGTCAGCTCCAGCCAATAGGAATGGAGTGCTCGAAAATGAGTTCCACAGAGCTTAGAGAAGAAGACGAGAGCTCAGAGCTTAGAGATTAGAGATTAGAGTTAGCATATCAGGAGGGTCCTTTTTATAGGCAGAGCTTGATGGTGACAGCTATAGCTGCGTGCTGGCGGGCCGCTCGAGGTTCGGTGGAGTCAGTTCCAGGGGAAGGCACCGTCTACAGTGGGTTGATGGTGACAGCCATCGCCGTCTGGTAGCGGATCACTGTCGCTTATGGTGGACTGATGATGATGGCTGCAGTTGTCTTGATACTGAGCTGCTCGAGGCTGAATGAAGGGTTGAAGGGCTTTGATGCGTACCCATTTCAGAGGAGTTCAGACTCCTGAAGAGGAAGCTCGGAAGGAGTTCGACTCTCATAGGCGTCTGGCTGGAGGTGCTCGGCTAAAGCTCGGTCACTGGGGAGTTTGGTAGGAGCTCGATCGATCAAAAGGGATGTTTGGGAGGAGTTCGACTCCTAAAGAAGTCCGATCGAAGGGGAAGCTCGGAGGGGGTTTGGCTCTTACAGGTGTCTGGCTGGAAGGGCATGGAGAGAGTTCGGCTCTCGTAAGAGTCTGATTGAAGCTCGACCGCTGAGGAGTTTCGCTAAAGCCCAACCACTGAAAGTCCAAGGAGCTTGACCGCTGGGAGTCCAAGGAGCTTGGCCGCTAAGCAGTTTGGTCGGGCCGCTGGGAGTCCGAAGGAGCTCGTCTATTGAGAAGTTCCGCTAAAGCCCAATCGCTGAGGAGTTCGGCTGGCTGAAGGGGTTCGGTTGAGCCACTGGGGGGTCCAAGGAGCTCGGGCACTGGGAGTCCAAGGAGCTCGGCTGCGGCTACTGATTGCGTTAGGCAGAGCATCGAACTAGACTTCGATAGGAGTGGGGTTTATCCCCAACAATAGTCCCCCCACTCTCGAGTTCAAAACTCGAAGGAAGGGAGTGCAGAAAAGGCGACTGTCGAAGTTCTCTTCTGGGCTTCGTGCTGGTTTAGATCAAAGTTTGGGAGAGATCTGATCTACGGCTGGGGTTGATGCGATCGCTCGGAAGAGACCTTATCTCTATCTGAGGTCGTCCCGAGTGCTCTGGCCAAGGTGATCTCTTGATTTTATCTCTGGCTGAGGTTGGCTCGAGCGACCTGATCGAGGTTGGCTCGGGCACTCTAGTCGAGGCTGATGGAGATCCTATCTTTCGTAGACTTCGAAGCTCGAATTTAGACTTTGCTCGCATTAGGATGAGGTCCTCCTCCTATTTCTAATGGGCTGTGGGGGCACATGCGGATCGTCGCCCGAGCCTCTCCCCCCATCTCATCTAAGGTGAACGAGGCCTTCGATTTTGCTCGCGTTAGGACGAAGTTCTCCTCCTGTTCCTAATGGACTGTCGGGGCACATGCGGACCGTCATCCGAGCCTCGCCCTTCGTCTCATCTAAGGTGAACGAGGCCTTCGACTTTGCTCACATTAGGATGAGGTTTTCTTCCTGTTCCTAAGGGACTATGGGGGCACATGCAGACCGTCGTCCGTGCCTCCCCCCATCTCATCAAAGATGAACATGGCCTTCAACTTTGCTCGCATTAGGACGAGGTTCTCCTCCTATTCCTAACAGGTTGTGGGGGCACATGCGGATCATCGTCCGAGCCTCTCTCTCCATTCGTCTAAGGTGAACGAGGCCTTCAACTTTGCTCGCATTAGGATGAGGTTCTCCTCCTGTTCCTAATGGGCTATGGGGGCACATGCGGACTATCGTCCGTGCCTCTCCCCCCATCTCGTCTAAGGTGAACAAGGCCTTCGACTTTGGGAAGGTCTTATTTCCTGCAGCCGAGGTTGACTCGGGGGAGATCTTATCTCCTGCAGTCGAGGTTGCCCCAGGGGAGATCTTATCTCCTGCAGTCGAGGTTAGAGGTCTTTGACCTGCTCGCGTTAGGACGAGGTTCTCCTCCTGTTCCCAACGAGCCACTTTCGCTCATTTCTTTCCTGCCATCACGTAATCCTTGTACCAAAAAATAATAATGCTGAGCGAAGGAGTTTCAAAGGAAGTCTATTGATAATACATCCTTAGGTTTTCTAAGTTCCAAGGTCGGGGAAGCACTATCCCTCCGAGCTCCTTTAGGTGATAAGTTCTGGGTCGGATGACCTCCACCACTTCATACGGACCTTTCCAATTTAGGACAAGCTTCCCTTGACTCTGAGGCTGAGCGACAGTGGCTCGTCGGAGTACTGAGTCCCCCACTCTGAACGTCTTATTTTTAACTTTGGAGTTGTAGTATCGAGCCACCTTCCGTCTATAGGCTGCCATCCGGACGTGGGCTTTCTCCCTTTTTTCTTCTACAAGGTCGAGGTTGACTCTGAGGTCCTGGGGGTTGTGCCATTTGTTGAAGCCCACGACTCATGCAGACGGAAGCTTAAGCTCGATCGGGATAACTACCTCAATGCCGAAGGCCAAGGCGAAGGGTGTTTCTTCGGTCGGCACCCTCTGAGTAGTTTGGTATGCCCAGAGGACATGGTAGAGTTCATCCACCCAGGCCCCCTTTGTCCTATCGAGCCTCGCTTTGATTTCTTGCAGCAGGGTCTGGTTGGTTACCTTAGCTTCCCCATTGGCCTGCAGATGAGCCATCGATGTGAAGCGATGGAAGATGTTTAGTCCTTCGCAGAACTCGATGAACCTTGCCCTAGCAAACTGTCGCCCATTGTCGGTTATGAGGGTTTGGGGCAGGCCAAACCGACAGACTAGTGATTTTTAGATGAAGTCCTGCACCTTGGCCTCGGTAATCTTTGCTAGTGGTTTGGCTTCAACCCACTTGATAAAATAGTCGATCGCGACCAGGAGGAACTTTCGCTGCCCAAACGCCGTTGGGAAAGGGCTGAGTATATCCATTCTCCACTACGCAAATGGCCAAGATGTGCTGAGCAGAGCAAGTTCGGATGATGGCTGCCTCTGCACGCTGGCATTCTTCTGACAGCGGTCGCACCTCTTTACGTATTCCATGGAATCACGAAATAAGGTCGGCTAGTAGTACCCCTATCGGAGTAGTTTTTGCGATAGGGACCTAGCTCCTACGTGACTTCTACAGAGTCCTTCATGCACATCCCATAGCATGACGTCGGCCTCTAAAGGTTGGAGATATCTTAACAACGGAAGGGAGTACGACCTCTTATACAACCTACCTTCATATAAGATGTAGTAGGAGGCCTGATTCCTGAGCTTCTGAGCTTCTTTTCGATCGCGAGGAAGGACCCCTTCTTCAAGGTAGGCGATCAATGGGTCGATCCAGCTGGGCTCGAATTCTGTCTATAGGATGGCCTGAGATTCCTCTGTGGTTGGGCACTTCAAAGTTTCCAAAAATACTTCTTTGGGCAGCTCGACTGGGACTGAAGCGGCCAACTTGGAGAGAAGATCAGCTCTTGCATTTTCCGCCCTCGAGATGTGCTAAATGTCAAAACTGTCGAAGGCCGGGATCAAATTCTTCACTTTTTCAAGGTACCTCACCATGCCTTCCTCCCGTGCCTCATGGCCGCCGCCAACTTGATCGACCACATGCTGAAAATCGCTGTAGACTTGAAGCCGATCTACTTTTAATTCCCTTGCTATCTTTAATCCGGCAATCAATGCTTCATATTCGGCCCCATTGTTGGTCGCATGGAACTTGAGGCGTAGTGCATACTCGACGACGACTCCCTTGGGGCTAACCAAGACCAGCCTCGCACCAGCTCCAGTGGAGTTGGACGAACCATCCACGTGCAGAGCCCAAGAACCTTTAGGGAGGTTGGTGCTTTCCTCAGGGAGGTTGGTGCTTTCCTCAGGGAGGTTCGACTGCGATAGCTCGGCTTCGTCGAAGCTCAGCCTCGCTCTGGTGCCAGTCCCGCTCGATTCAAGCTCGACTTCGATTAGAATGGTGCATTCTAGCACAAAATCTGTCAGTATCTGAGCCTTGATCGATGGCCTAGGTCGGTAGTTGATGTCAAACTCTGTGAGCTCGATTGCCCATTTTGGGATTCTTTCGGAAGCATCTGCTCAGTGGAGGACTGCTTTTACTGGTTGGTCCGTGAGGACCGTTATGGTGTGCTCTTAAAAGTAAGGTCGGAGCCTCCTGGCAGCAATTAGAAGAGAGTAAGTTAATTTTTCTAACCTAGAGTATCTGGTCTCCGCATTCCTCAAGACTCGGCTCACGTAGTAGACCAATCACTGCATCTTTGCTTCTTCCCTGACCAGGACTGCCTCCAGGACCACCGAGGAGATAGCTAGATACAGAAATAATTCTTCTCTGGGTTCGGACTTTGCTAGCAATGGAGGTGTGTCGAGGTAGTTTTTAAGCTCCTCGAATGCCTATTGGCACTCCACCGTCTAGTAGAAGTCCTTTGGTCGCCTAAGAACCTGGAAGAAGGGCATGCATCATTCGGTCGATCTTCAGATGAAGCGACTTAGGGATGCCACCTTTCCGACCAAGCGCTGAACTTTCTTGATCGTCTTTGGAACAGTCATCTTTCGAATGGCTTGGATTTTCTGGGGGTTTGCCTCGATTCCGCATCTCGACACCATGAACCTCAGAAATTTTTTGGAGGTCACACCAAAGGCACACTTGGTCGGGTTTAGCTTCATCTTATGCTTCTTGAGTGCACCGAAGGTCTCTTCAAGGTCGGCCAGCTGGTCTGTTGAAGCTTGGCTTTTGATAAGCATATCATCTACGTACACCTCCATGTTGCGGCCGATCTACTCCTTGAAGACCTTATTAACCAAATGCTGCTATGTTGCCCCTGCATTTTTTAGTCCAAAAGGTATGACCCTGTAGCAATACAGACCACGGTCAGTAATGAAGGCGGTCTTCTCTTCGACCTCGGGCGCCATGCGTATCTGGTTATAACCAAAAAAGGCATCCATGAAGGTGAGGAGCTCATGGCCCGAGGTTGCATCCACCAGCTAGTCGATCCTGGGTAGGGGGTAGTTGTCTTTCGGGCAGGCCTTGTTCAGCTTCTTGAAGTCTATGCACATCCTCTACTTGTTATTCGCTTTCGTGATGAGAACCACAATCGAGATCCAGGTTGGATAGTTAATCTTCCGGATGAGTCCGGCTTTGAGGAGCTTATCTACTTCTTCGACGATCGCTTTCTACCTCTCTGGGGCATGGTGGTGCATCTTTTCTCTTATCGGTCGGTGCCTCGGATCGATGGCTAGTCGATGTTTCATGACCTCGGCATCGATCCCCAGCATGTCCGTTGGGGTCCAGGCGAAGACATCCGCGTTTCTTTTGAGGAAAGCGATAAGCTACTCCCGAACCTCATCCACCAAGTTAGAGCCGATCTGCACCACGTGCTTCGAGTTTCCATCATTCAAGGGCACAGAGATGAGGTCCTCCGTAGGCTGCCCTGCCCCTCAATGAGGTCATCGCGGACGTCTAGTCCATCAATAAGATAAGGGTCGGGCCGATTTCTCTTATGCAGGGTGATCGAGTAGCAGTACCTTGCCAGAGCCTGGTCTCCTCTAGCTTCTCCGACCCCATGACTCGTCGAAAACTTCATCTTCAAATAATAGGTTGATACTACCGCTCGGAGTGCATTTAGATCAGGTCGATCGAGAATCGCGTTATAGGCAGATGGAGACCTTATGACTAGGAAGTCAACCCATGCTTTGGCCAGTTTCGGGTGTTGCCCTTGAAGGAAAATCCTGATTTTCCAGACCAGATTCGTTCAGATCTGATCAGATCAAGAGATATATTTTAATTTTTTTTTCTTTAATCTAGATCAGATCTGGAATATTTCAAATTTGATTATTATTATTTTAGAATTTAAATAAAATCTAAATAAATTAAATTAAATTTAATTTACCTTGATATGGGTAATCCTATTACCCATTGATGATCCTGTATGCAGCGGAAGGTTCTGGATCTAGCCACGCAAGTACCTGACCTCTACTGGTATCCACTTGGGCTAATCTGGAGATCCTCTTCTTCTCTATCACATCTTCAGAAATTAGATTTGGATCTGATCTAGAGGATCTTCAAAACTCCTTTTGAAGATCAGCAGTCGTCCTTTGCAGCAGCGCAGCCTTTTAGCTTTCAGTCACCTTTCTTTGATCTGGATCGCACCAACCAAAAGTCCAAAACTCCTTTTGGATGTGGAGAGGAAGGGGAGAAGGTGGTCTGGCATGGAGGAAGAGGGAAGAGGCAGCCTTGGGCGTGGAGAATTGTGATTTTTTTCAATCACTTCCAATCATAATTTGGGTTGGATGCAGGGTCTTATTTATAGACTATCTGTGATCCAACTTCTCTTCTTCCTAATCAATCACAACTATTTATGAAATCAGATCTAAATCTGATTGGTGGGAATAGAGTCCCCTGGATTCCTCCTTAGAGGGTGCTTAAGACCAGTCAAAGTTGGTTCTTAGGAGAACTCTAATTGGAATCCAAAAAGGAGATGGAGTCCCTGTCCAACAGGGACTCCTAGGTGCCTCCAACTTGGGCACACGCCAAGGGTGGCGTGCGCCCTCTTCCTTGCCAGGTTTTGGCAAGGAGACAGACCCCACCAGCTCTCCAATAGGTGCGTGACATGTGGTCAAAAGTCAAAGTACCAATGGTGGCGTGCGCCCTCTTCCTTGCCAGGTTCTGGTAAGGGGATAGACCCCACCAGCTCTCCAATAGGTGCGTGACATGTGGTCAAAAGTCAAAGTATCAATGGTCAACATTTGACCAGTCAAAGGTAGACTTTTGACCAAAGTCAAAGAATAAGAAATGGCAGGTGACCAAAAATGGCAGGTAATGTCTTACAAAATAAGACAATTTTTTCTGACTTGGACAACCTCCAGTCAGACCATATGAAGGCCTCTGATTGAGCACAAACTCCTTTGGCTCAGACAGGACAACTTATTTATGATAGCAAAAGAAGAACGTTAGGTTCAATCGAGTGCTAGCACGATTTTCTTGAACCTAATTGAATCTCATTCAGATCAATTGAACTGGATCAGTTCAATTGATGATCACCAGATTCAAACCCTTGTTTGTGTGACCCAGTTAGGTTCAGTTCTGTATGGTAATGGGATATGTCATGATCTCTATCATCGACATCATCGAAACTCCTTTCGATGGATCAGAACTCTTCTGATTCGAACAGCTAGAATGATCGATCATCTAAATCATTCTAATTGCTCCCAAAATCCACCAGTGACACCTAGCAGTATATGGTGGCAACCCATCAGAGCTGAATGCGAACCTCTTGGTGCAGCTACCTATGTGATTAAGTTCTTCTATCTTGAGCCCCGATCAGATTAGGGTTAAGGTAAACTCGTCAAACCCTAGTTTCTGTCATATGATGTAATCATTCGATTCGAGTCCGATGTGAAAATCTAAATAGAAACTCTTTCTAT
This sequence comes from Cocos nucifera, assembly GCA_006176705.1. Taxonomy (NCBI): domain Eukaryota; kingdom Viridiplantae; phylum Streptophyta; class Magnoliopsida; order Arecales; family Arecaceae; genus Cocos; species Cocos nucifera. Next base: position 22,137 of record QRFJ01003060.1, read on the forward strand.
TATTTCACTCTACCATGGCCATGGACTTCTGGACTTGATTCTCATGATTATCATAGGGCTGCTCCTCTACCATCGAGGTAGATAGATTCCATCTTGATGCCATCCAGTTCCTACAATGAACATGCTATAGCCAACATACACCTCAGGATTCCGAATGGCTAGGAGACCGAGTAATGGTGTAGTCAAACTATAACACCCTCAAGGTGAACTATCGATGCACCTCAGATCAAAGAACCAGACACACTACTACAGCATCGAGTCAGTCATTGACGAGAAGGTAGACTCCCTAATGACTACTCGAGGTGGTCACGCTCAGTGCCCTCGTTCTCTAACGAGTACCTGTACTCTCGCTCCGATGTCTCCACACCATAGACTCAAGACTCATCTACTAAAGAGAAGCGATTGTACACCAACCTTCCGGATCAATCACCATCCTCGTGATGATCCTATGGTCGGGAGCATTTTATGAGTTAATAATGATTATTCATGTCTTAAATTTTCAACTCTTGAAAATATGAATTATCATTACCATTAACTCAAAGGATGTATCACAGACACTAAATACACATATGTGATAGAAAATAACCCATTTTATTGATATTAGTCAAAATTATAATTTTGCCCTTAGAAGTGTATTACAAGTGTCAGCCAATTCTGGCTTCTAGGGCACATATATCTAACAATCTCCCACTTGATCCTAAAGCCAATTGGCTACAAGTCTAAGTCCCATCTTCTCAAGGTGGGCTTCGATCTTCTGCTGGCCCAACGGCTTTGTAAGTGGGTCTGCCACATTGTCTATGGAGTTGACTCTCTTGACCTCGACGTAACCCTTCTCGAGGTAATCGTGGATGAGGTGGTATCGCCGCTCAATATGCTTGGATTTTTGATGAGACCTCGGCTCCTTAGCAAGGGCTATGGCGCCATTGTTGTCGCAGTATAGAGGAATGGCATCTGATGGCATTACTCCGAATTTCTGCAGCAAACTTCTTATACCAGAATGCTTCCTTTCGCAGCTTCTGATGCAGCGATATATTCTGCTTCCATGGTGGAATCTGCTATCACCATTTGCTTGGAACTCTTCCAGCTGATAGCACCACCATTGCACACAAACAGACTTCCAGATGTCGACTTTCGATCATCTATATCGGACATGAAATCCAAGTCTGTGTATCCCTGGACTTGGAGTTCTCCATTACCAAAGACCAACATCATATCCTTAGTTCTTCTCAAGTACTTAAGGATACATTTCACAAGAAGTCCAGTGTTCTTCACCTGGATTTGACTGATATCTGCTTGTGACACTCACAGCATGGGCTATATCAGGTCGTGTACATAGCATGGCATACATGAGGCTCCCTATTGCAGAAGCATAAGGGATCTTGCTCATGCATTCTATTTCCTCAGGTGTGCTGGGCCACATCTTCTTGGAAAGATGAATACCATGTCTGAAGGGTATTAATCCCCTCTTAGAGTTTTTCCATACTAAACCTCTTTAGTACTTTCTCTATGTACATCTTCTGTGAAAGTCCTAGCATCCTATTCGGTCTATCCCTATAGACCTTAATTCCTAGAATAAAGGATGCTTCGCCTAGGTCTTTCATGGAGAATTCCTTGGACAACCATAATTTGACTGTTGTCATCATGGGAACATCATTCCCAATAAGGAGGATGTCATCCACGTACAATATGAGGAAGACAACAGCGCTCCCACTGACCTTTTTGAAAACACACGATTCCTCTTCATTTTTGATGAAACCAAACATTTTGATCACATCATTGAAACGAGTGTTCCAGCTCCGAGATGCTTGCTTAAGTCCATATATGGACCTTTGCAGCTTGCAAACCTTGTGATCAGTATCACTGGATGTGAAACCTAGCGGCTATTCCATATAGATATCTTCCTCAAGATATCCATTCAAGAACATCATTTTCACGTCCATTTGCCATATTTCATAATCGAAATAGGCTGCAACGGCAAGCAATGTGTGGATGGATTTTAGCATAGCCACTGGGGAAAAGGTATCCTGATAGTCAATGCCTTCGCATTGACTATAACCTTTTGCCACTAGTCTAGCCTTGAATGTCTCCACATTTCCATCTGCACCAATCTTTCTCTTGAAGATCCATTTACACCCAATAGGTACTATACCTTCTGGTGGATCTACCAAGGTCCAGACTTGGTTTGAGTGCATCGAGTCAATTTCTGACTGCATTGCCTCTAGCCATTTCTCAGAGTCGATATCTGATATCGCCTCATTGTAGGTTTTGGGATCATCACCATGAGCACCATTGCCTACGAGGAATATTTCCTCTACGTCCTCTGAAATAATACCTAAGTATCTCTCAGGGGGATGGAAAACTCTTTTCGATCTACGAGGTGGAGGAGGTAGTGTTCTTATTGGCTCAACCTGATTTGGTTCCAATTGGTCCTTAGCTCGTTGTACTTGTGAGACTTTCTCATCAAGCTTGATCTGCCTTCCAATGCCGCTATCTTGAATAAACTATTTTTCAAGAAAGATGGCATGTCGACTCACAATCACATTGTGGTCTTCTGGAATGTAGAAATAGTATCCTAATGACTCTTTAGGATATCCTATGAATCGAGCTCTGAAGGATCCTAAACTCTAACTTGTCTACTTGTTGTCTTTTGACATGAGCCGGACAACCCCAAATTCTGAGATGACTCAGACTTGGTTTTTTACCATGCCATATCTCATATGGTGTGGTAGGAATGGTTTTAGAGGAAACCCTATTCAGTAGATAAATTGAAGTTAACAATGAGTGTCCCCAAAGAAAATCAGGGAGGTCTGTGAAGCTCATCATGGATCGAACCATATCCAATAGGATCCGATTTCTCCATTCTGAAATCCCATTGAGTTGAGGTGTTCTTGGTGGAGTCCATTGAGAGACTATGCCATTTTTCTTTAGATAGTCTAGGAATTCCCAACTAAGGTATTCACCTCCTCGATCTGATCGAAGAACCTTAATGGGTTTTTCAGTTTATTTTTCTACTTCATGTCTGAATTCTTTGAACTTTTCAAAAGCTTCAGACTTGTGTCTCATAAGATACACATACCCATACCTAGACAGATCATCGGTAAAGGTAATGAAGTAGACAAAATTGCCTCTAGTCCGGCACATCAAATGGGCCGCACACATCTGTATGTACTAGGGCAAGGAGATCTGTGGCCCTCTCCCCATGTCCAACAAAAGGGAGTTTGGTCATTTTGCCTTGAAGTAAGATTCACAAGTTGGATATGACTCGGAAGTCAATGGACTCAATAGCCCATTTTTCTCCAATTTGTTGATCCTATCTTCTGCTATATGACCTAATCTCAGGTGCCATAGATATCTATCATTTGGACTATCCCTAGGTCGTTTGGCATTCACATTTTGCTCGATAGTTAGAATAGGTACATCAATATGTAGCTGATAAAGACCATTAATAAGAAAATCATTTGCAATTTTATTTCTTTCATAAAGAATGTTACAATGGTCCTTAAAGAAGGTAATCACATAGCCTTCTTGTGCTAAGCATGAAATAGAAATCAAATTCCTGCTAGCTGCAGGCACATAATAACAGTCTTTTAAAACTAAGTCTAAACCAGATGGTAATCAAAGAGGGTATGTTCCCATGGCTACTAGCAGCAATTCTTGCTCCATTATCGATGTGTAGGATCATGTCTCCATCCCTCAACCTCCTGCTATCCTCAAGACCCTGCATATGGAAGTGCACAGATGAGCACTAGAACCAGAGTCAAGCACCCAACTGGATGCAGAAGAAATCGTAAGGTTAGACTCAATAACGAGCATACCTCCAGAAGGACCTTCCTTCTTGTTCTTCAGGGTGGCCAGGTAAGTAGGGTAGTTTCACTTCCAATGGCCGTCGCTGTTGCAATGGAAACACTTTTCTTTGACATCGACCTTTTTCTTTGGTTTTACCTTCTTCTTCTTTGCTTCTTCCACCTTCTGCTTTTTCACAGACTTCTTTTTCTTTTCATAAGACTTTCTTTTGAAAGAAGTCCATTCCATAGCAAGAACTGAGCCTTTAGAACCTTTCATAGAAAGCTCAGCGGTAACCAGCATATTCATTAATTCAGCCAAGGAATTTTGAAGTTTATGCATGTGGTAATTCATGATGAATTATCCATATGCATCAGTCAAGGATTGCAGAATAATATCATTCTATAGGTCCAAGTCTAACTTCACACCGAGCTTCTCAAGCTCCTCCATGTCCTTGATCATTGTCAGACAGTGATCTTGGACTGACTGTCCATCACGTATCTTAGCCTTAAAAAGTCATTTCGTGACTTGATATTTGGCTGCGTGACTCTGTTCATCAAACATCTTCTGCAAGTGAGCCAACATTTGGTGAGCAGTCCAGATATCTTCATGTTGGCGTTGGAGCTCATCAGACATCGAGCCCAACATGTAATATCTGGCCTTATTATCTTCATCTTTCCATTTTTTCAGAGATGCTCTCTGTTCAATAGATGGACACGCTGGCAAGGTGGAAGGGTCCTGATCCAGTACATGGGTAAACTTCTCGGAATCCAAAACTATTTTGGAGTTCCTGAGCCAATCTTTGTAATTGGGTCCAGTCAGTCTATGTGTGTCAAGGATACGTGCCAATGGGTTGGACGCAGACATTTTCCTGTAAAGAGTCAAAGATTCTAGTTAGATACTGTAATTATGACTTGACCAATTTATTTAGAAATTTTATTTTTAAACAAATTAGCTCTCACTATTTTCTTCGATCCCTACACTCCCTCTATAGAGATGCAAAAATCTCCAACATTAATGATTTCTAGTGGGTGGTGCGGTCTCACCAACTGACTCATCACCTCACCTAACAGTTATTGGTGATGGGTTAGCCAATGAGTGAACAACTCTTGTTCAATGATTCTCTAATCATAGTGCACCCAAACTTGGTCTCTAATTCATGAATCTCACCGTATCCAGAATATTGATCCACTCCTTAGTTAAGTCAGACCCACCATTTGCATAGACTGGATTTCTAATTGAGTCTCTCACCGTATCCGAAATATTGAGCCCAACTCATCCTCCAGCCCATAGCATCCAATGCCTAATAGACATGGTTGCATCTTCCCGGTGCAACTGAGCCACTGTATCCAGTCGAGAACAATCAACCCCGGGAAGGGCCCGCACATCTACAATGGTGGAAGACCTCAGACTTAATCTTTTCTTAGGAAGAATTGATTCAGGTCTCATTAAACTAGATTTGTCATAGTCATAACAATTATGACTAACCTAGTGGCATGGGTTAGCTCGAATTATTGACCACCTCAGATCAGAACTGTGTCAATAGATATGGCCAGATAAGTGAGATCGATGGAAGGAATATGCCATTAACTCGTACAAGAATGCATTCAGGTCGAGTAGCTTCCAATTAAAAACCATTCGGTCGTATGTGCCAAACTTACCTTAGACACCAAATTGTTGAGCTAGAACCAATTGGGTTAGCCTACAATCCAGACTCTAACCTCTAAGCCTAATTAAGTCTTGCTTGATCGTGACTCGATCTTGACCTAGACTTAATCCTATTAGGTCGGTCAATTTAAGCATTGTTGATCCCATCTAACCAACTCTTGATTCAGTTTGATCAACCGCTTAGACCTAATTGAGCTACCCAAGCCCAAACCCAATATTATGAATATGTCTTAGATCTGAAATTCTCAATTTTAGACCTAATTGATATTCCATAATCTTAATTTTTAATTAAGTAGGGTTCATAAATAAAATATGCACAATAAATCCTAGGATTTCAGGATCTAGGGTTTTGCAGAAAGTAAGTTTTGGATTTCTGATTAAGGACGAACATGCAGCACCCCTACACATCATAAGAACACCCCATCGAATGAGAAGAGAGGGCCTTTAAACCCTTCTTCATTCTTATGACCGGACGGCCAAGAGGAATACCTTAATCAGGAACATGCAATACTACAAAACAGTTTTAGATCTATATCATATATCTCATATACAAATCAGATCTAATCATGGCATATTTTGCATACATCTCATGTATCAAATCATGCATATTTTTAGATAAAAATTATCTCATAATAATCTAAAAATTTAGATTTAAATTGATCTAATCAAAATAAATTATAATCTAGACAATTATGTAGAACTATTCTACAACTAGTCTAGATATGCATCAATCATATCTCATATGATATTTAAAATTAAATAATTTTATTTATTATTTTTTAGATGTCATTATAACCATTATTATATCAAAAAATAATAAATAAATAGATCTAAAATATGATTTAATCAGATTAAATCAAAAATATGCAAGACTATTCTATAGAACTATTCTATTTTAGAACTAGTCATGCATATTTCCTAATCTTAGATCCAAATCATTTAATTTTAATTTTTTCTGATCACATCTCATGTGATATCTAAAATTATTTATTTTCTAATTAAAATAAATTTAAAATTAGATCTAAATACTTTTAGAACCTTGGCTCTGATACCAGTTGAAGGAAAATCCTGATTTTTCGGACCAGGTTCGTTCAGATCTGATCAGATCAAGAGATATATTTTAAATTTTTTTCTCTTTGATCTAGATCAGATCTAGGATATTTTAGATCTGATTATTATTATTTTAAAATTTAAATAAAATCTAGATAATAAAATCTAGATAAATTAAATTAAATTTAATTTATCTTAATATGGGTAATCCTATTATCCATTGATGATCCTGTATGCAGCGGAAGGTTCTGGATGTAGCCACACAAGTGTCTGACCTCTATCGATATCCACTTGGGTTGGATGTGGAGATCCTATTCTTCTCTATCACATCTCCAAAAATTAAATCTGGATCTGATCTGGAGGATCTTCAAAACTTCTTTTGAAGATTAGCAGTCGTCCTTTGCAGCAGTGCAGCCTTCTAGCTTCCAGTCGCCTTTCTTTGATCTGGATTGAGCACAAACTCCTTTGGCTCAGATAGGACAACTTATTTATGATAGCAAAAAAAGAACGTTAGATTCAATCGAATGCTAGCATGATTTTTTTGAACCTAATTGAATCTCATTCAGATCAATTGAACTGGATCAGTTCAATTGATGATCACCAGATTTAAATCTTTATTTGTGTGACCCAGTTAGGTTTAGTTCTGTATGGTAATAGGATATGTCATGATCTCTATCATCGACATCATCGAAACTCCTTTCGATGGATCAGAACTTTTTTGATTCGAACAGCTAGAATGATCGATCATCTAAATCATTCTAATTGCTCCCAAAATCCACCAGTGACACCTAGCAGTATATGGTGGCAATCCATCAGAGCTGAATATGAACCTCTTGGTGCAGCTACCTGTGTGATTAAGTCCTTCTATCTTGAGCTCCGATCAGATTAGGGTTAAGGTAAACTCGTCAAACCCTAGTTTCTATCATATGATGTAATCATTCGATTCAAGTTCGATGTGAAAATCTAAATAGAAACTCTTTCTATTATTTCACTCTACCATGGCCATGGTCTTCTAGACTTGATTCTAATGATTATCATAGGACTGCTCCTCTACCACCGAGGTAGATAGATTCCATCTTGATGCCATCCAGTTCCTACAATGAACATGCTATAGCCAACATACATCTCAGGGTTCCGAATGGCTAGGAGACTGAGTAATGATATAGTAAAGCTATAACACCCTCAAGGTGAACTACCGATGCACCATAGGTCAAAGAACCAGACACACTACTGCAGCATCGAGTCAGTCATTGATGAGAAGGTAGACTCCCTAATGACTACTCGTGGTGGTCACGCTCAGTGCCCTCGTTCTCTAACGAGTACCTATACTCTCGCTTCGGTGTCTCCACACCATAGACTCAAGACTCATCTACTAAAGAGAAGCGATGGTACACCAACCTTTCGGATCAATCACCATCCTCGTGATGATCCTATGGTCGGAAGCATTTTATGAGTTAACAATGATTATTCATGTCTAAAATTTTCAACTCTTGAAAATATGAATTATTATTACCATTAACTCAAAGGATGTATCACAGATACTAAATACACATATATGATAGAAAATAATCCATTTTATTGATATTAGTCAAAATTATAATTTTGCCCCTAGAAGTGTATTACAAATGTCAGCCAATTCTGACTTCTAGGGCACATATATCTAACAGCCCTACCGCTATGGCCAAAGTTATTATGCCTTCGACTGGTATGGCATTGCCAGCGAATCCTATCTGCGGAAAATTCATAGGCCCCAAGCGGTCATCGAGTAGGGACATTTTTTAGAAGGCATCGTAAAACAGCACGTCGGCTGAGCTTCCATTATCCATCAAAATGCGGCATACATCATAGTCAGCAATATTCAAAGAAATTACAACCGCATCATTGTGTGAAAATTGGATCCCCTAGCCATCCACCTCGGTAAAGGTCATGGTTCCATGATCCTTCGCCTCTTCACTGGTCCCTCGGATCCACTGGCCTCTCCTTATTGAAGTCCCCCCGAGATAGTGTTGATGACACCAAGGGGCAGCCGATCTTCTTGCTGGTTTCCCCCACTTGATGGTAATTCTCTCAGTCAATCTTCCCACTCCTCAAGCCATCTTCATAGAAATTGGCTAAGTCTGCCTCGCCTGACGAGCTCTTCGATCTCCTCTTGGAGTTGGATGCACTCCTCGGTGTCATGACCGTGGTTGCAATGGTAAAGACAGAATTTATTGGGATTGCACTTGCTAGGATGGGAACGCATTCTCTCCAGTCTTGGAAGTCATTTCTGGATCTCCATCAATACTTGGATCTTCAGAGCATTAAGGGGGACGTAGTTGTGAAATCATCATCATCGGGGAGAACTTCGGCATTGGGGGGAACCTCGGCAAGCCCTTCCGTCGGGGCTTCTCTGCCTCCGAGCTTGAGGGGGAGTTCGAGCTCACCCACAATCAGGGGGAGTCTGGGAATGCGGCCGAGCTTCAGTCCACTTTCTTTCTTCGGCAGGCCTGCTTGGCCCATCGATTCGCCACTTGCCGCTAGCTTCGTCATCCTTAGCCTCGAAGGCCTCCTCTGCTCGGACATAACTTTCGGCCTAAGCTAGCATGTCAGCAAAATCCCTGGGATACTTCTTTTTCAGGGAGAACAGTAAGTCATTCTTCTGAAGGCCGCCCTTGAGAGCGGCCATGGCGACTGACTGGTCCAGGTCCCAGACCTCCAATGCAATAGTATTAAACTAGGTGACGTAAGCCCGGATGGGTTCCCCCTCCTTCTGCTTGATGGCCATTAAGGAATTCAAACCTCAGCATGGATGCCGACTACTGACGAAGTGGGTCGTGAACTGTTGACTCATCTGGTCAAACGATAAAGTGGTACTTAGCTTGAGCATCGAGTACCAATTTCTGGCGGCCCCCTTAAGGGTAGGGGGGAAAGTCCAGCACAGGATAGCATCTAGCGCGCCATGGAGCAACATCGTTGTTCGAAAGACTTTCAAGTGGTCGATCAGATCGGTGGTCCCATCGTAGCTCTCAAACTACGGAAGCTTGAAGTTTGGTGGGATCGGTTCCTGCATGATTTTCTATGAAAAAGGGGGGTCAGTGCAGATGTCATTACCGCATGAGGAGGAAGTGTAACGAAGTTCTTCGATTCATCGGCTCATTTCTAAGAGCCTTTGATCTAAGAGATCTTCGCGGTCTCTAATCTCCAAGGTTTTCTTGTAGAATGGGTGCGAAGCTTCACCCTGGGTTGAGCCACAGTCCGAGCAAGGGCTCTCCCTCCATTGCCTTCCTCTTTCGGGGATTGGAGGTCGGGTAGTCCATGTCGGTAGCCCTTGGACTGGACCACACGGCTCTAAAAAATTTCGCATCGATTGAGCTGGTACTGGGGCCTGCTGGTGCATGGCCTACACAGCCTGCACTGCCTCTATGAGACTGCGAACCTACTGGATGAACAGGTTGAACTGCTCTGCATCCACCACGGCTATAGAGGGAACTTGGGTCACCGGGGTTCGAGCGGGAGCGGATGGATTCAAATGAGATCGGGCTATGGAGGCCGTCGATCGTCGGGTCGAGGCTCTCTTGGGGGGCATTTTTTTTTTGGGAAGGAATTCTAGAGAGAAAGAAGAGAGATCTCTAGAGTGGGTAGAGAGAAATCATCGTCGAGCACTCCTTTAAAAATAAGAAAACCTCGGTGGTTCAGCCCTTCCTCTAGCACCAATCTATTGATGCAGAATCTGGTCATCGCCGAAATCAGTTGGGGCAGTGGTGGATGAGGTTGTCATCGAGAACTTGCAAAATAAAGTCCCATCCAGAGTCGGTGGAAGGTGGCTTCGGCAGGACCCTCCGATGATCAAGTCAGCTCCAGCTAATAGGAATGGAGTGCTCGGGAATGAGTTCCACAGAGCTTAGAGAAGAAGAGGAGAGGATAGAGCTTAGAGATTAGAGGTTAGAGTTAGCATATCAGGAGGGTCCTTTTTATAGGCAGAGCTTGATGGTGACAGCTGTAGCCACATGCTGGCATGCCGCTTGAGATCCGATAGAGTCAGTTCCAGGGGAAGGCACCATCTGCAACGGGTTGATGGTGACAGCCATCACTGCCTGGTAGTGGATCGTTGTCACTTATGATAGACTGATGGTGATTACTGCAGCTGTCTTAATACTGAGCCACTCGGAGCCGAATAAAGGGTTGAAGGGCTTTGATGCATACCCATTTTGGAGGAGTTCGGACTCCTGAAGAGGAAGCTCGAAAGGAGTTAGACTCCCGTAGGCGTCTGACTGGAGGTGCTTGGCTAAGGCTCGATCGTTGGAGAGTTCGGTAGGAGCTCGACCGATCAAAAGGAATGTCTGGGAGGGGTCCGGCTCTTGAAGAAGTCCGATCGAAGGAAAAGCTTGGAGGGGGTTTGGCTCTTGCAGGCATCTGGCTGGAAGGGCATGGAGAGAGTTTGGCTCTTGCGAGAGTCCGACTGAAGCTCGGCCGCTGAGGAGTTTCGCTAAAGCCCGACCGCTAGGAGTCCACGGAGCTCGGCCCTTAGGAGTCCAAGGAGCTCAGCCGCTAAGCAGTTCGATCGGGCCGCTGGGAGTTTGAAGGAGCTCGACCGCTAAGGAATTCTGCTAAAGCCCGACCACTGAGGAGTTCGACTAGCTGAAGGGGTTCGATCGGGCCGCTGGAGGGTCTAAGGAGCTCGACCGCTGGGAGTCCAAGGAGCTCGACCATGGCTACTGATTGCGTTAGACAGAGCATCGAACTGAACTTCGGCAGGAGTGGGGTTTATCCCCAACAGATTCAAATATGAAATTTTCATATTTTTTCTTAAATATGGTATAATTTTAAAATTTAAAGCTTATTTTTTATATTCATTATCTAAATAATTATCATTAGAGTGTCATTATAAAAGATCACCTAGATCAGACCCCTAGCTATATAGATCGATAAAATTTGATTTCGACGATCATGAACGACTATATGATGATCTAATAGACAAAGATCATCGATTGATCCAAAAATTTATAATAATAATCTTGGTGTCATTTTTATCATACTATTAAAGTTTTACTTCAGTCGGACATCATTATCATGATCAATTTAGTATAGAATGATTTTGATCGTTAAATAAGAAATAAGTGATCAAAGGACCAGACGGCATTCGATTATGGGATAATTTTTTAGATAAATGATCTTGGCTGCTACTTTAATTATTTTTATGATGGTGATTATAAAATTTAAATTGCAAATCGAAGAACTATCCAAAACTATACGTCATTCGATATTAGTTCTTAAACTTCTTTAGTAGTCATGCTTGTGCTTTTGCAAGATTTGCTTAACATGAATAATTTATATAGAAATAATTTATATTTTATGATCATCACTATAAAAATAATTATAGTAGTAGCCAAGATTATTTATCTAAAAAATTATCTCATAATCGAACACCGTCTGATCCTTTGATCACTTGTTTTTTATTTAACGATCAAAATCATCCTATACTAAATCGATCATGATAATGATATCTAATTAAAGTGAAACTTTGATAGCATGATATAAATGAAACCAAGATCATCATGGTAGTTTTTTGAACCCATCAGTGGTTTTCATCTATCAGATCATTGCTCTGTCATTTGTGATCGTTGCAATTAAATTTTACTGATCGATGAAGCTAGGGCTATCGGATCGTGACGATCTGTTGTAACGATACTCTAATAATAATTATTAAGATAATGAATGATGAATATGTGTATTAAATTTTAAAATTATATAATATTTAGAAAAAATATAAAAAAAATATAGTAGCGATTATAATGAATCACTACAATAGATAATCTATGATAGCAGTTAAACAAAACCACTGCCATAGATCGGATCTATAGCAGTGGTTATATCTAATCATTGCCATAGGTTTCAGTCTATTGCAGCGGTTATTGCTAACCGCAATCATAGATCTAAAATTTATGGTAGCGGTTAATTAACTGCTGCTATAGGTCTGACTTATGGTAGTTGTTATTGTAAATCGCTACTATAAGTCAACCTATGACAGTGGTTTTGTATAACCACTGCTATAAGTTAATCTATAGTAGTGGTTGATAATAACCGCTGTCATAGGTCAGACCTATAACAACGATTCTATATAATCATTGTCGTAGATCCTATAATATTGATTTTTGAAACTGCTGCCATAGTATGCGTTGTCGTAGTCCCATTCTATAGTAATATTTTTTTAATGGCAATGCTCAAGTCTATTTGGATTATGCTTACGATAGCAGCACATCTGGACTATGAGATCTGGCAGATGGATGTGAAAATAGCTTTCTTAAATGGAGAGCTGGACGAAGAGGTATATATGATACAGTTTGAGACTTTCACATCCACAGATGAGTCCAAGGTATGTAAGCTTCAAAGATTTATTTATGGATTGAAGCAAGCATCGCGGAGCTGAAACATGCATTTTGATAAAGTAATCAGAACGTATGGCTTCGTTAATAACGGATAGAAATCTTACATCTATAAATGAGCTAATGGGTCTGTAATAGTATTTCTTGTACTGTATGTGGATGACATTCTTGGAATCAAGAATGACATTCCTGCACTACAGGGAATAAAGATTTGGTTATCGTCGTAATTTTTCTTGAAGGACTTGGAAGAAGCTTCCTACATCCTAGAGATGAAGATCTATAGAGATAGATTTAAAAGGTTGCTTGGATTGTTCCAGTCTACATACATCAATATCATGCTGAAGCAATTCATCATGGTGAATTTCAATAAAGGCTATCTTTCGATTGACCATGGAATTACTCTCTCGAAGAGGGATTGTCCGATAACTCCTCAAGAGAGAGAGTTTGTGTAGAATACCATATACTTTGACAGTAAATTCTAGTATATACGCCCTGACATGTATGAGATTGGATGTGGCATACTCATTAGGGATAGTGAGTAGATACCAGTCTGATCCGAATGAGAATCACTGAAAGGTTGTAAAGACAATCCTAAAGTATTTGAGAAATACTAAGGATTAGTGGCTCATTTATGGAGATGTTGACTTGAAACTTATGGGATATACTAATTTTAGTTTCCAGTTAGATCACAATGATAGTACAAGTATGTCAAGTTATGTGTTTATCCTAAATGAAAGAGCTGTCTGCTGGAAGAGTTCCAAGCAGTATATTATGGCAAACTATGGTCGATTCTATATGTGAGGTAGAGTATATCGTAGCATCCGATGCTACAATGAAAGTTGTATGGCTATGAAAGTTCATAAACGAGCTGGGAGTGGCATCCTCCTTGGATGGTCCGATTCTGCTTTACTGTGATAGTACTGAAGCCATAGCTTAAGCAAAAGAGCCAAAGGTACATCAGCGCACCAAGCACATTCTATGTCACTTCCATCTTGTACGAGAGATCATGGAGCAAGATGATGTTGACCTTCAGAAGATCAATAGAAAGAAGAATATGACCGACCCATTTACTAAACCCTCGAAATCAAAGCGTTCGATAATCACAAATGAAAGATGGATATATGATACTATTCTGAATGGCTTTAGTCTAAGTGGAAGTTGTTGAAAAATATATCCTAAAGTCAATCATCTAGATTGTAGATGGTTGAGTTGATTGTATATATACTTGAATTATTATAATAAATAAAATTATTATTTTGGTATTTTTATCATTTTTGTGTATTTTTTTATAATCAACTCTTCTGTGATGAAGTTCTTAAGACTATTTAGAATCGATAAAGAAGGATTTATTATTTAGTTCTTAAACTTATTCACAACCAAATAATATGTTGTGACCTAGGACGACAATGTATTGAGTGTAGGTCATTGTATGCCATATGTGTTGGTTGTCCTATTAATCAAGAAGTATGATGTACTGATATGGCATGCAGGTTAAGTGTAAAGATATATTTCACTGAACGTGATTCAATTGCATAGCTCTCTACTATCAAGAGTTGCTCACAAAGGATATGGGTATAAGTGTCCCTTACACCTGAGATCACCATGGTGGCTTGCAAGCAACTCACTATACTTAGGTATCGGACTATCTGATTTCTAATTTAGTGATGGAAGGCTGCTGGGTGTAGTCAAATACTTGTTTAGTCAGTGTGTGAGTTAAAATGGGATTGACCCCTCCAAGTGTTAGAGCAGATGTATCACTGTATTTAGCAAAATCTCAGTCGGGGTAGTCCATTCGATGGACACTGAATTTTGAAATACATTGTAGATGATTTTTTAGGGTTAATAGTTAAACCTTAGGGCACTTTTTGAGCATTAAGGTCAAGGGGATGAATTATATGGTAACCATATGCTATAGGTTCATCGATGTTGCATTGCGACTATTCGACCTATCTAGACGTCAGGTACTATTTTAGATGATCACATTGATTAGTACAGAAAATTAATTCCTATGCTACCGACTTAAGGTTTGAACCTATGGGGTCACACACAATAGAAATTCCTACCTAATCTGATAGCTGATCAAGATTTTCAATAGTCTGGGATTTTGTGGTCCAGAGTGAAGGAACTAGATCTAGGATTTCAGGGTTAGAACTCGAAACTTTTTCAAGATCAGGCAGTAGAAGACTAGAATAAATCAAAATTTATTCATAAAATCAAAGAAGATCCTAGATCTAAGATCCTATTACATGATTATGGCATGATATTAAATCAAAAATTAAAAGCATAAGAAAGAAAAAAAGGTGTTGATCGCATCAACATAGATCTATACTAGATTATTGTAGGTATGTAATAGAGGATCGGATCCATATTACCTGTGCAAGTTAGATGTTCTAACTTACTGATCCAAACATAAGGATGAAGCTCTAAGCTTCACATGCATCCGGCCTCTAAGAGATGTCCATACGAGTCCATGAATCTTGATCAGAAGTTCAATCTTCGAAAATCAGCATAGTATACTAGTACTATGCTGATCCTTCTTCAACGATCGATCTGGTGCTCCCTTCTTTAAGATTTGGACTCTTCAAAGATCAAAAGGAAGAGAAGAGACTTTAGATCATGACACTCTCAAAAATAAATCTCAAAGATGGAGGAAAAGGGATGAATAGAATAAACCCTAGAAGAAGACCCTCTTCTTCTTCTCTCTTCTCTCAACTAGATACCTAGATTGGTGTCTACGAAAACCCTATGCCCAAGAAGCTTTTTCCTATGATTTTCATATGCTCAAAATCTCTCTCAATGATCTGCAATCCACGAAAAAATCAGCCCAAAATTTATTTTAAATAATGAGATATGTAGGAGTCTTGTCTTGGTCAAATACCTAGACAAGGCAGTTCAGTTAAGGCAATAAGTTGGGGTGCCCAACACTTGGGCACCCCCTCCTTTCTTCCAGCCATGGACCACCATAAATTGGTGCACAAAATCCTTCTTTCCCACTATAGAAAACCAAAGAAAAATCAAGGATTGGGCGGTAGGCATGGGAAGGAGTTTTGGTTTCTTAAAACTCTATCTCATAGAATTTTAAATCTAAACCAATTATCTTGTTTGACTTGATCCACAACTAATTGCCTTGTAAGAAAGAAAGAGGAAGAGCTTGGACATGTGGAGATTCTTTTGGGACATGAATAATTCATGTAAAACCAAAGAAGGGATGTGGGGTTGGTGTGGAGACTCATATGGCGCAAGGGAAGGGAATCCTAGTCATACTAGGATTCCTATTTTGACTTGGTCTAGTATGATTACTCAAACCAAATTAAACCAGAAGCAAATCAATCTAACTAAATAAGGTCTTAACCCAACTAAAAACTTAAATAAATTAGATTAAATCATATTTAATTTTAATTTAATTTTTTAATCAAATTAGAAAATTGGGTTGACCCAAGTCCTAGTTGAATTAGAACTAGTTCTTTCTTGCACTTGGCTTATCCAATAAACCAATTAGACTTGATCCAATCAAGCCCAAATTAAATTTAATTAAATTATATTTAATTAAACTTAATTTTAGTTCTTTGGTTTAATCAAATTAAGTCAATTAGCAATTCAATTATAAATTGATCCTCTTGCAATACTTGCACTAAGTCAAATATCAATCATATTGATTGTTTAATCCTAGAACGATTCTTAATTATTGATCAACTATTCGATCAAATTGTGAACTCTAATGTATGTGATCCCATAGATCAAACCTAAGCTAGTAGCACAAGAATAAATTTTTATACCAATCAAAGTAACCATCTAGTAAAGGTATCTGATGGTTGAATAGGTCGAATGTATAGAACAACATCCTTAGAACCCATGTAAATATAGTTTCTATATAATTCATGCCCTTGACCAAAATGCTCATAGAACACCTCAAAGTTCAACTATTAAATATGATCAGGATGTCCATATTGTATTTCAAAATATTAAATTCATCACATGGATTATCCTGACCAAGGTTTTGCTATATTGAAATATAGTGATACATTCTTCTCCAACTCTTGGAGTGGTCAATCCCATCTTAAACACACCAACTTTGAAAGTACTTAACTGAACCCAAAAATCTTTTATTACTGAATTAAAAATTTAGTAGTCTGATACCAAAACATAGTGAGTTGCTTGCAAGCCACTGAGGTGATCTCAGGTCTAAGAGATACTTATACCTATATCCCATCAGAGACATTCTCGATAGCAGAATGCTCTAGAGTTGGTCACGTTCAATGATAATTTATCCTTATATCTTACTTATATGTCATACCAGTATCTTCATACTTCTTAGTTAAGAGGATAATAAACCTGTATGGCACACAGTGATCTATGCTTGATAGATACTGTCGTCCTTATTAACAATCTATCATTTGGTCGTGAATTATTTTAAGGACTAATTGATAAATCTTCTCTTTATCAAATCTAAATAGTCCTAAGAACTTCATCATAATAATGGAGTTCATTAGAAGATGTAAACTTTATGATGAAAAAAGTTAAAATATTATTTTATTTATTAATAAATTAATTATAATTATAATATTGCTCAACTATTAATTTGCTGATAATTAGCTTTGAGACATATTTTCCAACAACTTTCACTTGTCCTAAAGTCACTCGGCATAGTATCTAATACCCATCTTTGACTTGTAGTTGTCAAACTCTTTTATCGCCAGGGCTTTAGTGAAGGGGTCGGCCAGATTCTTATTTTTGTCGATCTTCTGAAGATCAACGTCACCTTGATCCACGATCTTCTGGATCTGGTGTGCATTTGGTTCCTTCGCCTGAGCTATGGCACCAGTGCTATTGCAGTAAAGCAGGACAGAACCATCAAGGGAGGGTGCTACTCCAAGCTCGATGATGAACTTTCTCAGCCACATAACTTTCTTCATGGCATCTAATGCTGCGATGTACTCTATCTCGCAAATAGAGTCTGCCAAAGTAAGCTACTTGGAACTCTTCCAGCAGATGGCTCCATCATTTAGAATAAAGATATAATCCGACATGCTTCTACTATCTTCATGGTCAAACTAAAAGCTGGAGTCAGTGAACCCCACAAATTTCAGATCAGACTCACCATAAACCAACTATTGATCCTTAATATTTCTCAAATACTTAAGTATGGCTTTAACCACTTTTCAGTGATTTTCTTCAGGATCAGATTGGTATCTACTCACTACTCCTAGTGAGTATTCTACATCTGATCTCATATATGTTATGACATACATGATAGATTCCACTGTCAAAGCATATGAGACTCTACTCATATTCTTTCTCTCTTTAGGAGTTATCGGACAATCCTTTTTAGAGAAAAAAATTTAATGGGCTATCGAAAGATAGTCCCTTTTGGAATTTTTCATACTAAACCTCTTCAGTATAGTATCTATATACGTGAACTGTGATAATCCAAGCATCCTCTTAGATCTATCCATATAGATTTTCATCCCTAGAATGTAGGATGCTTCATCCAAGCCCTTCATGGAGAACTACAATGACAACCAAAATTTTATTTCCTGTAGTACAGGAATGCCATTCTTGATTAAGAGAATGTCATCCACGTACAAGATAAGGAATACCACCGCTGGATCATTTGCCCATTTGTAGATACAGGACTCTTCTCCATTCTTAACGACATCATATATTTTGATCACCTTATCAAAATGCATGTTTCAACTCTAAGATGCCTGCTTCAATCCATAAATGGATCTCTAAAGCTTGCACACCTTGAACTCATCTATGGATATGAACCCCCCAGTGTTGGAAATTATGTCCCAAAAGTCAATCATTAGCCTGTTAATGGTTGAGCTACTTTGTATATGTAATTGATCATTGATAAATAAAATACTTTGGCATATTTTTCATCATAAGTCTTCATCTTCTAACAAACTCAATTTTTGTGATGAAGTCCTTAGGACTATTTAGCTTCGATAAAGAGAGATTTTATCGATTAGTCCTTAAATTTATTCATGACCAAATGATAGGCTGTTAATTAGGACAACAGCATCTATCAAGCAGTGACCTATATGACATATAGTGACCAATCATTTGGTCAAGTATTGGTCATGAATATAATTAAATATAATTTAATTAAATTTAGTTTGGGCTTGATTGGATCAAGTCCAATTGACTTATTAGATAAGTCAAGTGCAAGGAAAAACTAGTCCTAGTCTAACTAGGACTTAGGTCAATCTAATTTTTTAATTTGA
The DNA here is from genome assembly GCA_006176705.1 of Cocos nucifera. NCBI lineage: Eukaryota > Viridiplantae > Streptophyta > Magnoliopsida > Arecales > Arecaceae > Cocos > Cocos nucifera. Next base: position 41,227 of record QRFJ01003060.1, read on the forward strand.
TTAAAAAATTAAATTAAAATTAAATTTAATTTAATTTAATTTAATTTAATTAAACCATCAATTGGGTTAGAATCTAATTTAATTTGGTTAAGTTGGTTTTGGTTTAATTTGATTTAAGAAACCACTTTAACCAAGTCATAGATAGAATCCTAGTAAGACTAGGATTCCTCCTTGCACCACCTTAGTCCCAATGCCCCCCATGCCTATTTTTTTGGTATTTTTCATAAAAAATTATTTTTTTCCTGATCTTCATGTACACCCCCTCTCTCCTTCTCTTTCTCATATGGTAATTGGGTAGAAGACCAAATCAAAGAAGGAGTTTGTTTTGATATTGGATTCTATGAGATAGAGTCCTAACAAATCCAAACTCTTCTCAAAAGGTGCCACCCCATCTTCCAATTAATTTCTCTCTTATTTCATGTGAGAAACCCCTTTTCTTGTGCACCTTTTCTTGCTCGTATATGCCAAAAATTATGGAGGGGGTGCCCAAGAGTTGGGCACCCCTTGACTTGCCCTGTTTGACCTTTTCTTGTTTAGTATTTGATCTAGACAACTACTCTTCCTTTTCTATATATTTTGAATGAATTTTGGCTTAAAATTTTCATGGGTTATAGACATTTAAGAGGGCTTTGAGGTGTGTGAAAATTAGGGAGAGAGAATCTTTGAGCATTGAGATTCAATAGACACAAAACCAGGTATCTAGGTGAGAGCAAAGAGGAGAAGAAGAGGGTCTTCTTCTAGGGTTGCTTTGTTCATCTCTTCCCTTCCTTCTTCTTTGGATTTTCTGAGAGTGTCTCACATCTAAAACCTTTTCTCCTCCTTCTCCTCTTTGGAAGAGTCCAATCTAAAAGAAAGAAGGCATCTGATCAATCATCAAAGAAAAATCAGCGCAGTACTAGCATACTGTGCTGATTTTCAGCATCTGAATTTTTTATCATGATTGTGAGCTCGTGTGGACGAATCCTAGAGGTCGGACATATGTACGGCTTACAACTTTATCTTCAATCCTAGATCAATAAGTTAGAACATCTAACTCATTCAGGTAATAGATCTGATCTATTATTTTTTTCATACATGCATGAGATGTAAAGTAGATCTAGGTTGATGTGATCAACCTTTCCTTCTTATTTATTTTTATTTTTAGATTTAAATGCCATGCAATAATCATATAATATGATCTTAGATCTCAAAATTATTTAATATTTAAAAATTAATTAGATTAATTTTGAGTCTTCCATAGCTGATCTAGAAAAAATTTCAAGATCTAGCCCTAAAATCCTAGATCTGGTTCCTTCAATTGGTATCGGAGCTAGGTTAATTATTATACGATTATTGATGCATGATTGGATTATTTTTAGATTAGATTTAATTAATAATCTAATATTTAAATTTAAAATTAAAATCTTAGATCATACAAACTATTTTAAGATTGTCCTGCTGTAAGGTTTAACCCTTACAGTACAAAGGTTGTCCTAGTTCATATAGATCTAATATTATTCATAAATTTATTAGGTATGATCTAATATTATTTATAATTTATTTAATTTAAAATAGTTTTAAATCTAAAAATAAAATTTTAGATTGCATAGACTAATCTTATAAGGTTATCCTGCTATAAGATTTACTCCTTACAGTGAAAAGGTTGTCCTAGTACATGCTGATCTAAAACTTTGATCATAAAATTTTAGATTAAATTTAAAAAATTTTATGATTTAATTAAAAATATTTTAATCTAATTTTAATCATCATAAATATATTAGATTTGATCTAAGTTGATTTATGATTGATTGATGTTGAAATTATTTTAATTACATAAACTTATTTAGATAAGATCTAAAGTAGTTTCATGCTCTTCTTACTTGCATTTTGATTATGAATCAATCATGCAACTTGGTTGTTAGAACTATGTTGTAAAAATATTTTACAAACATAAAAATTATTTTTGAAAAGTCGAACCCCAACCCTCAGCCCAAAACTTAATTAAGAATTAAGAAGTTGTTTGATTAGGATCTAGGATTGTAAATTGAATATCCTAAGACACAAATCATAACACATTGGGTTAAATGGGTTAGTGGAGATTAGATCCATTAATTGGGTTAGACCTAGGGATAGATTAAAAAATAGACTTAATTAGAGAATTGACTAAATTTAATCAATTATTATCTTAGATTAAATCAAGGATTCTCTAGATTAATTATAATAGTTGTAGTTGGTCAAGTCCATGTCTTTAACGAGACCCAAGATGGACTTGATTCTTGGCTATGCGGTCTAGCACGAACTATTAGGTTGATCTAATTGAAACTAATTAAATCAGTTGGTGTCTAAGGTAAACTAGACCAATGGTCTTTAATTAGCAGTCTACTTACCTAGCCATTTTTGATGGTGTCTAAGGCAAGCTTTGGCAGACCCTCCCACTGATCGAACTTACCTGACCTCTTGGTAAAATTATATTTTGATCGGATCATTTGACTATTCAAGTTGAGCCATGTTAGCTAAGTAAATCAATTTGACTAATTTAGGTGCTCCTTGACTAGCCTATTAATAATCTTTCTTAAGCTAACTTGGTAAAGTTAGTGAGAGGATCATAACAAGCAGGTTAATCTAACCTACTCACTTTTATAAATTAAATCCTCTAAAATTATTAGGTTCCTAAAATAAAATAATTATATGATAACTGGATCGTAGCCTTCCATTAAAGTGGATAATAATGGATCCCTCAATTGGATAATCATTGGAGGCCCAAATGTTTGGTGCTTATCGGTTGATGGAATTATCATTCATTATATGATCTCTTGGATACATCTTTCTAAATGGTGGTCAGGTAGGCCAACCAAAGTTGGGCCTGATCATTCATTGGTTGGATGGGCCAAGTATGATCATGTTAATGGTTGGACCTAACTGGATCCTTTTCTGAGAAGGCCAAAGCCAACCAATCAGAGACTGGGGCAAAATTTTATTACTAAAAATTATTTAGAGAAATAATTGGTTATGAACCTATTCTTAGATGCACATTGGTTGGCCAACCAAAGTTGGGCTCATGTGTAGTCTATATGGATTCTAGTACCCACTAAGAAATTAGGATAATTTTTTGAATTGAAGATAGAGACTATTAATTTGAATAAAATAGTGAAAGAACCTTTTGATTAAAAGTGCAAATCTTTAGATTTAATGAATCAATTACTAATTAGGTTATGATTTTCCTCCATGCAGATATGGCCACTTTCTAACGCTTTGATCATTGTTGGATAATTATAAGTTGGTGGGATCCAACTTCAGTAGTAGGTACCGAAAGTTAAAGATTGTCCTAGAGCATGAACGCATCCTACATGTGATAACGGATGATGCACCTAAGGAGCTAGCTATAAATACACATGGAACTATCAGAGACACTTATTAGAAGTGGCTCAGTGATCGAACCATAGTGCATTGCATTATACTAGCTATGATGAGCAATGAGTTCAGTCACAAATTTGAGATGGCTCAGTCAAAGGACATGCTTCAAGTGTTAGAGGATTTCTTTGGCACACCCAATGATGTGGAGAAGCACAAGACTAGTTGTGCCATCTTCAATGCTAAGATGCAGGATTGTGCCTCTGTCACTGATCATGTATTGTACATGATCGAACTGATAGAGCGATTGAGAAAGCTCAGCTTTTCTTTGTATAAATAGCTTGGGAAGGATGCAATACTAAACTCATTGCCCAAGTCCTTTCTCCCATTTCTTACTCATTTTAGAATGACAAAGCCTGAAGTAGACTACCTCGGGTTACTGGGGTTGCTTCAGAACTTTGAGAAGGATCATCAACTCCATAAAAAGTTGGTGAACTTAGTAAAAGGTTCATCTTCTCATTTTCGGCTCTTTAGAAAAGGAAAGAAGAATAAGAAGAAGAAAGCTAAGAAGGTGCAAGTTCTGGCTAAGACATCTATGCAGGGCCAGACCAAAAAAATCAAGTTCGATAAAAGTCAAGCTGAATGCTTCTTTTGCAAGAAGCGGGAGCACTGAAAGAGGAACTGTCCTTAGTACATTGCCTCCCTGGATTTAAATAGGTAGAGAAAGAAGCAAGCTGTTGCTGGGCAAGGTACTTATATGATAACTCCTTGTAATGTCTCTATTTATGATATTACTGACTGGGTATTGGATACCGAAAGTTCTTATCATATTTGCAATTTGTTGTAGAGGTTGCAAGTCAATAGAAGATTCGAGCAAGGTGAAAGATTTCTGAACATTGGAGATGGAAGACTAGTTTTAGTTCTAGCTTTAGAAATTTTAAAACTTGTATTTGAATCTCATATCGTTATTCTTAGTGATTATTATTTCTATCCTAATTTTTTTTATATATCATTTCTATAGGCCTTTTGGCCATGAACAATTATGAAATTTTAATAAAAAAATGAGTTTGTAATGTCATTATGAATGGTGTTACTACTTTCTATGAACAATTGAACAATGGTGTATATATGCTATCACAATCTATTACGTAGTCTATTCAACCAGCAAGCACCCTAGATTAGATAGCGTGTCAGATATCTACTTATGGCACTATAGGCTAGGTCACATAAATAAGAAAAGGATAAACAAGTTGACTCAAGAGAAAATCCTCGAAGTTAGTGATTGTGAATCACTTTCAACATATGAGTCCTATCTTCTTGGTAAAATGATCAAGTCATCTTTTACTGAAAAAGATGAGAGAGCCACTGAGCTCTTAGGTCTAGTACATACTGATGTATGTAGACCAATGAGCACAAGTTCCAGAGGTGGATATGTCTACTTCATCACTTTCATAGATGATCTATCTAGATATGGATATATCTATCTGATGAAACATAAGTCGGATTCTTTTGAAATATTCAAACAATTTTGAAGTAAAGTAGAAAAATAAATTGAAAAGAGTATTAAAACTCTTCGATCTGACTAAGGAGAAAAATATCTTTCCGATGAATTTCTCACATATCTAAAAGAGAATGGGATTCTCTTCCAATGGACTCCTCCAAGAACACCACAGCATAATGGTGTATTTGAAAGAAGGAATCAGACTCTATTAGACATGGTCCAATCCATGATGAATTTTGCCAGCTTATTGATATCCCTCTGGAGATATGCACTCGAAATGGCTTACTATCTTTTAAATAGGATTTCAAGTAAATCTATGGTTAAAACTCTATATGAGATATGGACAGGACGTAAGCCAGCACTTTCATACCTCAAGATCTGAGGGGTGCCCGGCTTATATCAAATGATTAATTATAGATAAAATTGGACCTAGGTCTGATAAGTGCGCATTTGTAGGATACCCAAAAGAGATCAAAGGATACTATTTCTACCATACTGATGAACAAAAGATATTCGTCAGCCTTAGAAAAATCTTTTTGGAAAAGTTCTTTAGTGAAGGAACTATTGCCTCTAAGGTTGAACTTGATGAAGTTCAACAAGTAGAAAGTCTGACATAGAATGCTGAACCAAAGTTGGATTTGATCAGATCAGATCCAAAGCCTAGTGAACCCATACCATTAAGATGATCCGGTAGAGTACCACACCATCTGGATAGATACTATGGGTTTTTAGTCTAGGATGATGATCCGATTGAACTCGATGAGAACGATGAGGATCTGATCACTTATATGAATGCTATGCAAAGATCCGACTCTAAGAATTGGCTAGAAGCCATGAGATCTGAAATAGATTCCATGAAGGTCAATGATGTATGGACATTAATTGATCCACCTGAAAGAGTTAAACTCATTAGGTGTAAATGGGTATTCAAAAGAAAACGAGGCATAGATGGAAAAGTGGAGACCTATAAAGCTCATCTGTTGCCAAAGGGTATCGTCAACGTTATGGTATTGACTATGACAAGACATTCTTTCCAGTCGCAATACTCAAATTCATTTGGATAATGCTTGCAATAGCTGCCCACTTAGACTATGAGATCTAGCAGATGGATGTGAAGACAGCTTTCCTAAATAGAGAGCTGGCTGAAGAGGTGTATATGATACAACCTGAGGAGATGAGTCCAAGGTGTGCAAGCTTCAGAGATCTATTTATGGATTGAAGCAAGCATCTCGGAGTTAGAACATGCATTTTGATAAAGTGATCAAAATGTATGGCTTCGTTAAGAATGGAAAAAAATCCTGCATTTACAAATGGGCAAATGGTTTAGCAGTAGTATTCCTTGTTTTGTACATGGATGATATTCTCTTAATTGAGAATGACATCCCTACACTATAGGAAATAAGAGTCTGGTTGTCATCACAGTTCTCCATGAAGGACTTGGGTGAAGCATCCTACATCCTAGGGATGAAGATCTATAGGGATAGATCTAAAAGGATGCTTGGTATATCCTAGTCCACGTACATAGAAATTATGCTGAAGAGATTCAGCATGGAGAATTTCAAAAGGGCTATCTTCCGATAGGTCAAGAAATTTCACTCTCTAAGAAGGATTGTCCGACAACTCTTGAAGAGAGAGAGCGTATGAGTAGAATCTCATATGCTTCGATAGTGGGGTCTATCATGTATGCAATGATATGTACGAGACCAGATATGGCATACTCACTAGGAGTAGTGAGTAGATATCAGTCTGATCCTAGAGAAAATCATTAGAAGGTGATTAAAACCATCCTTAAGTATTTGAGAAATATTAAGAACCAATGGTTGGTTTATGTTGAGTCGGATCTAAAATTTATGGGCTTTACAGACTCCAGCTTTCAATCTAACCATGATGATAGCAGAAATATGTTGGGGTATATCTTTACTCTATATGGTGGAGCCATCTACTAAAAAAGTTTTAAGCAGCATATTATGACAAACTCTATTTATGAAGTAGAGTACATGGCTGCATCAAATGCAGCAAAGAAAGCTGTGTGGTTGAGAAAGTTCATCATCGAGCTCAAAGTAGTACCCTCCATTGATGGTCCAGTCCTGCTCTACTGTGATAGCATTAGTGCCATAACTCAAGCAAAGGAACCGAAGGCACACCAGTGGACAAAGCACATTCTATGCTGCTTTCATCTAATCCGTTAGATCATGTATCGTGGTGATGTCGACCTTCAAAAGATCGATGGAAAGAAGAACCTAGCCGACTACTTCACTAAAGCCCTAGCAATCAAGGAGTTCGACAACCATAAGTTGAAGATGGATTTTAGATACCATATCGAGTGGCTTTAGAACAAGTGAAAGTTGTTGAAAATTGTGTCCCAAAAGCCATTCATTAGCCTATTAATGATTGAGCTACTTTATATATATAATTGATCATTGATAAATAAAATACTTTGGCATATTTTTCATCATAAGTCTTCATCTTCTAAAGAACTCCACTTTTGTGATGAAGTCCTTAGGACTATTTAGCTTCGATAAAGAGAGGATTTACTGATTAGTCCTTAAATTTGTTCATGACCAAATGATAGGCTGTTAATTAGGACAACAGCGTCTATCGAGTATAGATCATTATGTACCATATAAGTTGATTGTCCTCTTTACCAAAGAGTATGGAGATACTAGTATGGTATATAGATGAGATGTATGGATACATCATCATTGAATGTGACCAACTCCATAGCATTCTGCTATCGAGGATGTCTCTGATGGAATATAGGTATAAGTATCCCTTAGATCTGAGATCACCTCAGTGACTTGCAAGCAACTCACTATGCTTTGGTACTAGACTAATTGAATTTCTAATTCAGTAATGGAAGACTTTTGGGCACAGTCAAATACTTGCAAAATCGATGTGTAATCAAGATGGAATTGACCACTACAAGAGTTAGAGAAGAATATATCATTGTATTTCAATATAGCAAAACCTTGGCCAGGATAATCCATCAGACAGATTTAATATTTTGAAATACAATGTGGACAATCTTATCAGAGTTGATAGTTGAACTCTGAGGTATCCTATGAGCATTTTAGTCAAGAGGATGAATTATATGGAAACTATATCCGCATGGATTCTAAGGATGTTGTTCTACACATTTGACCTATCCAATCGTCGGATATCATTGCTAGATGGTCACTTTGATTGGTATAAAAATTTATTCCTATGCTATCAGCTTAGGTTCAGACCTATGAGATCACATATATTAGAGCTCATGATCTGATTGGATGGTTGATCAATGATTGAGAATCATTCTAGGGTTAAATGATCAATACGATTGATGTTTAACCTAGTGCAAGTATTGCAGGAGGATTGATTAGCAATTTGATTGCTAATTAGCTTAATTTGATTAAGTCAAAGGGTTGAGATTAAGTCTAATTAAATATAATTTAATTAAATTTGGTTTGGGCTTGATTGGATCAAGTCCAATTGACTTATTGGATAAGTCAAGTGCAAGAAAAAACTAGTCCTAGTCTAACTAGGACTTAGGTCAACCCAATTTCCTAATTTGATTAGAAAATTAAATTAGAATTAAATCTAATTTGATCTAATTTAATTGAACCATCAATTGGGTTAGAACCTAATTTAATTTGGTTGAGTTGGTTTTGATTTAATTTGGTTTAAGAAACCACTTTGACCAAGTCATAGATAGAATTCTAGTAAGACTAGGATTCCTCGTTGCACCACCTTAGTCCCAATGCCCTCCATGCCTATTTTTTTGGTATTTTTCATAGAAAATTCTTTTCTTCCTGATCTTCACATATGCCCCCTCTCTCCCTCTCTTTCTCATATGGTAATTGGGTAGAAGACCAAGTCAAAGAAGGAGTTTATTTTGATATTGGATTCTATGAGATAGAATCCTAACAAACCCAAACTCTTCCCAAAAGGTGCTGCCCCCTCTCCCAATTAATTTCTCTCTTATTCCACATGAGAAACCCCTTTTCTTGTGCACCTTTCTTTGTTGGTATATGCCAAAAATTATGGAGGGGGCGCCCAAGAGTTGGGCGCCCCTTGACTTTCCCTGTTTGACCTTTTCTTATCTAGTATTTGACCTAGACAAGGACTCTTCTTTTTCTATATTTTTTAAATGAATTTTGGCTTGAAATTTTCATGGGTTATAGATATTTGAGAGAGATTTGAGGTGTGTGAAAATCAGAGAGAGAGAGAACCTCTAGGCATTGAGATTCAATAGAGACAAAACTAGGTATCTAGGTGAGAGCAAAGAGAAGAAGAAAAGGGTCTTCTTCTAAGGTTGCTTTGTTCATCTCTTTCCTTCCTTCTTCCTTGGGTTTTCTAAGAGTGTCTCATATCTAAAACCTCTTCTGCTCCTTCTCCTCTTTGAAAGAGTCTAATCTAAAAGAAAGAAGGCATCTAATCAACCATCGAAGAAAGATCAGCATAGTACTAGCATACTGTGCTAATTTTCAGCATCTAAAATTCTGATCGTGATCGTGGGCTCGTGTGGACGACTCCTAGAGGCCGGACATGTGTACGACTTGTAACTTCATCTTTAAGCCCAGATCAACGAGTTAGAATATCTAACTCACTCAGGTAATAGATCTGATCTATTATTTTTTCATACATGCATGAGATGTAGAATAGATCTAGGTTGATGTGATCAACCTTTCTTTCTTATTTATTTTTTATTTTAGATTTAAATACCATGTAATAATCAAATAATATGGTCTTAGATCTAGGGATTATCTAATATTTAAAAATTAATTACATTAATTTTGAGTCTTTCACTATTGATCTAGAAAAAGTTTCAAGATCTAGTCCTGAAACCCTAGATCTGGTTCCTTCGCTTAGGTTGTATGATATACACCTCTTCGGTCAGCTCTCCATTTAGAAAAGCTATCTTCATATCTATCTGCCAAGTCTTATAGTTTAGATGGGTAGTAATCGTAAGCATTATCCGAATAGATTTGAGCATTGCCATAGGAGAGAACGTCTCGTCATAGTCAATACCATAACGTTGATGATATCTCTTTATAACCAAATGGACTTTATAGATCTCTACCTTTCCATCTATGCCCCTCTTCCTTTTGAAGACCTACTTACACCTAATGAATTTAACCCCTTCGGGTGAGTCAACCAATGTCTACATATCATTGACCTTCATGGACTCCATTTCGGACTTTATGGCCTCAAGCCATTTCTCAGAATCAGATCTATGCATTGCATCCATATAGGTGATCGGATCCTCATCGTTCTCATCGAGTTCGATGGGATCACTATCTCGGATCAAGAAATCATAGTATCTATCCGACTGACGAGTACTTTACCAGATCATCTTAATGGTGCAGGTATATTGGGCTCCAAATCTGATCTAATCAAATCTGACTCAGGTTCAGCTATAGGTGTCGGTCTTTCTACCTATTGAACTTGATCAAGTTTAACCTTAGAGACAATAGTTCCTTCACCAAGGAACTCTTTTTCTAAAAAGATTGCCTTCAGACTAACGACCACCTTTTATTCATCAACATGGTAGAAATAATAACTCTTACTTTTTTTGAGATATCCTATAAATACACATTTATCAGACTAGGATCCAAGCTTATCTGTATGTAAATATTTGACATAGGCTGAACAATCCCAAACCCATAGGTGAGAGAGTGTAGGCCCATTCCTAGTTTATATCTCATATAGAGTCTTTATGATAGATTTACTTGATATATTGTTTAATATATAACATGCAATCTCAAGAGCATAACCCCAAAATGAAACAGGCAGACTAGCAAATCCCAACATGGATCAAACAATATCCAGCAAGATTCGATTTCTTCTTTTCGATACACCATTATGCTAAGGTGTTCCTGGAGGAGTCCACTATGAGAGAATCCTATTCTCTCCTAGATATGTCAAAAACTCACTGATAAATATTCATCTTCTTAATCTATCAAAGAGTTTTAATACTCTTTTCCATTTATTTTTTTACTTCACTTCTGAATTTTTTGAATATTTTAAATAAATCCGACTTATGTTTCATCAGATAGACATATCCGTACCGAGATAGATCATCTGTGGAAGTAATGAAGTAGAAATATCCATTTCTAGCACTTGTACTCATAGGTCCACATACATCAATATGTACTAGACCTAAGAGCTCAGTGGCGCTTTTACCTTTTTCAGTAAAAGGTGACTTGATCATTTTTTTTAAGAAGACAGGACTCACAGGTTGAAAGTAATTCACAATCACTAACTTCAAGGATTTTCTCTTGGATCAATTTATTTATCCTATTCTTATTAATGTGACCTAATCTACAGTGCCATAAATAGATATTAGAGATATTATCTAATCTAGGATACTTTTTAGAAGTGTACATTACACTCATAGGCTATGATAAAATATAAATACTATTTCTTTGTTGTCCTTGCATTATTATGATATCATTCATAATGATATCACAATAATCTTCTTTTATAGATAAATCATAATCATCTTTGGCCAAAAGACCAATAGAGATTATATTCATCAAAAAGGAAGAACAATAATGATATTCATTTAAAGAAATGATATTAGTATGGAGAATAAGTTGAACTATTCCCATAGCTAGAACTGGAACAGACCTTCTATCTCAAAACATTCAGGAATCGCTCATTATTTTCAAATCTTCTACTAATTTGAAGTCCTTGCAATATATTACAAATATGGACTGAACTTTTAGTATCCAATACCTAAGTAGAAATATCATAAATAAAAAAATTATAAGATGTTATCATATAACATCCTTGATCAGCAACTACTTGCTTATCTCTCTTATTCAGTCTATTAGGATCATGGAAATCAAGATACTGAGGACAGTTCCTCTTTCAATGCCCCCGCTCATTATAGCACTCTGCTTGATCTAGGTTATTTTTGGATCTTATATTTAATCTGAGTATAGAGGCCCCAACACGAACCACTTTGTGCTGCTAAATAACATTCAACTTTCGATACTTATTATCGAAGTTAGGTTCCATAAGTATATCACTATCTAACAGTGAATGAAGCAACCATGGTTTGGATTTAACTGCATAAAGAAGAACCAAAAGCCTAATTAGTAATTAATTTATTAATCCTTAAGATTTGGACTTTAATCAAAAGATTCTCCTACTATTTTATTCAAATTGATTACCTCTACCTCCAATTCGAGAAATTATCCTAATTTCTTAGTGGATACTAGAATCCACATAGACTGCACAGAAGCCCAACTATGGTTAATCAACTCATGTACATCTAAGGATAGGTTCATAACCAATTATTTTTTAAAATAATTTTTAGTATTTTAATTTTACCTTAGGTATCTTTTCAATAGGCTAGAACCTCTACTAACAGTCCCGATTAGGTCCAATCATTAACATAATCATACTTAGTCTATCTAACTAATGAATGATTAAGTCCAACTATGATTGGTTAACCTAACCATCATTTAAAGAGACACAGCCAAGAAATCATATTATAAATGATAATTCCATTAGCAGATAAGCACCAGGCCTATGGGCCTCTAATGATTATTCAACTAATGGATCCATTATCATCCACTTAATGGGAGGCTATGATTTAGTTATCACCATAATAATTTCATTTTAAGAACCTAAATAATTTTAGAAGATTTTAATTTAAGAAGGAGAAAAGGTTAGATGAACCAGCTTCTCATGACCCTTCCACTGATTTTACCAAGTCAGCTTAAGGAAGACTATTAATAGGCTAGTCTAGGAGCACCTAAATCACTCACACTGATTTACCTAGCTGACATGGGTCAGCTCAAATAGTCAAGTAATCCGATCAAAACATAATTTCATCAAAAGGCCAGATAAGTTCGATCGGTGGGAGGGTCTACCAATGCTTGCCTTAAATACTATCAAAAATGGTCAGGTAAGTTGGCTGCCAATTAAAGACCACCGATCTAGTTTATCTTAGACACCAACTGATTTAATTAGTCTCGATTAGATCAACTTAATAGTTTGTGCTGGATCACGTAGCCAAAAATCAAGTCCATCTTGGATCTTGTTAAAGATATGGACTTGACCAACTATAACTATTGCAATTGATCTAGAGAATCCTTGATCTAATTTAAGATAATATTTGATTAGATTTAGTCAATTCTCTAGTTAGATTCATTCTTTAATCTAATCCTAGGTCTAACCTAATTAATGGATCTAATCTTGAATAACCCATTAACCCAATGTGTTATGATTTATGTCATAGGATCTTCAATTCACAATCCTAGATTCTAATCAAACAACTTCTTAATTCTTAATTAAGTTTTGGACTGAGAGTTGGAATTCGGTTTTTCAAAAATGATTTTCATATTTGTAAAACATTTTTACAACATGGTTCTACCAACTAAATTGCATGTTTGATTCATAATCAATATGCAAATAAGATAAGTATGCAACTACTTTAGATCTAATCTAAATAAATTCATGTAATTGAAATCATTTCAATTCTAATTAATCATAAATTATTTTAGATCAAATCTAACATATTTATGATGATTAATATCAAATTAAAATATTTTTAATTAGATCATAAAATTTTTTAGATCTAATCTAAAATTTTATAATCAATATTTTAGATCAACAGGTACTAGAATAACTTTTCCACTATAAAGGATAAATCTTACAGCAAGATAATCTTATAATCAGTCTATGAAATCTAAAATTTTTATTTTTAAATTTAAATTTTTTTAAATCTAATAAATTATAAATAAAATTTGATAATATCTAATAAATTTATGATAAAAAATAGATCTATACGAACTAGGATAATCTCTCCACTATAAGGGATAAACTTTACAGCAAGACAATCTTATAATCAATTCATGTGATCATAATTTTTAATTTTAAATTTAATAATTAGATTATAAATTAAATTTAATCTAAGAAATAATCTAAACATGTATATATAATCATGTAATAATCAATCTATGCTCGGATACCAATTGAAGGAATTAGATCTAGTGTTTCAGGGATAGAACTTGAAATTTTTTCAAGATCAGGCAATGGAAGACTGGATTAAATCAAAATTTATTTATAAAATTAGAGAAGATCCTAAATCTAAGATCCTATTACATGATTATGGCATAAGATTAATCAAAAATTAAAAATATAAGAAAGAAAATAAGGTGTTGATTGTATTAACCTATCTATTATAGATATGTAATAGAGAATCAGATCCATATTACCTATGCAAGTTAGATATTCTAACTTGCTGATCTAGGCTTGAGGATGAAGCTCTAAGCTACACACATATCCGACCTCTAAGAAATATCCACATGAGTCCATGAATTTTGATCAGAAGTTCGATCTTCGAAAATCAGTACAGTATGCTAGTACTGTGCTGATCCTTCTTCGATGGTCGATCCGATGCTTTCTTCTTTAAAATTTAAACTCTCTAAGATAAAAAGGAAGAGAAGAGACTTTATATCTAAGACACTCTCAAAAATAAATCTCAAAGATAGAGAAAAAGGGATGAATAGAAGAAATCCTAGAAGAAGACCCTCTTCTTCTTCTTTCTTCGCTCACCTAGACACCTAGATTGGTGTATATAAAAACCTAATGCCCTAGAAGCTTTTCCCTTTGATTTTCACACACCCAAAATCACTCTCAAAGATCTAGAATTCATAAAAAAGTTAGCTTAAAATTTATTTTAAATAATAAGATATGGAGGAGTCTTATCTAGGTCAAATACCTAGACAAGACAGGTTCAATTAAGGCAATAAGTTGGGGTACCCAACACTTGGGTGCCCCTTCCTTTATTCCAGCCATGGACCACCATAAATTGGTGCACAAAATCCTTTTTTTCCATCATAGAAAACCAGAGAAAAATTAGGAATTGGGCGGCAAGCATGGGAAGGAGTTTTGGTTTCTCAAAACTCTATCTCATAAATTTTAAATCTAAACCAATTACCTTGTTTGACCTGATCCACAACTAATTGCCTTGTAAGAAAGAAAGGGGAAGAGCTTGGGTGCATGGGGACTCTTTTAGGATGTGAATAATTCATATAAAACCAAAGAAAGGGTGTGGGGTTGGCATGGAGACTCATATGGCGCAAGGGAAGGAAATCCTAATCATACTAGGATTCCTATTTTGACTTGGTCCAATATGATTTTTCAAACTAAATTAAATCAGAAGTAAATCAATCTAATTAAATTAGATCTTAATCAAATTAAAAATTTAATTAAATTAGATTTAATTTTAATTTAATTTTTTAATCAAATTAAAAAATTAGGTTGATCCAAGTTCTAGTTTAACTAGGACTAGTTCTTTCTTTCACTTGGCTTATCCAATAAATCAATTAGAATGGATCCAATCAAGTCCAAACTAAACATAATTGAATTATATTTAATTAAACTTAATCTCAATTCTCTAATTTAATTAAATTAAGTCAATTATCAATTTAATTGCTATCAATCCTCCTGCAATACTTGCACTAGGTTAAACATCAATCGTATTGATCGTTTAAACCTAGAATGATTCTTAACCGTTGATCAACCATCCAATCAGATCGTGAACTCTAATGTGTATGATCCCATAGATCTGAACCTAAGTTAGTAGTATAGAAATAAATTTTTATACCAATTGAAGTGGCCATCTAGCAATGGTATCCAACAATCGGATGTCGAATGTATAGAACAACATCCTTAGAATCCATATGGATATAGTTTTCATATAATTCATCCTCTTGATCAAAATGCTCATAGGATACCTCAAAGTTTAACTATCAACTCTGATCAGACTATCCATATTATATTTTAAAATATCAAATACATCTCATAGATTACTCTGGCCAAGATTTTGCTATATTGAAATACAATAATACATTCTTCTCCAACTCTTGGAGTGGTCAATCCCATCTTGATCACATACCAACTTTGCAAGTACTTGACTGTACTCAAAAACTTTCCATTACTAAATTAAAAGATCAATTAGTTCAGTACAAAAGCACAGTGAGTTGCTTGCAAGCCACTAAGATGATCTCAGGTCTAAGGGACACTTATACCTATATCCCATTAAAGAAATTTTTGATAGCAGAATGCTCTAGAGTTGATCACGTTCAATGATGATGTATCCTTACATCTCATCTGTATGCTATACCAATATCTCTACACTCTTTGATTAAGAAGATAACCAATCTATATGATACACAGCGATCTATGCTCGATAGATGCTATCGTCCTTATTAACAGCTTATCATTTGGTCATGAAATATTTTAGGGACTAATCAATAAATCCTCTTCTTATCAAACCTAAATAGTCCTAAGAATTTCATCACAATAATGAAATTCATTAGAAGATGTAAATTTTATAATAAAAAAGCTAAAATATTATTTTATTTATTAATAAATTAATTATAATTATAATATTACTCAACTATCAATAGACTAATGCTTGACTTAAGAACACATTTTCCAACAAAAAGTTTTACTAGATTGGGACTCTACCTTTATCGATCCCACATAACTAGGACTCTAAGTCCTACTTGTCTGATCAAGAATTCCACCGGTCTGAGACTCTACAATTCTGAATTTCATTCATTTGGGATACTGGGTTCAAGAGTCCCACTGATTTGGAACTCTTCGATCAAGAATTTCATACTGATGGAATTTTATTACCCAGACACCCACTCGATTAGAACTCTATATATTATTGGAGGATCAATTAGCAATTAGATTGTTGATTAGCTTAATTTAATTGAATGATAAGGATTCGATCAAATCTGATTGAATTTGATTCAATTGAATTTGATCCGATTAGATCATAAAATGACCTAATCACTATGAAAGATTTGACCATGATTTGATCGAGACCTGGACCTAATTAATTTTTAATTTAATTAAAAATTTATTAAGTTGGGTCAAGCCCAATTTGATTAGGTTTGACCTAGTCTAATTAGGTCTAGAAAATTAGTTTGGTTGAAATCAATTTTATTGGGGTATCAGCTACTCTGATACCATTTGTTAAGAATCTAGTACTGACGAATTGCAATAGGAAGAAAGAAAAAATAAAATAAAAAAAATAATTAAATACATGGATCAATCCAAGGGCTCACCTCCATAGGACATGCAAAGCTTCATTATGAAAGAAAAAAATAGGTACAAGAGGAGAACATCTACTGTCAGCTCAGTATACATAAATCTCTTTCAACTAGAAGCTATCCTTACAAAAGCTCTCTCAAAATCTTAAGGAGATCCTCAGAAGCTATAAGATGCTTTGCCCTCACAGCCTTCTCATTGGATGCTATGCACCTATTGCTTCTCTCTCTCACGGGCTGCACGTACTTGGCACTTTATCAAGCTCCTCTCAATGGCTGCCTGAGCATCTCTATGTACCTCTCATATCATACGTGCCATCCTCCTACTCCACAGCACCTTAGCTCTTTAAATAGGATGAGAATTTTTTTATCAATAGTTCACAATAGTCCTAATAGGGCTCTTTCTCCTAATATGAGTCAAACATGATCTTGATAGAGTCTTGGAATATTTTTCAATCTTCAGATCATAACCGCAACCCTCCATGGCCGCTGGATCCTGTGATCCACATGCAACTCCCATAGATCCTTTGGATTAATCACAATCTGAGTATAAATAAAAAATTTCATCCTATTCTATTTATTTTCATTGAGCCAGCTCGGTTAGGGGTTGAGCTAGCTCGACTGCATCTCATTCGAACTCCTGCTTTCTGTCTATCAAAGAGAGCCAGCTTGACTATAGTTCAAACCAACTCAATCTTAGCTTGAGCCAGCTCAACCCAATATCCGAGCCAGCTCGATTGATTGCTGATACTAATTCTTCTCTACTATGGATCGAATTTAAGATGTCAAATTCTAACAATCTTCACCTCGGCTCGACATTCGACCTCTACCTGACTTTGAGAGCTTGTGATCCATCTCGTCCCCCTGTCCTAGGGCATGTCTGCTGATCATGAATGGACAAATATGGGAGTCGAGCCAGGCCACTCAATCTCGCCTCCGTTAATGGCTATGATCCTCCTGACCAAAGACCTGCTCAAAAAATTTTCCTATGATAATAGAAACTTCACTCTACGATGTCACCTCTGGTTCTCCCAAGTCTTCCATCTCGTGTTCGATCCACCTCCACCTGGAGCTCCACCTCATACTAGGCTCCCTCTGGCTCTTGAAGCTCCACCTCATACTGAACTTTCTATCAGATAGTAATGTCCTCTCATCCTCTTTTTTTCCTCCAATATCATCTATCATCGTGCATGACTTTCAGGATTCCATCACTAGCTATCCACCTGTAGCCATTTGAATTCAATCTGCTCAGTGAGATAAGATTTTATCTAAAATTGGATATGTATCGGACCTCTTCCAATCTTCTCACTGTACCATCATATATCCTCTAGCTGACCATCTTGATGTCTTTGATCACACAGCTCGATCCATCCGATAGATAAATAGTGCCCTCACTGCTCTCTAGGAAGTCAAACTATTTTTCTCTATAATAAATATGATATGTGCATGCAGAATCTAAAATTTACTACTAAAAAGAAGTAGATATCTCATCAGATATCTCCAAGACATCATCCTCTAACTCGCTACTAGCCATCACTATAGTAGCCTTCGTCCAATCCTTGAGTTATGGATAATCTCTGACTCGATGTTCCAACTCATCGTACCTATAGCATCTGATCTTGCTATGATTCCTCATCTTAGATCTAGATCATCTTCCTCACGATCTCCTATTGCTCTATCTACTGCCTCCTGCTCCTTCAAAAATTGCCAAAATTAAGCTGCCACCATCTGAGCTCGAAGCTGAGTTCTTCCTCTTGAGAATCTCATTTTGGAGTATCGCTGCAGTGACCTCGTCCATCTTAATGATGCTCTTTTTCACTAGAAGAGCAGTCACCAAGGACTCATATGAAGGAAGAAACGATGCTAGCAAGACCAACGTCTTGATCTTCTTCTCAACTTTTTTGCCAACAATGAGGAGGTTAGTGAGGATTTTCTAGAAGTTGGATAGATGCTCACACATGCTTTAGCCTTCGTCCATCCGTAGCTGGTAGAACTGCCTCCAAAAAAATAGTATATTGGTGAGTGATTTTACCATATATAACTCTTTGAGCTTCAACTACAACACCATCAAAAAAGTCTGATCAAGTACATGGATCACCACATCATTCGCTAGATACAAGCGGATTGTGCTTACCGCTTGCATCTAGATCTACTTTCAATCTTTCACCTCTATGGTGGCTGGCATCTAGTCCTACAAGAGAGCATCGATCAATCCATGTTGGATGAGGACATCCTTTATCCTTGCTTGCCATAAGAAAAAATTATTCTTTCCATCAAATCTATTGATCTCCACCTTGATTGTACTTGTCTTCTTCATATTCTTCAATCTCTATCCACTACTGCAATCTGCACTCTAGTACTACCTGACTCTGATACCAATCTATTTGGGTATCAACTATTCTAATACCACTTATTAAGAATCTAGTACCGATGAATTATGATAGAAAGAAAGAAGAAAAAAATAAGAAAAGCAACCAAGTACGTAGATCAGTCCAAGGGTTCGCCTCCATGGGGCATGCAAAGCTCCACTATGAAAGAGAAAAATAGGTATAAGAGAAGAATACCAACTCTCAACTCACCGTATATAAATCTCTCTCAACTAGAAGCTACCCTCATAAAAGCTCTTTTAGAATTCCAAAAAAATTTTTAGAAGCTACAAGATGCTCTGCCCTCACAGCCTTCTCATCGAATGCAATGCATCCGTTGCTTCTCTCTCTCACGGGCTGCACATATCCGATGCTCTGCCAAGCTTCTCTCGATGGCTGTCTGAGTCTCTCTACGTGCCTCTTACACTACACGTGCCATCCTCCTGCTCTACAACACCTCAGTCCTTTAAATAGGATGAGAATTCTCTTCTCAATAGTTCATAGGAGTCCTAATAGGGCTCTTGCTTCTAATATGAGTCGAACATGATCTTGATAGAGTCTTGAAATATTTTCTAACCTTCAGATCAGGATCACAACCCTCCATGACTATGGGATCAGATGGTCTACGTGCAACTCTTGTAGACCCTTTAGATTAATCACAATCTGAGTCTAAACAAAAAATCCCATCCTATTATGTTCATTTTCGTCGAGCCAACTCAGTTAGAGGTCGAGCTGGCTCGACTACATCTCGTCCGAACTCCTACATTTTGTCTGCCTAAAAGAGCTGACTCGACTGTGGTTCGAGCCGACTCGATCTCAACCCGAGATAGTTTGATTCCGTATCTAAGCCAGCTCGATTGATTGCTGATACTGATTCTTCTCTACTGTGGATCAAATTCGAGGCATCAAATTCTAATAAATTTGATTCAATTCAAAGCAAGTTTGAACTTTGAATTCAAATTCTCCCTGCGCCATACTTTGACCCACGCCTACCTCTCTCATGTAAATTTAGAATTTGCATGAGAGTTTCCCATGCCAAGATGAGTTTCTGCACTCCTCCTCTATTCTTTCTTTGATCCGATCCAAGTGTTGAACCAGTTCAAATGAAATTGAATTTCAAATTCAATTGATGGTTGGTTTGATTGAAATCTCCTAACCCTCATCCACTTCACCATGCACCCTTATGATATTATTGCACATTTTTGTGCATTTCAATGTGTGGACACATAGAAGGAGAGTCCTTCTACATGTCAAACACCCAGGTGTCGGTGTTGGAATTAGATAAGAAGCTCTTTGAATTTTGAATTCATGAGATTGGTCGAAACAAGTTCAACCATCTCACCTTATCTCTTCCATGCTGATTTTTCATCTTTTTGGTCACCAATTTAAGATGGGAATTTTTTGTGCATGCATGATATGCAGGTTTCATGAGGGATTTCTGAAAGAGAGAAAATCTGAGAAGGAAACTTGTCCAAGGCATGAAAAAGTCCAGAGAAAGAGATAAGTTCTCTTATATAGAAAAAGTGCTAAAAAGGTTTAGCATGGAGGACTCTAAGAGAGGACTTCTACTACTCAGATATGGCATTCATCTCTCTAAGAAGATGTGTCCTAGCACATCTGAGGAGATTGAGTGTATGAGTCAAATCTCTTATGCTTTGGCCATAGGGAGTCTTATATATACCATGTTATATACATGATCTGATATAGCCCTTGCTTTGAGTGTCACGAGCAGGTATCAATCAAATTTAGATGAAAAGTACTGGACTACTGTGAAGAATATTCTTAAGTATTTGAGAAGGACTTAAAATTTATTTTGGATCTTTAGAGGAAGTCCTGAGTTGCAGGTTAAGAAATACATTGATTTAGATTTTATGATCGATCCTGATGATAGAAAGTCTACATCAGGATGGTGTTTCTATGTAATGATGATTCCACTAGCTAAAAAAGTTTCAAGTAATAAATCATTGCAGACTCTACTATGAAAGTTGAGTATATTGCCACATCGAAAGCTACAAAGAAAGCCTTCTGATGCAAAAAATTTATTGCAGAGCTTAAAGAGATGCCATCATCCTATACTATAACAACAATAATGCCATAGCCCTCACTAAAGAGCCAAAGTCTCATTAGAAATTCAAGCATATTGAGTGGCAATTTTACATAATATGTGACTACCTCAAGAAGGAATATGTCGAGATGTGAAAAGTAGACTCTGAGGATAACATGGCAGATCCACTGACAAAGCAATTAAGCCAGCTAAAGATTAAAGTCTACCTTGAAAAGATGGGACTAAGATTCATGGCCAATTGACTTTAGGTCTAGTGGAAGATTGTTAGATGTATAACTTAAAAAGTCAATTATTAGCTGACACATTATATTTTTCTAAGTTATAATTTTATACTTGATTTATTAAATAAATAAAATAGACATTTTTCTATCCATTCATGTGTAATGCATCTTTGAATCATTTAAGGAGTTAATGAACAGTGACATCTTTTCTTAAGAGTTAAGAATTTAAGATATATGTCAATATAGATTAACTCCTAAACTACTCTCGATCATTAGAATATCACGAGGATGGTGATTGATTTGACAAGATAGGTGCATGGATCACTTTTCTTTTAGGATAGATGAGTCTCGAGTCTATAGTATAGAGATACTAAAGTGAGAGTGCAAATGCTTGTTGAAGAACAAAGATACTGAGCATGACCAATAATGAGAAGTCACTTGGAATATCTACTTCTTGTTAGTGGCAATCTTGATGTTGTAGTTGTATAAATAGTTTTTAGACCTACGGTGTCTTGGCTACTCACAGTAGGATTACTATAGTTTGGCAATACATAAACTTAGTCCCTAGCCATTCGAAGCTTTTTGGTATTTATTGGCTGCAGTAGGGCATAGGGGGTACACTTATAGGAGATCTATTGACTCTAGTAATTGAGAAATAGTTCTGTACAACCTATGAGACTGAGTCCTTAAGTTTGTGACCACAGCAACATGATAATAGAAAGAAGTTCCAATAGAAATTTACGATTAGCTTCAAGCTA
Source organism: Cocos nucifera (assembly GCA_006176705.1). Lineage (NCBI taxonomy): Eukaryota > Viridiplantae > Streptophyta > Magnoliopsida > Arecales > Arecaceae > Cocos > Cocos nucifera. The sequence goes on from QRFJ01003060.1 coordinate 63,527, forward strand.
ATTAATTCTAGCATATGACGGATGCATAGGATTTGACAAGTTTTCATGACCTGCATCCTATCGAAACTTTCGATAGAAGAACTCGATCACATGATAACTATACCTAAAGGTTTTAATTTTTCTCTTCTGTTGGATTGCCACTACATGCTACTAGGTATTATTGGTGGATTGTGAGAACTTATAAAGTTAGTTTTGGATCATCGATCCTTCTAGGATTGAGTTGGAATTATTCCAACCCATCCAAAATATAAGTCTCACTACCAGACAAAATAGAATCTATGGGGTCACACACCAAAGGGCTTGACCAAATAAATTGATGGGATCAAGATCCAATTATCAATTAGATTGATAATTTGGATCAATCGGTAAAAGTTACTTGTAGAAGTTTTGCTAAGTGGTCGCAAGTTTAAACCTAATTGCAAATGTTGCAATTATTTTTAATAATATTAAGTTTGGATTTAGAATCTAATTAAATTAAATTAGATTTAATTTAAATTAGTTTAGATCTAATTTGAGTTGAATGGGTTATTCTAATCTAAGTAAGACTAGGATCAGAAATCTAGTCTGACTAGATTTCGAGTTCGACTCGAATTGGGTTCAATTTGTCTCCAAATCGGATTCAATATGAACCCAAATTTAAAAGAAACCTAACCTAATCAAATTAATATGAGAGAGTCCTAGTTTAACTAAGATTCTTTCTTCTATTGGGCAAGAAATGAGAGGAACAATGCCATCTTTTCTTTCCTATGTGCATAAGATCTAGAGAGGGGAGCCAATAGTTGGTGCCCCAATCTCTAAGGACTCTCTCTTTAGGTATTTATTTGATCTTACCTAATTGAGAATCAAATTAGGAACATTATTACTAGATTTTATTTCTTTCTAAGGCATTGGAATTTCAAGAGGAGGACTCCTCAAAATGTGCGTATATTCCATATGTTGCTGCACTCCTTGGCATTTAAGTGGTGCCTCTCCTTTGGATAAACTAAGAATTATTCCTTCTTGTTGAAAATATGCGCTCTTCCCACATAGATCGGCATGGCCATCGGTGATTAGCCAAGCAACAAAGAAGTACTTCTTAGAGATCTCTATGGAAGCACGATCAAATAAATCAAGAAATAGAGAAAAAGAGAAGAAGAGATTTTTGAAAGAAAAGAGCTTTTATTCAGCACATTTCAGCACCACTTACAACTTTGACCTATTTTTAGTATATATACTTTACAAAGGATCAAGCCCAAGCTCATAGAAAAGCTCTCCAAATCTAAACAATCTATGTAAATAAAATAATAACCCATGAAAATTGAGCTATCCCAGTTTCAGACTGAGCTGACTAACCTGCGACTAGATTGGCTTAGTCCCAGACTAAATTGATTCAGTTGTGTACCATACCAACATTCCAAAAATACTGCTCTCTATCTGAATTTTTCTCTGAGACCTAGCCGACCCAGTTCTGGACTGAGCTGGCTTAGTCTCAGAGTGAGTCAGCCCAATTTCTGAACTTCACCATTAAGAATAATTCTTCTTTCGGCTCACTTCCATCTTTCCATGACCTATTTTCTCATATTTTTAGGACTTGAGAATGCCACTTCTGAACTGATATTCTCCATCTTAGTGCTTTCAAGTTCTTATGAACTCATCTCTTTTCAACAGACCTATCCATGTCATACATCTCTAAAAGTTGTCTCTGGGGAGTACCTTCATTAGTGCATCAGACTGATTCTCTTTGGTATGGATCTTCATCAGTTTTACTTCACCTTTCTCCATCAGCTCTCTGATCCTGTGGTACCTCACGTCTATATGCTTTATGCGCACATGATAGACTGAGTTCTATGCCAACAATAGAGCACTCTGACTATCATTGAATAGTATAATCTTGCTCTGCTCTACATCCAACTCATCAATTAGTCTCCAAAGCCAAAGGGCTTTCTTTGCAGCCTCCGTTATCCTAATATACTCGGCCTTTGTGGTAGACAAGATCAGATTGACTGAAGGATTGATCTCTAAGACACTGGTCCACCATATACACAGAAAAGATATCCAGTAGTAGACCTCCTTATATCAAGATCACTAGCATAATTGGCATCAACAAATTCTTCCAGAGGATCTGAACCTTCACACATCTTCATAGATTATTCTTCAAATCCTTCCAACTATCCACCAAATATCAAACCATAATCCCTTGTTCCATGCAGATATCTCAATATCCATTTCAATGCTTTTCAATATTTCTTCTCAGGGTTAGGCATGTATCTATTAACCATGCTTACAGCATGTGCTATATCTGATCTACAGCACATCATAGTGTACATCACACTACCTATAGTATTTACATAAGGAACTCATTTCATGTACTCTCTCCTCTTTTGATTGGAGGCACTGTAACTTGGAGAGAGATATATAGCTCGATAATGACGTCTCTGTAAGTTTGACCTTCTCCATCCCAAACCTCTTCAAAACCTTCTGGACATACTTTTCTTATGATAAATGGAGCACTCCTTTGCACCTATCTCTGCAAATCTTCATTCCAAGAATTTTTCAGCTGGACCTAAATCTTTCATCTCAAATTCAGATGATAATATCCTTTCCAACCTTTTCACAGCATCCATGCTTCTACTGGCTATGAGCATATCATCTACATACAATAATACGTACAGGACATCCTTCTCATCTACATCCTTGACGTAGACACAACAATCATATTCACATCTATTGAAATCCAGGCTCAAGACAAAGCTATCAAACCTTCGATACAACTGATGAGAGGATTGTTTCAAGCCATACAAAGGCTTTCTGAGTAAACACACCTTTTCTTCCTGTCCCATCTTCATGAAATCATCTAGCTGCTTCATGTAGATTCTTTCTTTTAAAGTCTCATGAAGGAAGGTCATCTTCATGTCTATCTATTCCAATTCTATGTTATGTTGTGCCACCAATGATAGCAAAACTTGAATAGATGTATGACGTACCATAAGAGAGAAAATTTTTGTATAGTCAATTTCTTTCCTTTATGAGTATTCCTTTGCTACCAGCCTTACTTTGAATCTGATTCCATCTTATTCTGAAGGTGCTTCTTTCTTTGTGAACATCCACTTTGAGCCAATAGATCAAGCACCCTCTGAAAGATCCACCAACTGCCATGTCTGATTCTTCTCAAGTGATTCCATCTCCTCCATCATGACATGCATCCATGAATTATAATCCTCACTCTCCATGGTCTCTGCATAATTCTCTGGATCTTCATTAGTAGTGATGAGTGCATAGAAGATAACCTCATCAATATCATATCTGATCGATCTCTTAATAGTACGCTGGGGGTTGTGCAAAGTCACTTCTACTGGCACATCTCTACCTGATGTCTGTGGCTGCTCTTGCATATTTGTCTGAACTGTCGATCCTTCATGCTGATTTTCAATCTGAGATAATATTTTTCTATCCAACTCTACCTCAACAGAAATACTCCTATAAGTGGATGTAACCTGCATGCCATCATTCTCTGACTAGCCACCATTGTTCGTCTTTATTTTTTCAGTTCCATCTATCCCAGACCTTTTCAAGATACTCTTCTCATCAAAGCTAATGTCTCTACTGATCACTGACTTCTGTGCCTGAGAGTCCCACAGCAGATATCCCTTGACTCCTTGTGGATATCCTATAAATATCATCTTTTAAGATTTTGGGTCCAATTTGCTCCTCTCGATTGCCTCCACATGTGCATAGACTGTGCAATCGAAGACTTTCAAATGGCCAAACTCTACCTTCTTTCCACTTCTAACCTCTTCTAGAATGCCTCCATTCAACTTATAATGAAAGAACCTGTTCACAAGAAAATAAGAAAAAGTTAGAGCATCACCTCAAAAAAATTTTGGAAGCGATGTCTGCAGCCTCAAACTTCGTACCTTCTCGGTCAGTGTCTGGTTCATCCTCTCCACGATATCACTCTGCTGGGGAGTCATCCTCATCGTGTAATGATGTTTGATGATATTTTTCTCACAGTACCTCCTGAACTCCAGGCTAGTACACTCTTCTTCATTGTCCAACCTTAAATACTTTACCTATTTTTCTGACTTCTTCTCTACTTCAGCTCTTCAGGCTCTTAACCACACAAACACCTCTGATTTTTTTCTGATCTGATAAATCCATACCTTTCTTGAAAAATTATTAATAAAAATAATAAAGTATTTTACCCCACCTCTAGCTGATACAGGAGCTGGTCCCCACACATCTGAGTGCACAAAATTCAGCACTCCCTCGCTGTACTTGGTACTTCTGGCAAACTTCATCCTATGTTGTTTGCCAAAGATACATGTCTCACAAAGATCTATGCCCTCCTTCTTTATGACTGGGATCATACCTCTTCTGCTTAGTTCTATGAGCCCACGGTCACTCAAATGATCCATCCGATAGTACCATAGTTGATATAAAATCTGCTCCTTCTGTGCCACTGCTATCACCTCTGCACTATCATTTACTACTGAACCTTCTATTCTATAAAGATTGTTGCTCAGTCTTCTACCTCTCATCATCATCAAAGCTTTTTTAGAAATTTTCAGACATTCACTCCCAGCCTGGCTACTAAAAGCATAACCATGCTCCTCCAAGTAGGCCAAAGAAATTAAATTCTTTTCCAACTCTGGTACATGCCTGATATTTAATAATGTACGAATGATCCTGTTGTACATCCTCATCCTGATAGAGCCAATTCTAGCTACTTTGCATAGGTGATCATCTCAAAAATTGATACTTCCACCATCGACCTTCTGATAGATAGCAAATCACTTTCGATGAGAAGTATAGTGGTGCGAACATGCTAAATCTAATATCCACATAGTATTGCACTCTGTGGATCCATCTGATATAACTAGCAGGTCTTCTTCACTGCTCACAGAAGCTATATCATCTTTCTTACTGGCCTTCTCTTTTTTTGATTTTAAAAGAAGATAATCTCTCTTCAGATGTCCAAGCTGATGATATTTATAACATTTCAATGTCATCTTTCTCTAATCGCGAAACTTTGACCTACCCTTAGATTTTTTTCTTATCTTCTCTTTTGATCTTTTCTATCTTTCGTTCATAGCCAAGATCTCAGACTTAGGATCTTCCTTGCAAATCTTCTCTCTTTGTTTATTTAATCTAAGCACACCAACAACCTCTTCATAGTTTAGGATCTTCTTCCCATAAACTAAAGTTGTTATGAGACCATCATACAAATCTGGGAGAGAACATAATAGTAGCAATGCCCGATCCTCCTCGTCGATCTTCACATCTAACCACATCATCTCAGAATACACCTGGTTGAACCTTTGGATATGTGCAACAAGATCTCCACCTTTGGGCATCCTCAAACTATACAGCTGTTTCTTCAATCACAGCTTGTTCGTCATGTTCTTCTCCATGTATGTGTTCTCCAGTCTCTCTCAGAGCCCCTTTGTCGTAGTCTCTATGCAAACCTCGGGCAAAATCTGATCGACCAAGCATATCCAAATTGTGCTGAAAGCAATTTCTTTCAATTCTTTCCAATCCTCAGCACTGATCTTTTTCAATCTTTTTTTTGTCAAGATCTTATAGATTCTTTGCTGAACCAACAAGTTCTTTACTCTTTGCTGCCATAGAGTAAAATTTTTCTTGCCACCGAACTTCTCAAAATTCATCTTAAATCTACTTGATCCCATGACTTCAAATAAGTCAAGAACAGATCCCTAACATCCTTCACGATCACATATCAGTAAAACTATCCTTCACAGAAGATCTAACTAGCCCTAGATCCTCTTTTCAAACTTCTGTATCACCGTTCCTCTGTGTAAATAATTTCTACCTCAATCTAGATTCAATCACGAAGCAAACTAGAAGTTTTAGGATAAAATCTGGTACAACAGATCCTGGATGTAGTAAATCCTAGGTATCTTCCTTCCTTTCATGCAACACCGCTGTAATACCAAATATTGGAAATATGCGCTCTTTCCATATGGATCGGCGTGGCTGCTGGTGATTAGCCAAGTAACAAAAAAGTACTTCTTAAAGATCTCTGTGAAAGTACGATCAAATAAATCAAGAAATAGAAAAAAAAAAAAGAAAAAATTTTCGAAAGAAAAGAACTTTTATTCAGTATATTTCAGCATCACTTACAATCTTGACCTATTTTTAGTATATATACTTTACAAAGGATCAAGCCCAAGCTCATAGAAAAATTCTCTAAATTCAAATAATCCACATACATAAAATAATAATCCACAAAAATTGAGCTGGTCCAATTTCAGACTGAGCTGGCTAATCTACGACTGGGTTGGCTCAGTCTCAGACTGAGGTGACCCAGTTGTATACCATGCTAACAGTCCAAAAATGCTGCTCTCTGTCTGAATTTTTCTCTGAGACCTAGCCGACCCAATCCTGGACTGAGCCGATCCAGTTTCCAACTGAGCCAGCCCAGTTTCTGAACTTTACTATTGAGATTGATTCTTCTTCTAACTTGCTCCCATTTTTTCATGACCTGTCTTTTCATATTTTCAAGACTTGGGAGTGCCACTTCTAAGCTTGCACTTCTGATATTCCATGCCTAAAGGAAGAGAAAATCAGAGAAAAGAGAGAGAAATTAGAGAAAAAAGAAAGAAAAGAAATGGAAGAGAAGGAATTCTCTTCTAGCTTGTTCTTCGAGATCCTGCACGAAGGTGTTCGTGCTGTCTTCTTCTATGCTGAGATCCATTCAAACAAAGCAAATCTAAAAGAGGCTAGCACCTCAATGATTATGAAGGCTTCGAGCTTGATTCAACTCTGTATGGATACCCGTGGAGGCCAATCGCATGCATGGCTTCAAACGAAATCTGAGAAGCTTCAAGATCTAGCTTGCATCTGATTCTTCATCTAGGTATGCTTTTAATCACTCCTTAAATCAATTTTCAGATTTAGTGATCCATGTTTAACATGTATATTAGATCCTTTTTAAGTGATGTTAGATTAGATCGAGGGCATGCATTAGATTAATGATTTTAATCTATGCTTTCCACTGTATTTTCATGAGATGAAAAAATTCTGCATGTTAAAATTCTCTAAACCCTAAAAGCCAGACCAACCCATATCATGGACCCGATCCTTTGTAGGTCAAAAAGGATCTATCATATGATGTGTATCCGGAGCGACTTGTGGACTGCAAAGTCCAAGTGCTGAAACCCGTATCGTTTCTTATGTCAAAGTGTAATGGAGTCATCACTCAGAAAGAGAAGCCATTTGAGAACCACTGGATCAAATAAAACAAAAATATCCATAGCTTTTTGAAAGCACATTTTAACAATTTTGAGGATTTTTCTTTTGTTTTTTTTTTTAAAGGTGGAGAATGTGATGGCTTGTCAAAGCCCAGTCCATTTGATCAGCCTAACCCTTAGCCCACTCTAGCATAATTGGGTGTGCTTTGGACGTGAAGGTGGAATTCCTTTCATCTTCTTCCTCAGGACTACGGCTAGAGTCAGACTCCTACAGCCATCAATATCAGATAGAATCCTAAGAACCTATTTATAGCCAAAATCTAACTACTGCATAGTCGATCCGGGAATAAACGCGCACACATAATCTATGAATTTAAGAAGCATATACGTCACTAAAGGCTATATGTTTAGTACATGTCTCGACTTTCCAATGCTCCGATCTGAGTTATTTCCCTGGTTTCATATAAATCTCTCTTTCCTCGACACTGATACACTTTCCAACAACCCATCCAAAATAAATTTTATTTTGTAACAATTCAATTCTTCTATATTTTAAATAGTTTGTATTGATGATTTATTTGAGCAACGTACATAAATCCCTGAGCTAAAGCTAATCAGTATACTGGTAGACGTCACAAACATACAAAGTGAGAGAACAGAAGAATAGGCGAGAACTATGATTTCAAGGCCAAGAGTCAGTGGATGAGCTTCGAAGCATAGAAAGCAAAAGCTGCAGTGAGGAAAGACCATTTCGCTTTCATAATCATGCTAACCATGCTTCTCCCTCTGACACTGGGAAACCAAATATACTTCTCATCAACCTTCTTCACCTTCTTTAGTCCATCAAGATATCCACCCTCTCTTTTTGCATTCATCATTTCTCCCTTTGGAAAATACTGCTTCCTCCGACTTGCTTGCTGTGACATCTCCCCGAAATACACGCATGATGTCAACAGAACTGTCGCAATTTGTAGCCTTCCATTCACGGATTCATCACCTATGAAGGACCTTCCCCATGCCTTCATAGAGATCTTCCCTAACAACTTTTCTTGAATAAATGCTTTGAACCTGCTAAAGAAAGAAAACCTACCCCTATCTTTTGTTGGAAATTCAAACCTCTCAACCACGTCTTGCATCACCATTGGGTTCAGATGGAAGCTAATCTTCTTCAAAGGCTCAACATGATGAAAGAATGTTTCAGCCACACCACTGTTTGAGATAAACAATCCATGCTTGACTTCAACTTTCTCATAAACTTCAAATGTTGGTGTGCTGGCACGGGCACTGTTGTCATGGTCATCTGGGTAGAGCCCAAGTGGTTGAATGTCCATGAAATCAAGAGCAAAATCGTCAGGTTGAGATTGCGAGAAGATGGGCTTGTTGTCAATGTCTCTTAACTGCGGAGAACTGGTGGATGGATTGGCTTCTCCTGCAATCTAGCTTCGAGTTAATTAAGTTATCTAAATTAAGGAGTCTAATAAATAAGATTAAATGCATACCTTCAGCTTCTGCAGTCTCTTCTACTTGATGACCTGGAGTGCTATCCACTGGTGTGCTTCGTTGCTGCTCCACATTTATCTGCATGGCAGTTATTCCACATTAACTTCGAAAGCTTACATTTTTAACTAGGAACAGAAAAGGTTATTCCTGATTTAAGGTTTTATTCATACCTCTATCAATTCATTGTTCAATATTTTTCCCCCCTTTAGGTTCTCGGTTCCCTTCTCATTTTTAAATTCCTCTTCCAAATCACAAATCTCTATCAACTTTGTCGGCTCTTCTACTTCACATGACTTGGTCATGGATATTGAAGAGCCCATCCCATCCGTTTGAGAGAAGTGCATGCCTTCAGTTTTCCTATCAACCTCAAATTCCAGTAGGCAAGAAAACTCATCAAAGTGAGAATTACTTCCAGTCCATATGTCAGTGTAGCCGGAATTGTTAATAAGTTGCTGAGAGGCTGAAGCAACTGATAGGATCTCTTGCAAAACGTCCACTTCATTAGTATTTCCTTGTAATCTCCCATAGTGCAGGATCTTAGAGTCAGCAGGATCAAGTTGCGGGAAGTCCTCCGCCTCTAAAGGGGGCAAGGACAGCGTGTGTTGTAGCCTTGCGCAATCCGATGCTACATCCACCTGCTATGACAAAGATGCTGCAATTCTTAGAGGACTTATTAACACGTCAGCAATGTATTGAGAGAGAGAGAGAGAGAGAGAGCGCACTAGATTGCTGTCGGAAACTAAAGGGTACACTAGTTCTCTTACAATTGCGGTCGGTGCCAGAATGGATTACCTCTTTATCACATTAGATATAGATTCCTCACATGAAATAGGTTTGGCTAGCAGTATCTTTTTCACTATTTTCATTGACAATGAGGAAAATGCCAATCTGAATTGGGCTGTAGCCTAATTCTTTTCTCAAAATAATTTGGAAAATACCAATAATCGCCAACTTCACCATCCACTAATATCCTTCAGCTATGAAAAGCGACTTGTTTCATCACCATTTCACATTACATAATAAGCTCTCAAAGCATTATCTAAAATTAAATTTATCTATGATTTCTTCTTGAAAATAATAATATCAATTCTCTACCACTCATTCCAAAAGAAATTATGTCCTAGCACTTAAATAAGCATGTGGAATATTCATATTTTTATATTTTCATAACTACGAGACAAATCAATAGACATCAAACCCCATATGAAATTAAATATTACCTTGGCTGGCACATATGGAAAGCTTGGAAGGTGGTAAACATGAGATGAGTGGTGAGAACGTCTCTTCATGAGACTGCATCCACTTGCTATCGATGGAAGCACTTGCATTAAACGATGCTCCATGAATCATCTCCGACGAGCATGTCCCCCGAGGAAAGGTAGCACAGCTCTCCCAAGTCCTCACCTCTTCCATCAGAGTAGAGATCAACAGTTGAGTCATTGACATCCATCACAGAATGTTCTTCATAAGAACATCCACGAGCCCAATATGATACCATGCTTATTTCTTCGATCATACGGGGGGCTCTCTTCTTAAAGATTCGACAGGCGCATAGGCCCTAATCATTCAAAAGCATAAACACATAAACTCTTTCATCCTATATAATTTATGTTGACAGAGATATATATATATATATATAATATATATATATATATATATATATATATATATATATATATATATATATATATATATATATATATATATCTATGATATCATTAGAGGTTGAAAGAAAAGGATTGAGTAAAGTTCTGGCATTTAGAAGTAACGGGGGATCGATGATGTTTCGGTAAACGCACCTGTAAACCAGAGGCCGTTTCACATTCCTTCTCATCTAGGCGGTATTCATGCATGACCCAATCAGTTCGGGAGCCATGAGGTGCTCGGCCTCGGTAATAAACAAGAGTCTTCTTCGTGCCCACGCTGCACTCCACCTCAGAGCTTTTTCTTTTCCTGTTGCCTTAACCAGCTTTGAGTTGCAGTTTGTCCTGAACCATTTGTACTTCGATCTCGGGGGAAGAAGAAAAATACCACTTACCATATGGTATAAAAGGAATTCTCTTTGTTAAAACATTGCAATGCATGATTACTTAATATTTAAATATCCACCAAGATGGAGTGCAAAGAAATGAGTGATTCATTTCTTACCAAATCATTTAAAATAAATATCATAGTAAAATTAAACCTTTCTAGGAACCATTGCTGCTTTACCCGAATAATATTACATATAATACGATCTCTAGCCGCTAAAGACCTAGACCCGGAGCTATTTCTTTAACAGACATAAATATATATCAAATTATACTTTATTTAATGGATTATCTATGGACAAATTCTGAGATATTGGAGACGTTTCCGGTATTTGGCCGTTTCCGAGATTGCAGGTTACTTATCGGTGCTAAGAAATCTAAGTAACGTGGAGGTTTCATCAAAAGTTGAAAAAGGCAAGCAAGAAAACCAATTGGAGGCTGTGAAGTTAAAAAATGGAGATTAAGGGAGATCTAACCTCTGGCAAAAACGTGACAAAACTCTGAGAACAACCTTTAGCTTAAGCGTAAAGACTAAAATTTTGAAAGAAAAGTGGCACCGCTCTTAGCATGTTAAGTGAATTCCATTTGAAGGAAATTCTCACCATTGCTTTGGGGAAACGCGCTATCTTTATCTTCCAAAAGAGTCTCTAATATTTAATTTTCCACCGATTGCATGAATGGAAACACGATGTTTTCAGGGCATTGTTAGAAACAATTTTCATAAACATCTCAAGACACGAAGCCAGCATGCGATGCCCTCAAACGAAGGACATGAACATTCTTGCACAGATAGTTTGACTTCTAGGCGAAGCTTTCTTGAGACCAATATCATGTCCTATTCCATGATAGTCATGGAAGCAAGGAATTCTCCCAATAGGAAGATAGAGGAATCAAGTGGGACGGATGAAGTGTTAGAGAAGGCAAACCTTAGAAATTCTTTCCGTAGGAAGTGGATGAGAACAGTGGCTTAATAAAATTGCAGCATTGAAACAGATGCATGAAGTGCAAGAGAAGCCAGGCGTTCTAGTTATATTATTATCCATGATCTAATAATTTATTGACAGGTTGCTTTTCTTCAGCAATCCATTTCGAGCAATGCAGTATTACTACTCTTAGTGGATGCCATTGAGGAAGATATTTTTGTGTTATTATTACTGTACTAATATTCTTCATCAAAAATATTTTTATGTAGCCATTCAAAAAAAAAAAAAGTGTTAATATTGTTAGCTTACTGTTCTCATAACTTATTCTTTACTACAACAAGCAAATTGAAATATGGTGAAATGAGGATGACAATATAAGAGAAATTAATACCTGGTAAATCCCATGGCTCGCATTTGTAGAGATCAACCTCGGGGATGATTTCCAGCTCAATCTTACGCCCGTTAATCTTCCTTTTGAGATAGTATGCAACGAGCTCTTCGTCTGTTGGATGAAACCTGAATCCAGGAGGCAGAGTAACCGGTGCCATTTCGTACCAACCTTCTAACTCTCCAAATTCACAACAATATCTAGCCGCGAAAGAGCCTGAAGTAAGAACCGGATATGAACAATTATCCACTCTCACCTGATATACAGAGCCTGAAGTAAGAACAAAGGTAGAATTTACAAGCAAGGAAGGCCGAGTGAGAGAGAGAGAGAGAGAGAGAGAGAGAGAGAGAGAGAGAGAGAGAGACCTTGTAAGGAGTGGGAGGCAGGATGGATTTGGGAATAGGAGGGGCTAGGAGATTGTATAGGGGCTAAACGAAATGGAAGCGGTGAAGAAGAAGAGGAAGGGGAGATGGGCAACCCCTCTCTATGGTTTTATAGAGCGTTCTGAGACTTCTTTTAGCATCTTGGTGTGGATTCCTCTCATCGTTTGGAAGAAGCTCCTGGCTTTTGCTTTTATTTTCTCTTTTCTTTAACCTTTACATCAATGGCTACAATATCCCAAGCTTCCATTCTTGTCTTTTGCTATTAAAGCCTGATGTGGGCACGTGGCAGAATACTGTTCGAGGATGAGTGTTTGGTGGGTGGTGGTGGGATGGGGTGGGGTGCGCTTGAAAATGTTTGGTAATCACCCATTGTAAAGGAGATGGCCTGAGGTTGTACAATTTGGGTTGGGATTGACGTCATGTTCACTCACACTACCTTGGAGACAGATCGCCGATTAATTAGTTTGATGCGTTAGCCGTTGTGCCAACGTTTCCGTGCGATGAGGTTTGGCATTGCGATCTATGTGATTGCGCTGTCTTTTATTATTGTTATTTTTTTTATCATTTTTTTATTTCCAGAGGAGGAGGTTTACAATCCTAGACTGTCTGGAAAAAAAAAAAAAAAGCGATGGCAACCTATTCCATTAATTTAGATTATCGTGAGGGCAAGATAAATTCAAATTTTTAATAAATTTTTAATACAATGATCAAAAAAAAAATATCAGTAAAGTGAGATGAAATTTAATAATAAAGAATTAGGATATCCTCTATGGTTCAAGTTACAAAAGTTCTTTTCTTGATCATGTAGCTTCCTCTCCTATGTGGAGAGGATTTAAACTCGGTAATTAAGTGACGCACTCCATTGGACAAGAGAAATTAAAGATGCACGAAATAAATGATAAATAAAATAAAAAAAAAACTTTCTTCTAAGAAATAAATATAATAACTCAAATAATCTGATTACAAAATTGACCTAAAAGTCTTATTTATAGATAAAAAATAAAAATAGATCTAAATAAAGACTCAAAATACTAAGTCTAATCAAAATAGAAAAGCAACTAAAAGATTCAACTCATCAGGATTCTTGCATGCGCCCGTTGACTTGTCAAATAATTGAATCAGATCTCGAAATAAGTCATGGCGGTAAAGTACCAAACCTGTAGAGCTCGAAAAGAACTTTCCGAATCCGAATCATAATAAAGATTTTGAAATCGCATGACCAAGTTATGACCGTTCTAGCTCGATAATGTTAGAACTCTATAAATCTGATGCAATTAGCTCGGTTTCTTGACTTTTCATATTTGATTATTCAAATCGAGAGGTCTTTATGTTGGAAAATATATCCTAAAGCTAATCATCTAAGTGGTAGATGATTAAAATTAGTATATAAATTATCTAATAATAATAATTTTTTGGCTGGTTCATCATAAAAGTTCTATCTTTCTTAAATGAACTCCTAAATTATGATAAAGTTCTTAGAACCATAATCAATCGATAAAGGAGGATTTATCGGATAGTTCTTAAATTATTCACGATCAAATGATGAGTTATTAATAAGGATGATAACTTATCGAGTGTAGGTCGCTGTACGTTATATGCATTGGTTGTCCTCGTAACCAAGTGGTGTGGAGACACTGGTATGACATGCAGGTAAAATGTAGGAGTATATTTACATTGAATGTAATCAATGTAGCACTCTACTATCAAGAATAGCTAATTAAGACTAATGGATATAAGTGTCCCTTTGATCTAAGATCACCACGGTGACTTGCAAGCAACTCACTGTACTTTGATGCCGGACTGTCTGTATTTTTAATATAGATTCAAAAAGTTTATGAATACAGTCAAGTACTTATGAAGTCAATGTGCAAGTCAAGATGAGATTGATCACTCCTGATTAACTTCAGAAAGAGAATATCTCATTGTGTTTCAATTTAGCAAAATATAGTCCTAGGTAATCCTCGTGAGGAGTCACGAGATTTACAAAATTTTGAGACATAATAGAGATGACTTCTATGAGCATTGACAGCATACTTGAAGTCGTCTTAAGCATTATTAGTTATAGGGATGAATTATATGGTAACCATAGGCTAGGATTCTAAGAATGTTTCTTTGTATACATTTGACCTATACGGACGTCAGAAACCATTACTAGATGGTTACTTCGATTGGTATAAAAATTAATTTCTATGCTATCGACTTAGGTTCGAACCTATAGGATCACACACATTAGAGATTATAACCTAATCAGATGGTTAATCGATGATTAAAAATCATTCTTAAGATCAAACATTCAATGCGATTGATGTTTGACCTAATGCAAGTATTATAGGAGGATCGATTAGTAATTGAATTGCTAATTGACTTAATTTGATCGAACAATTGGGCTGAGATCAAATCTAATTGAATTAGATTCAATTAAAATTGGTTTGAACTTAATTAGATTAAGTTTAATTGATTTATTGGATAAGCTAATTGAAAGAAAAAAATAATTCCTAGTTGGACTAGGATTTGAGTATACCTAATTTCTAATTAAGTTAGGATTTAAATCAGATTTAAATATGATTTAAACCTAACTTAATTGAATTTCTAGTTGGACTAGGATCATCCATAATTAGGCTTACACTAATTCTATTTTAATTAGATTAAAAATTAGTTTGACCTAGTCAATACATGAGAATCTAGGTTAGACTAGGATTCCTTATTTCCTTCTTTGCAAAAATAATCTCCACACCTACTTATTTTTATTTTTAGATTTTTTTTATGATTTCCATGCCTAAGATTGATTTTCCACATCCCATATATGATTTAATTTGAATCAAATCTGATTTGATTCATTATGGAAAAAGGTTTGGATTTGTTTTCTTTTGAAAGAGTCCCTCTTGACCAAAATGCCTCTTCCCTTCTTGCGCCAAATTTTTCTCCAAGCCATATTTTCTTTTTGTTGCTCTTTCTTATTTGGTTTTGTGCCTAGAAGAGAGAGCTCTCACACCTGATTTTATGGGAGGGGGCATCCAAGAGTTGGATGCCCCATAGGACTTCTTAAAATCCTCCTTAAAACTAGGTTTTGACCTAGTCAAAGGAGGAGATTGTGGGATATGCCTCCTTCTAAGTTTTTTTGGTGTCAAAAATTTTGGTATTTTTCATGAAAAAAAGAAGAGAAAGAGAGGTCTTGGCATGGGGGTTATGGGCGCCTACATCCTTGGAGGAAAAGTCTTTATTAAGACATGAAATGTTCATGTCTTGATGAAGACAAAGGTAAGAGAGAATGTCTTCTCTCATAGTTTTCTTTCATGGTTTGCTTTCTTATTTTTCTTTATGATTTTTATATGATAAAAATTTGAGAGAAAGAGAGGAAGAGGACATGGAGATCCATGCTCCAAGGTGTTGGAGCAGGATGATTATTTTTGGACATGATCTGATCATGTCCTAATAAGAGAAGAAGAAGAGAAGAAGGTCTTCTCTTAAGATTTTCTTGAGAACCCTTCTTCTCTATATTTTTGTATGATTTTTTCTATAAGAAAAATTAGAGGAAAAGAGATCTAGATGAATGAAAAATTTTAGAAAAAAAGGTCTCCTCTTATTCAGGTATGGAGATCCGTTTAGGACATCAACGATTGATGTCCTGAAAAGAGAAGATGTATCTTCTCTTAGAATCTTTCTTAACTATTTAATTTTTAATTTTTGAAGATCCAAAGGTTGGATTTTTTTCTTAATCCTCCTCTTATTCTTCATCTCTTAGAGTATCTAAGAGATCGAAATAATAAATTTTAGATTAACCATCCGAAGGGATCCGCGAGAAGCTAGCACTTTAAGTGGATCTTCGTTCGACGAACCTCCGATTTTATTGCAGTCTCATGTGGATCACCTGTAGAGATCGAATGCATGTGCGGCTCCAAAGACAATAATAAAAATCAACTATAGAGTTCTCGACCTATGCAAAGATAAAAGATCTGATCTCTTCTCTCACCTAGATGCGATCTAGGATTTAGATCTAGAATTATTCTAGATCTAGGATATTGATTTGATCAATATCAAATCTTTTATTTTCAAATTTAAGAATGCATTATGATATGTTATAGATCTTAGTTGTAGGGTTTAGTAATTTGATTATATGTATTTATAGATTAAATAGTTTAATTTATAACTTTCACTGTGTTACATTTCAAAAAAAATTTAAAATTCATGCATGAAACCCTGCATATTTTTTATTAATGGTATCAGAGCATCTAAGTTCGTTTATAACATAATTATATTTATATTAAGTTAAATTTGATAAATAAAATTTTAAAGATCGCATATACTACTATAAAATTATCCTGCTATAAGGTTTATCCTTTATAGTAGAGAGATTATCCTAGTATGTGCTAATCTATTCTTGAATCATGAATAAATTAGATATGATTTAAGTAATTTTATGATTTATTTTTTAATTTTAAATCTAAAATTAAATAGATGTTAGATCTATTTTAGATTATTTAGATTAGATCTAAATAATATCGGATTGCACATACTGTTATAAGATTGTCCTATTGTAAGATTTATCCTTTACAGTAGAGAGGTTATCCTAGTATATACTGATCTGAATAATCTAAATTATAAATATATTAGATAAGATCTAAAATAATTTATAATTTTTTTTTATATTTTAAATCTAATTTTAAATAATTTATGATCTGATTCATATGATATATTTTATGTTTAGATCTAGATCCTCTTATTATATATGTTGATATGTAATTTTTATTTTGAATGTAAAATATATATGATATATTTATTTTGTAAAATTTAAATTAAGAATTTACTTTATGTAAAATCCTAAATTTGAAACCATAGGACTTGATCGAAATATTAAAACAAATCAGATCTGAAACCATATATTGAATATGATTCAATGTAAATTATTTGCCAATTTAAAAATATTTTAAATGATCAAATCAGAATTTAGTTATGAGGTTCCCTAAACCCAAACTCATAAGCTTTGAACTTAATTAAGAATTAAGTGTATTGTTTAGGATCTAGGTTTGTGATTTAAAGATCCTAAGATAATTTCATAAAACATTGGTTAAAGAATAATGGGTTAGTTTTGATCAGATCCTTAACTGAATTAGACCTAGGATTAGATTAAATATGGACTAAGTTAAGAAATTGATCAAACCTAATTAATAGTTAATTAGAATTAGATCATTTCTATAAATCACTTTAATAGTTGTAGTTGATCAAAGTCCATACATCTAATAAATAGATACTGATCATAGCTCAATGATCGAGCTCGAGTCTTTAGGCTGACCAAATCAAAACTGATAAATTAATTGATGTCTAAGGTAAGTCTGGCATCCAGGTCGATGGTTTTTAATTGGCAGCCGTCTTATCTGACCATTTCTAATGGTGTCTAAGGCAAGCCTTGGCAAACCCTCCCATCGATCTTATTTACCTGACCAATGTGGTTAATCAGGTCTTAATTAGGTTGCTCATTGACTTGTGTTAATCCATGTCACATAGAAAATCAATGAGACTAATTTTATTCAATGAGACTGATCTAGGTACTCATGGATCGATATTGATCATAGATTTTGTTAAAGACTTGAGAAATCAGTAGGAGAACTTGACTTGGTGAAGTTAGTGAGAGTAAATTGCTCCATATCCTTTCTATCTTTAAATCATAAATAATTTTAAATTCTCTAAAATTATTAGATCCTTAAAATAATAAAGTTATGAAGATAATTAAGTCATAGCCTCCCATTAAGTTGGATAATAATAGATCCATTAACTCAATAATCATTGGAGGCCCAAAGATCTGGTGCTTATTGACTAATAAAATTATCATTTATAATATGATAACTTGAAAGTGTCTCTCTAATGGTGGTTAGGTTGGCCAACCAAAGTTGAATTTTATTATTTATTGGTTAGATGCACCAAGTATGGTCATATTAATGGTTGGACCTAACTAGATCCTTACAGTGGAGGCCAAAGCCTACTGATTAGGTTTCTGGGGTAAAATTAAATTACTAAAAGTTATTTAGAGATAATTAGTTAATGAACGTACTTGTAGATGCACATTGATTGGCCGATCAAAGTTGGGCTTGTGTGTAATCTATGTGGATTCTAGTATCTACTAGAGAATTAAAATAATTTTCTAAATTGAAGGTAGAGGCTACCAATTTGAATAAAATAGTGGAAGAATCTGAAGACTAAAGTCCAAGTCTCTAGATTTAAAATAATTTATATACTTAGATCATTGTTCTCTTTTCTCAAAATAAGGCTAAACCCTTATTGCTCTAATCACTGTTAGACAGTGATGACTTATGGGATCCAACTTTGATAATTAGTATCAAAAATTGGATTTGGTTCAGCAGTACGAATGGGTTCATATTGAGGCTTCTAAGCTCAGTCAAAATAATTAGTCCAAAATTAATCTAAATCAGGCATAGTGCTTCTACTATTACAAGCAAGATCATAGAAAGAATAATTATCTTGCTTTTCCTGATCATAATAAGTTGAACAAGAGAAAGGAGCAAGAGTTGCTTATCAACGATGTTGTATGATAACATCTTAAAATACCTTTTTGAATCATCTTTGGCAAAAAAAATAGATGCTATCTGGTGGTTTTTTATGGAGAATAAGTACTAGTGTCCTAATGATAAAATAAATGAGTTATTTTTGTCAAGGGACTCTAAGTAGGCGTTGGACATAAAAGCCTTTCTCAAGTCAAAGTGCATTCAATGCAAGAAATAATTTTCCATGTCCAAAGTCTGCCATCCCTAATATCCCTCACCCTCTCTATCCTCTCTCTTCTTCTCTTTTACAAGCTTAAAAAGTTAGGCACAAATTTGAGAAGAAGGTCCAACGTTTTTGGCATAATATTCAGGATTTATGCGATTGTGTTCGTGTGACGGGTAGGCTGCCTTTAGAAATAGTTTTGAAGGTTCTTCGGATCAGATCCAAATCTAATTTTTAGAGAAAATGTTCATGAGGAGAAGTTGTTCAAATCCTGCCCGAGTGGATACTGGTAGAGGTCAAGTGCGTGCATCGCTCCTTTCAGAACCTCAGGAATCAATAGGATCATTATAGGGTAATTAGATTACCCAATCTGGTACTTTATATTAAATCTAATTTAATTTAATTTTTTTATTTTTAATATCAAATCACTATAATTAGATCTAAGAACTCTTAGATCTAATTTAATTATTTAAGAATTTTTAAAAAAATCTTCCTCAGATCTGATTAGATCTACACGATCCTACGGTGGAAAATAATAATTTTCCTTCACCAACTTTATTACCTCTAATCATTTCTCGAAGTTGATATCTGATATCATCTCATCATAGGTTTTGGGATCATCACGATGAACTTCATTTTCTATGAGGAATATTTTTTCTACATCCTCTGAGATAGTATCTAAGTACCTTTCAAGAGGACGAGAAATTCTACATGATCTACGAGGTGGAGGAGGTCGTGTCTTGGTTGGCTTAATCTAATTCAATTCCATAGGTTCCTTAGCTCATGGCTCTTGGGAGACTTCTTCTCGAGCCTAATCTGCCTTCCCTTGCAACCATCTAGAATAAACTCTTTTAAAAGAAGATGGCATGTCAACTCATAATCATATTATGATCTTTTGGAAGATAGAAATAATATCCTAATGACTCTTTAGGATATTCAATAAATCGAGCTCTAAAAGATCTAGACTCTAATTTATCTGCCTATTGTCTCTTGACATGGGTCGGACAACGTCAAATTCTAAGATGACTCAGACATAGTTTCTTACCATACCATATCTCATATGGTATGGTAGGAATGGTTTTAGAGAAAATCCTATTCAGTCAATATATAGTGGTCATCAGACTATGTCCTCAAAGAAACTCAGG
>QRFJ01003060.1:83830-126035 GCA_006176705.1 Cocos nucifera
TAGGATCACACACATTAGAGATTTATAACCTAATCAGATGCGTTAATCGATGATTAAAAATCATTTCTTAAGATCAAACATTCAATGGCGATTGATGTATTGACAGCTAATGCCAAGATTATAGGGGGACCGATTAGCTAATTGCAAATTGCTAATTGACATAATTGGATCGAACAATTGGGCTGAGATCAAATCTAATTGAATAGATTCAATTAAAATTGTTTTGAACTTATTAGATTAAGTTTATTTGATTTATTGGATAAGCAATGAAAGCAAAAATAAGTCCTAGTTGGACTAGGATTGAGTATACCTAATTTCTAATTAAGTTAGGATTTAAATCAGATTTAAATATGATTGATAAACCAACTTAATTGAATTTCTAGTTGACTAGGATCATCCTAGATTAGGCTACACTAATTCTATTTTAATTAGATTAAATTAGTTTGACCTAGTCAATACATGAGAATTCTAGGTTAGACTAGAATTCCTTATTTCCTCTTTGCAAAAAATACTCCACACCGACTGATTTTATTTTTAGATTTTTTTATTGATTTCCATGCTAAGATTGATTTCTCACATCCCAGTATATATTATGATTTGAATCAAATCTGATTTGATTCATTATGGAAAAAGTATTGGATTTGTTTTCTTTTGAAAGAGTCCCTCGTTGCACCAAAATGCCTCTTCCCTTCTTGCGCCAAATTTTTCTCCAAGCCATATTTTCTTTTTTGCTCTTTCTATTTGGTTTTGTGCCTAGAAGAGAGAGCTCTCACACCTGATTTTTGGGAGGGGCATCCAAGAAGTTGGATGCCCCAATAGGACGTCATAATAAAAATCCTTCCTTAAAACAGGTTTGCACCTAGTCAAAGGAGGAGATTGTGGGATATGCCTCCTTCTAAAGCTTGTTTTGGTGTCAAAAATTTGCATTTTTTCATGAAAAAAAGAAAGAAACGAGAGCGGTCTTGGCATATGGCGGTTATGGGCGCCTACATCCTTCGGAGGAAAATAGTCTAATTGATAGACATGAAATGTTCAGTCTTGATGAAGACAAACGTAAGAGAGAATGCTTCTCTCATAGTTTTCTTTCATGGTTCTTTCTATATTTTTCTTTATGATTTTATAGTGCATAAAAATTGAGAGAGAAGAGAGTCGAAGAGGACATGCGAGCATCCATGCTCCAAGCGTGTTGCCGAGCCAGGATGATTAATTTTTGGACATGATTGCCATCATCGTCCTAATAAGAGAAGCAAGAGAGAAGAAGGTCGCCTGCTCTCGTAAGTTTCGTTGAGAAACCCTTCTCTCTATATTCTTTGTATGATTTTTCTATAAGAAAAATTAGAGCCGAAAAAGACTAGCATGAATGAAAAATTTAGAAAAAAAGGTCTCCTCTTATTCAGGTATGGAGATCCGTTAGGACATCAACGATTGATGTCCTGAAAAGCAGAAGATGTATCTTCTCTTAGAATCTTTCTTAACTATTTAATTTTTTAAATTTTTTGAAGATCCAAAGGTTGGATTTTTTCTTAATCCTCCTCTTATTCTTCATCTCTTTAGAGTATCTAAGAGATCGAAAATAATAATTTTAGATTAACCATCCGAAGGATTCGCGAGAAGCTAGCACTTAAGGATCTATCGTTCGACGAACTCCGATTTTATTGCAGTCTCATGGGCATCACCTGTAGAGATCGAATGCATGTTGCGGCCAAAGACAATAATAAAAATCAACTATAGAGTTCTCGACCTATGCAAAGATAAAAGATCTGATCTCTTCTCTCACCTAGATGCGATCTAGGATTTAGATCTAGAATTATTCTAGATCTAGGAGTATTGATTTGAATCAATATCAAATCTTTATTTTTCAAATTTAAGAATGCATTTATGTATGTTATAGATCTAGTTGTAGGTTTAGTTAGTAATTTGATTATATATGTATTTATTAGATTAAATAGTTTAATTTATAAACTTTCACTGTGTTACCATTTCAAAAAAAATTTAAAATTCGATGCATGAAACCTGCATATTTTTTATTAATGGTATCAGAGCATCTAAGTCGTTTATAACATAATATATTTATATTAAGTTAAAATTTTGATAAATAAAATTTTAAAGATCGCACAGTATACTACTATAAAAATTATCCTGACTATAAGGTTATCCTTTATAGTGAGCAGATATCCTAGTATGCCCTGCCTAATCTATTCTTGAATCAATGAAAAATTAGATATGATTTAGTAATTTATGATTTATTTTTTAATTGTTAAATCTAAAATTAAATAGATGTTAGAATCTATTTTAATTATTTAGATTAGATCTAAATAATAATACGGATTGCCCCACATACTGCTTATAGATTGTCCTATGTAAGATTTATCCTTACGAGTAGAGAGTTTATCCTAGTAAGTATACTGATTGAATAATCTAATTATAAATATATTAGATAAGATCTAAAATAATTTTATATTTTTTATATTTTAAATCTAATTTAAATAATTATATCTGATTCATGATATATTTTATGTTTTAGATAGAATCCTCTTATATATATGTTGATATGTAATTTTATTTGAATGTAAATATATATGATATTTTATTTTGTAAAATTTAAATTAAGAATTTACTTTATTGTAAAATCCTAATTGAAACCATAGACTTGATCGAAATATTAAAACAAAATCAAGATTCTGAAACCATTATATGAATATGATGCAATGGAAATTATTTGCCAATTTAAAATATTTTAAATTGATCAAATCAGAATTTAGCTTATAGTTCGCCTAAAACCAAACTCATAAAGCTTTGAACATAATTAAGAATTAAGTTGATTGTTTAGGATCTAGTTTGTGATTTAAAGATCCTATAGATAATTTCATAAAACAGTTGGTTAAAGAAATAATGGTGAGTTTTGATCAGATCCTTAACTAAGTAGACCTAGGATTAGATAAATTATGGTACTAAGTTAAGAAATTGATCAACACATAATTAATAGTTAATTAGAAGTTTAGATCATTCTATAAATCACGTTTAATAGTTGTAGATTGATCAAAGTCAACATCTAATAAAAGATATGATCAGTAGCTCACATGACGAGCTCGAGTCTTAGGCGACCAAATCAAAACTGAAAATTAATTTGATGTCTAGTAATCTGGCATCCAGGCGCGAGCGTTTTAATATTGGCAGCCGTCTCTAGCTACCATTCTAATGGTGTCTAAGGCAAGCCTTGGCAAACCCTGCCCATCGATCTTATTACCTTGACCAATGTGGTTAATCAGGGTCTTAATTCAGGTGCTCATTGACGTTGTGTTAATTCCATGTCACATAGAAAATCAATGAGACTAATTTTATGTCAATGAGACTGATCTAGGTACTCGATGCGCATCGATATTGATCAAGTAGATTTTGTTAAAAGAACTTGAGAAATAGTAGGCAGAACTTGACTTGGTGAAGTTAGTGAGAGCTAAATTGCTCCATATCCTTTCTATCTCTAATATAAATAATTTTAAATTCTCTTAAAATTATTAGATCCTTAAAATAATTAAGTTATGAAGATAATTAAGTCCATACGGCTCCCAATAAGTTGGATAATAATAGATCCATTACTCAATAATCATGGGAGGCCAAAGATCTGTGCCTTATTGACTTAATAAAATTTCATCTATCATAATGATAACTTAAAGTGTCTCTCTAATGGTGGTTAGGTTGGCCAACCAAAGTTGAATTTATTATATATATTGTTAGATGCACCAGAGTCATTCTATGCGGTTAATAGTTGACCTAACTAATCCTACATGGAGGCCAAAGCCCTACTGATTAGGTTTCTGGTGTGTAAATTAAGATTACCTAAAAAGTTATTTAGAGATAATTAGTAATGAACGTACTTGTTAGATGCACATGATGGGGGTTGCCGATCAAAGTGGCTTGTGTGTAATCTATGTGGCATTTCTAGATCCTACTAGAGAATTAAAATAATTTCTAAATTGAAGCGTAGAGCACCAATTTGAATAAAATAGTGGAAGAATCTGAAGACTAAAGTCCAAGTCTCTAGATATAAAATAATTTATATACTTTAGATCATTGCTTCTGCTTTTCTCAAAATAAGCTAAACCCTTATGCTCTAATCACTGGTAGACAGTGCATGACTTATGGGATCCAACTTTGATTAAGTAGTATCAAAATTGGAATTGGTTTCAGCAGTACGAAATGGGTTCATATCAGGCTTCTAAGCTCCAGTCAAATAATTAGATCCAAAATTAATCTAAAGTCAGCCATAGTGCTTCTACTATTAAGCATAATCAGTAGGGAAAGAATAATATCTTGCTTTTCGCTATCATAATAACGTTAACAAGAAAAGAGCAACAGGTGCGCTTATCAAACGATGTTGTATGATAAAACAATCCTTAAAATTATTCTGTATATAATTCGTACTAGCTAGGTATTGGTACAGTAGTTCTATATAATTTTGTTGCAAGAACTTTAAGTAAGTGAAATATTTAAAAATGATGAGAAATACTGAATGTTGGGTGTATGAAAGTCTGATTCTATCCTAGCTTTAGAAATTGTCAAGTTATTTTCAAAAAATATCATTTTTGATGATTGTCACCATTGTCCATCATGTATGATAAATATGATCTCTATTGGCCTTTTGATTAGAGATAGCTATCATTTATCAATAAAAAAGATTATTATGATATTATTATGAATCATGTTACAATAATACATGGATAAAAAAAAATAACTTTAATATTTGTATAAATTTATTAAGTGAATGGTACACAATTAATAAACATCCAAGTTAATTTTATCATGGATGTCTTCTTTGGCATTAAGCTTAGTCATCTTGATAAGAATAGTATGGAATAGATTAGCTTTGAGAGAGAAACACTTCAATATCAATAATTATAAATCATTGTAGCCTGTGAGTCTTGTCTTCTTAGGAAGATAACAAATTATCTAATGAAAAAGATGAAGGGAACCGATAAAATTCTAAGTCTCATGCATAGTGATGTATGTGGACCTATGAACTTAAGTGTCAAAGAAATATATTAATATTTCATTATAGATGACCTATCTAAGCATGGGTGCGTTTGGCTTGAATCATTTGAAATGTTCGAATGATTCAATAATGAAATAGTAAAATAAATTAAAAATGGTATTAGAACTCTTTGATCAGATCGAAGAGATGGATACTTACATGATAGATTCACTTGATCTGCCTATTTTAGGATTGTGCTCTTGTATGACTACTTGTTTTACTCTGAAAATATATCGAGTAAATTCATTGTACAGATTTCATATGGGATATAGATCGGACATAGACCTAGACTCTCTCACCTTCAGGTTTGGGATTGATCGACCTATGTCAAAGATTTGCATACAGATAAACTTGGATCTTGATCCAATATATATTTAAAGGATTATTAATTCTACTATACTGAAGAAATAAGATGTTCATCAATAGAAAGAAATTCTTTTAGAAAAAAATTCTTAGAGAAGAACTGATGGCTGTCAAGGTTGAACTTGAAAAATTTGACTGATAGAAAATGAAACCGATATAATCTAGTAACCTAGAACCAGATTTGATCAGATTAAATTCAAAGCCTATTAAAGTAGTATCTTTAAGAAGATCTGATAGAGTACCATATTAATCAGATAGATACTTCAGTATCTAAGTCCAGGACGATGATCCTATGGAGTTCGATGAAGAACAACAAGGATCCGATCACCTATAGAACTGCCAATGCATTGGTCTGACCGAAGAATGGCTTGGATCACATATCCAAATTTATAGTCCATTGAAAATAAATAGTGTGTGGACAGTAGGTTGATTCATCTAAAGGAAGTAAAAAATCTATGTGGTTGAATGGAATTTGCAAAATGGATCAGAGTAGCGCGATGGAAGGTAAAGACCTATAAAGCTCATTTGGCTATTATCTAAGTTTTGGAACATACATTTTAAATGTATGTCTTTATTAAGAATAAAGATAAATCCTATATTTGTAAGTGGGCAAAATATTCTATAATTTTATTTCTTGTGTTGTCTGTGGATGAAATTCTCTTAATCGAGAATAGCATTCCAACATTACGAGAAATAAAGATTAGACTGCCATCTAATTTTTTCATATTCAAAATCAGATATGGTATACTCACTAATATGGTAAGTAGATACTAATCTGATCTAAGTAAGAATCACTAGAATATTATATAGATAATTCTCATGTATTTGAAAAATACTAAAATCTAGTAACTAAAATATAAAAATACTAACTTAAAATATGTGCATATTTTAATTTCAGTCAGAACAATGTGACAACAGAGAATGTCGGATTCATACCTAATTGTAGAGCAATTGCATAAAAAAGGTTTCAAGCAAGAAACGTTAGCCTATTAGTAGTGAGGTAGAGTCTATGTGCATATGAATGCTGTACATGTAAACTGTATAGTTGTTGAGTGTTATTTAGATAGTTAGGAGCTGGCACCTTCACCGATGGTCTATCCTATCGTACACTGTAGCCCATAGCCTCAGCTAAAAAATCGAAGGACCAACATATTCTGCATCGCTATCATCTTTGATTTTAGATCAAGATAACGTCGATCTTTGAAAGATCGATAAAAAAGGAGAACTTGATTGACCTATTTGTTAAGGCCTCGAGACTAAGAAGTTCTACGAACTCAAGTAGAAGATAGAATATTTGATATCATTCTGATTGGCTTTACTCTAAGTGGGAGTTATTGAAAAATGTATCCTAAAGTCAATCATCTAAGTCGTAAATGATTAGAATTAGTATATGAATTATCTAATAATAATAATTATTTGGCTGGTTCATCATAAAAGTTTGATCTTTCTTAAATAAACTCCTAAATTATGATAAAATCTTTAGAACCATAATCAATCAATAAAAAAGAATTTATCGGATGGTTCTTAAATTGTTCACAATCAAATGATGAGTTATTAATAAGGATGATAATTTATCGAGTGTAGGTCACTGTACGTCATATGCATTGATGTCTATCAACTAATGATGAGACACTGAATGGCATTTCAGATGGAATGTAGGAAGTATATCTATATGGGAACATGACCAATGTAGCCACTTTTACTTGTCAAGAGTAGCTAGTTAAGGTCAATGAGTATAAGTGTCCCTCGATCTGAGAGACATCATGGGACTTGCAAAGCAACTCACTGTACTTTGGTTGCCGAGTGTCTGTATTTCTAATATAGGTTTCGAAATCGATTTTTGGATTACAATCAAACTTGTAAATCGGGTATATGAGTTCAAAGGGGATGACCACCCTGATTAACTCAGGAAGAAAATGTCTCATTGATATTTTAATTTAGCAAAACCTAGATCTGATTAATCCTCATGAGGAGTCACGAAATTTGCAAAATTTTAAGACACAATAGAGATGAACTTCTAGGAGCGTTGACAGAGGACTCGAATCATCTTAAACATTATTGGTTATAGGGAGAATTATACGTCTATAGATCAGGATTCTAAGATGTTGCTTTGCATTATTTGACCTGGTTTGGACATCGGAATCATTACTATGATGGTTATTTTGATTAGTACAAAATTAATTTCTGTTACTACTAACTTTAGGTGTTTGGAAACAGTATAGGGTCAATACACAGTTAGAGATTGTAACCTATCAGATGGTTATTGATTGATTGAGAATCATTCTTAATGGTCAAACATTCCAATGCGATTGATAGTTGACTAATGCAAGTATTGCAAGAGATCGATAGCAATTGAATTGCTAATTGATATAAGTTGAGTGAGCAATTAGGCTGAGATCAAGTGATTGAATTAGATTATAATTAAAATTAGTTTGAACTTAAGTTTAAGTTTAATTGATTTATTGGATAAGTCAATTGCAAGAAAAATAATGTCAGTTGAACTAGAAATTTGAGTGCACCTAATTTTTAATTGAGTTAGGATTTAATTAGATTTAAATCATGGTTTAAAACCTAAATTATGGATTTTTAGTTGGGACTGTTCATCCATAATGGGGCTTGCACTAATCCTATTTTAATTGGGTTAAAAATTGGTATTGACTATAAAAATACATAGAATCTAGTTAGACTAGGATTCCTTGTTTACCTTCCTTACGAAAATAATCTACATGCCCACTTATTTTTATGTTCTAGATTTTTTCTATGTTTTCCTGCTAGATTGATTTTCCAAGCCCATATTTGGTTTAATTTGAATCAATCTGATTTTGTTCATTTAATGGAAAGTGCTTGATTTTTCTTGAAAGAGTCCCTCGAGACCAAAAATGCCTCTTCCCTTCTTGCACCAAATTTTTCTCCATGCCATATTTTCTTTTTGTCACCCTTTCTTATTTGGTTTTGGGTGTGGAAAAGAGAGCTCTCATGCCTGATTTTATGGGAGGGGGCATCCAAGAGTTGGATGCCCCATAGGATCCTTAAAATCCTCCTTAAAACTAGGTTTTGACCTAGTCAAAGAAAGAGATTGTGGGATGCCTCTTTCTAAGTTTTTTTGGCATAAGAAACTCTTGTATTTTCCATGACAAAAAGAAGAGAAAGAGAGGTCTTGGCATGGGGGTTATGGGCACCTACATCCTTAGAGGAAAAGTCTTCATTAAGACATGAAAGGTTCATATCTTGATGAAGACAAAGATAAGAAAGAATGTCTTCTCTCATAGTTTTCTTTCATGGTTTACTTTCTTATTTTTCTTTATGATTTTTATATGATAAAAATCTGAGAGAAAGAGAGGAAGAGGGCATGGAGATCTGTGCTCCAAGGTGTTGGGGCATGATGATTATTTTTGGACATAATATGATTATATCCTGATGAGAGAAGAAGAAGAGAAGAAAGTCTTTTCTTAGGATTTTCTTGAGAACCCTTCTTCTCCATATTTTTGTATGATTTTTTCTATGAGAAAAATCAGAAGGGAAGAGATCTAGATGTATGAAAAATTCTAGAGAAGAAGGTCTCCTCTTATTCAAGTATGGAGATCCATTTAGTGAAGGAAAATTCTAATTTCCCGGACCAGGTTCGTTCAGATCTGATTAGATCAAGAGAGAGATTATATTTTCAAAAATTCTTTTCGTTAATCTAGATCAGGATCTAATATATTTCAGATCTGATTATTAATTATTTTAAATTAAAATAAAATGAGGATAATGAAATCAGATAATTTACCTTGATATGGGTAATCCTATAACCGTTGACTTGATCCGTTTTGCAACGGAAGGTTCTGGATCTAGCCACGCAAGCGCCTGGCCTCTACCGATATCCACTCGGGCTTGGATTGGAGATCCTCTCTTCGCTTTTTCAGTGCCTCCAAAAAATTAGATCTGGATTCTGATATAGGAGATCTTCAAAACTCCTTTAAGATCAGCAGTCGTCCTTTGCAGCAGCGCAGCCTTCTAGCTTCAGTCACCTTTCTTTGATCTGGATTGCACCAACCAAAAATCC
Source organism: Cocos nucifera (assembly GCA_006176705.1). Classification (NCBI taxonomy): domain Eukaryota; kingdom Viridiplantae; phylum Streptophyta; class Magnoliopsida; order Arecales; family Arecaceae; genus Cocos; species Cocos nucifera. Next base: position 93,268 of record QRFJ01003060.1, read on the forward strand.
AAAACTTCTCTGGATGTGAGAGGAGAGGGAAAGGTGGTATTGACCTGGAGGAAGAGGAGAGGGGGGTGGGTGGCAGCCTATGGGTGTGGAGAAATGTGATTTCATCATATCACTTCAATCAATCTGGTTGGGGCGTAGGGTCTTATTTATAGACTGTCTGTGATCCAACTTTCTCGTCTTCCCACCTATCAACTCTTTATGAAATCAGATCTAAAATCTGATTGGTTGAGAAATAAAATTTCCCTGGATTCCTCATAGGAGGGCGCCTAGATCCAGTCAAAGTGGTCTGGAGAACTCTAATGTGAATTCAAAAAGGAGATGGAGTCCCTATCAACAGGGACTCCTAAGCGCCTCCAACTTGGCACACGCCAGGGTGCATGCGCCCTCTTCCTTGCCAGGTTTGGTAGGGGGACAGGCCCCACCAGCTCCCAATTAGGTGAGTGACATGTGGTCAAAAGTCAAAGTTATCAATGGTCAATGTCTTGACCAGTCACAAAGTTGATTTTGACCAAAGTCAAAGAACAAAGAATGGCAGTGTGACAAAAATAGCAGGTAATGTCTTTCAAAATAAGGAAAAACCTTTTACTGACTTGGACCCAATCTTCAGTCAGACTATATGAAGCCCTCTGATTTGAGCACAATCCTTTGGCTCAGACAGGACAACTTATTTATGAGGTGCAAAAGAAGAAACGTGTTAGGTTCAAATCGAGTGCTAGCATGATTTTCTTGAACCTAATTGAATCTCATTCAAGATCAATTGAACGGATCAGTATCAATTGATGTCACCAGATTCAAACTCTTGTTTGTGTGATCCAGTTAGGTTCAGGTCTGTATGTAATGAGATATGGTCATGATCTCTATCATCGACATATCGAAATCCTTTCGATGATCAGAACACTTCTGATTCGAACAGCTAGAAGGACGGAATCATCTAAATATTCTAATTGCTCCCAAAAAATCCACCAGTGATCGACCTAGCAAAGTATACTGGTGGCAACCGGCCATGTGAGCTGGAATGGGAACGCGTCTTGGTAGCAGGCTAACCTGTGTGTGAATTAAGTTGCTCTATCTTGAGCCCCGATCGATTAGGGTTAAGTAGAACTCGTCAAACCCTAGTCTCTGTCATTGATGTAATCATTCGATTCGAAGTCAATTGAACAATCTAATAGAAACTCTTTCTTATTATTTTCACTCTGCCATGGCGCATGGCTTCTGCAGAACTTGATTCTCATATATTTCATAGGAGCTGCTCCTCTACGCACCGAGGTAGATAGCACTTCGCATTCTTGATGCCATCAGTTCCTACACATGAACATGTACAGCCTATACCACTGACATCCTCAGTGTTCCAGTATGGCTAGGAGGTACCAGTAATGGTGTAGTCAAACTATAACATCACAGATGAACTAGCGATGCATCTACACGTCAAAGAACGCAGACACTACTATAGCACTCGAGTCATCATGAGAGAAGGCTAGACTCCCTAATGACTACCTCGAGTGGTCAGCGTCAGTGCCTCTGCGTTCTCTAAGGTATGCTGTACTCTCGCTCTGGTGTCTCCACCAGTAGCACCATAAGACTCATCTACTAAAGAGAAGCGACTTCGTACACTCAAGCCTTCTTGGATCAATCACCATCCTCTGATGAGTCTACTATGGTCGAGAGACTTGTTTATGAGTTATAATGATTATTCATGTTCTTAACATTTTTCACTCCTGAAAATTATTATCATTCACATCTAACTCAAAGGATAGTATGCACAACCACTAATACCACATAGTGTGATAGAAAATTACCATTTTCATGATTAATAGTCAGAATTATATAATTTCTGCCCCTAGAAGTGTATTAAATTCAGCCAATTGGCTTCTAGGCACATATATCAACACATCTCCCTCTTGTCCTAAGCCAATTAGCTACAAAGTCTCAAGTCCCATCTTCTCAAGATGGGCTTCGATCTCTCTGACTGGCCGAACGGCCTTATAAGTGAGTCTGCCACATGTCTGTGGGATTAACTCTCTTGACCCGACATAACCCTTTCGAGCGTAATCCGCGGATGACGGTGACTCGGCCGCTCAATATATTTGGACTTTTGGGTAGACCTTGGCTCCCTTAGCAACGGCTATGCGCCATTATATACTCGCATTATAGCAGGCAATGACATCTGATTCGGCATTACTCCAATGTCTTCAGCACAACTTCTCTGTACCCGGAAGCTTCCTTCGCCGCCTCTGATGCAGCGATATATTCCTGCTTCATGGTGGATCGCGCTATCACCGTCTTGCTCTGGAACTTCTTCCAGCTGATGAGCACCATCATTGCACAACAAAAGGACTTCCAGGATGTCGACTTGAATATCTATATCGGACATGATCGGTCTGTAGTATCCCTGAACTTGGAGTTCTCTCATTAACCAAGACCAACATTTCATATCTTACGTTCTTTTTAAGACTTAAGATACATTCATAGAGCTCCGGTTGTTCTCTTCACCTAAATTTGACTCGATATCTGCTTGTGACCTCACCAGCATGGCCTTATCAGGTCGTGTACCATAGCCCATGCATCACATGAGGCCTCTCTATTGCAGAGCATTAAGGATCTTGGCTCGATGCGTTTTTATTTTCTCAGGTGTGTCTGGCGGCACATCTTCTTGGAAAGATGAATAACATGTGAAGGGTCATTGAATCCCCTCTATAGAGTTTTCCATTACTAAACCTCTTTTAGTACTTTCTCTATTACATTTCTGTGAAAGTCCCAGCATCCTATTCGGTTTCTATCCCTATAGACCTTAATTCCTAGACATAAAGGAGCTTCACCTAGGTCTTTTCATGGAGGAAATCTTATGGACAACCATAATTTGACTATTGTCATAATAGAAGACATCATTCCCAATTAAGGAGGATGTTTCCAACGTACCAATACCAATAAGACACAGCGTCCCACTTGATCTTTTTGAAAACACACGGTTCCTCACCATTTTTGATCGAAAATCAAATATTTTGATCACATCATTAAACGCAGTGTTCCACTCCGAATGCTTGCTTTAAGTCCGGTAGTATGGACCTTTGCAGCTGCAAATTGTGTTCAGTATCACTGGATGTGAAACCGAGCGGCTATTCCATATAGATATCAATTCCTCAAGATATCCCGTTTAAGAACGCCGTTTTCACGTCATTGGCCAATATTTCATAATCGAATGAGGCTACAACGACAAGCAATATCGGCAGCGATTTTAGCACTAGACACCGAGGAAAACGGTATCTATAGTCAATGCCTTCGCCATTGATTATCTCAACATTTTGCCACTAGTCTAGCCTGGAATGTCTCCATATTTCCTCATCTTACCAATCTTTCTCTGAAACTCCTTTACACCCAATAGCTACTATACCTTTCTGATGGATCTACCAAGGTCCATAGACTTCGGTTGAGTGCATCGAGTCAATTTCTGACTCGCAGTGCTCTAGCCTTTCTCGAGTCGATATCTGATATCGCCTCGTTGTAGGTTTTGGGATCGATACCATTAGACACCCATTACCTACGAGGAATATTTTCTCTACGTCCTTGAAATAATCTTCTACAGTATCTTTTCAGCGGGGACTGAAAACTCTTTTCGATTACCGAGGTCGGAAGAGGTAGCTGTTTCTTTTGGCTCACACCTGAATTTGTTTCAATTGGGCCTTAGCTCGTTCTGTACTTCGTGACCGACTTTCTCATCAAGGTTTGATCTGCCTTTCAATGCGCTATTCGTTGAATAAAACTATTTTTCAAGAAAGATGCATGTCAACGCACAATCACATTGGGGTCTTCTGGAATGTAGAATAGTTATCTAATGACTCTTTAGGATATCTAATGAATCGAGCTCTAAAGGACCTAAAATCTAACTTGTCTCTGTTGTCTTTTGACATGAGCGAACAACCCAAAATTCTGGGATGACTCAGACTTAATTTTTACCGTGCAATTCATACGGTTGTGTAGAAATGGTTTTAGAGGAAACCCTATTCAGTAGATAATGATATTTAATATGAGTATCCCTAAAGAAATCAGGGGTCTGTGAAGCTCAATATGGATCGAACCAATATCCCAATAGGATTACGATTCTCGCATTCTGAAATATCGTTGAGTTGAGTATTTCAGGTGAGCCCATGGAGAGACTATGCCATATCTTGAGATAGTTCTAGGAATTGTCGGCTAAGGTATTTCACCTCCTCGATCTGATCGAAGAATCTAATGGTTTTCAGTTTGTTTTCTACTTCATTGTCTGAATTCTTTGAATTTTTCAAAATCTTCAGACTTATGTCTCATAAGATACACATACCATACGCTAGACAGAATCATCGTATAAAGGTAATTGAGTAGACAAAATTGCCTCTACCGGCAATCAATGGGCGCCACACTCTATATTTAACTAGGATAAGGAAGATCTGTGGCCCTCTCTCCATGGCTCTACAAAAGGGAGTTGGTCATTTTTGCCCTGAAGACAAGATTCACAGTTGGTATGACTCGGAAGTCAATGGACTTCAATAGCCCATTTTGCTCCATTTGTTAATCCTATTCTTTGCTAAATGACCTAAGCTCAGGTGCCATAGATAATCTATCATTTGGACTATCCCTAGTCGTTTGGCATTCACATTTGCTCGATAGTTAAACAGGTTCATCAATATGAGCTGATAAAGACGATTATAAAGGAAACATTTGCATTTTATTTCTTTTCATTAAAGGAATGTTATAATGTTCTTAAGAAGGTAATCACATAGCCTTCTTTTACTAAGCATGAAATAGAAATCAAATTCCTGCTAGCCGCAGGCACTGATAACAGTCTTTTAAAACTAAGCTAAATCAAATGGTAATCGAAGAGGTATATTCCTACGGCTACTACAGCAACTCTTGCTCCATTATCGATGGTAGATCATGTCTCCATCCCTAACTCTTGCTATCCTCAAATCCTGCATGGAAGTGCACAGATGAGCACCTTGAACCAGAGTCAAGCACCCAACTGGATGCAGAAAAAATCGTTAAGGTTGACTCAATAACGAGCATACTCCAAAGGACCTTCCTCTTGTTCTCAGGGTGGCAGGTAAGTAGACAGTTCGCTTCCAATGGCCGTTGCTGTTGCAATGAAAATAATCTTTGACCCATCGGCCTTTTTTCTTCGGCCTTCTTTGGTCTCTTCTTCTTTGCTCCTTCCACTTCTCTTTTTTGTAGACTTCTTTTTTTTTCATAAGACTTTCTTTGGAAGAAGTTCATTCCATAGCGAGAACTGAGCACTTTAGAATCTTCATAGAAAGCTCAGCGTAACTAGCATATTCATTAATTTGGCCAAGAAATTGAAGTTATAGCATGTGTAATTCATGATGAATTTTCCATATGCATCAGTCAAGATTGCAGAATAAATCATTTTGCAGATCTTAAGTCCAACTTCACATCGAGCGTCTCAACCTTCCATTTCTTGACATTGTCAGACAGTGATCTTGGACTAACTGCCCATCATGCATCTTAGCCTTAAAAGTTATTTCATGACTTGATACTTGCTGCGCGACTCTATCACAAATAATCCTGCAGGTGAGCAAACATTTGGTGAGCAGTCTCGATATCTCATATATGGTGCGGAGCTCATCAGACATCAAGCCCCAACATATAATACGGCTTATATCTTCGTCTCCTTTTAGAAAGCTCTGTTCAATGGATGACAGGCTGGTAAGTGGGAGGGTCCTGGTCCAGTACATGGGTTAACTTCTCCAAAATCAAAACTACTTTTATAGTCTTAACCAATCTTTAATAATTGGGTCCAGTCAGTCTATGTGTGTCTAGGATACGTGCCAATGAGTTGGACGTAGACATTTTCCTATAGAGAGTCAAAAATTTTAGTTAGATATTATAATTTTGACTTTGACCAATTATTTAGAAATTTTATTTTTAAACAAATTAGCTCCCACTATTTTCTTAAATCCCTACACTCCCTCTGTAGAGTGCAAAAAAACTCCATGATAATAATTTCTAGTGGTGGTTGCAGTCTCACCAACTGACTCATCACCTCACCTAACAGTTATTGGTGATGGTTAGCCATGAGTGAAACAACTCTTGTTCAATGATTCTCTAATCATGGCACCTATTGGTCTAATTCAGTGAATCTCTCGTATCCAAAATATGATCATCCTTCATTAAGTCAGACCCACATGTGTGCAAGACTGGGTTCCTAATTAGTCTCTCACCGTATCCAAAATATTGAGCTCAACTCATCCTCCAGCCCATAGCATCCAATGCCTAATAGATATGGTTGTGTCTTTTCGGTGTCAACTGAGCCACTGTATCTAGCTGAAAAACATCAACCTCGGAAAGGCCCGCACATCTACAATGGTGGAAACTCATGACTTAATCTTTCTTAGGGAGAATTGATTCAGTCTCAAAATAGATATCATAGTCATAACAATTATGACTAACCTAGTGCATGGTTAGCTCGGATTATTGACCCCTTAGATCAGAACTGTGTCAACAGATATGGTCAGATAAGTAGACCGATGAAGAAATATCAATAACTCGTACAAGAATGCATTCAATCGAGTAGCTTCCAATAAAAACCAGTCGGTCGATGTGCCAATTACCTTAGACACCAAATTGTGAGCCAGAACCAATTGGTTAGCCTACAATCCAGACTCTAACCTCTAAGCCAATTAGGTTCTTGCTTGATCATGATCGATCTTGTCCCAGACTTAATCCATTAGGTGATCAATTTAAAGCATTGTTATCCATCTAACCAACTCTTGATTCGGTTTGATCAACCGCTTAGACCTAATTGAGCTACCCAGTCCAACCCAATATTATGAATATGTCTTACATCTAATCTCATTTTAGACCTAATTGATATTCCATAATCTTAATTTTTAATTAAGTAGGGTTCATAAACAAAATAGCATAATAAATCCTAGGGTTTCAGGATCTAGGGTTTGCAGAAAGTAAATTTGGATTTTATTAAGGAGAACGCAACAGCAAACCCCTACACATCATAAGAACACCCATCAAATGGAAGAGAGGGTCTTAAACTCTTCTCTTCTTTGACGCGACGGCCAAGAGGAAGCCTTAATTAGGAACATGCAACTACAGACAATAGTTTTAGATCTATATCATATATCCATATATAAATAGATCTAATCATGGCATATTTTGCATACATCTCATGTATCGAATCATGCATATTTCAGATCTAATATCTCATATAATCTAAAAATTTAGATTAAATACTAATCAAAAATTCTATCTAGATATTATGTAGAACTATCTACAAACTATCTAGAGCTCATCTATCAATCTCATATGATTATTAATTAAATAATTTTATTTGTTATCTTTTTGAGTATTAATATTATTAAAATATCAAAAAATAGTAAAAAATAGATCTAAAAATTATTTAATTAAATTAAATAAAAATATGCAAGACTATTCTATAGAACTATTCTATTTAGAACTAGTCATGCATATTCTAATCTTAGATCCTAATCATTTAATTTTAATTTTTCTGATTTTAGATCTAATCACATCTCATGTGACTATGAAAATCATTTATTTTTGAATTAAAATCAATTTAAAATCAGATCTAAATATTTTAGAACCTTGGCTTGATACCAGTTTGAAGGGAAATCCAGATTTTCGACAGGTTCGTTCAGATTTGATTAGATCAAGAGATAATTTTAAAAAAAAAATTCTTTGTCTAGATCAGATATAAGTATTTTAGATCTAATTATTTATTTTAAAGTTAAAATAAAATTAGATAAATTAATATCATATTTAATTTACCTTGATAGGTAATCTATACCGTTGATGATCCTGTTGCAGCGGAAAGTTTGAATCTAGCCACGCAAGCGTCTGGCCTCTATCGGTATCACTTGGGCTGGATCTAGAGATCCTCTCTTCTCTATCATGCTCCAAAAATTAGATCTGGATCTGATCTGGAGAATCTTCAAAACTTCTTTTGAAGATCAGCAGTCGTCTTTTGCAGCAGCGCAGCCTTTTAGCTTTCAGTCGTCTTTCTTTGATCTGGATTGCACCAACCAAAAATCCAAAACTCCTTTTGGATGTGGAGAGGAGAGGAGAAGGTGGTTGGCATGGAGGGAAAGGGAGAGGAGTAGCTTGGGGCTGGGAATTAGTTCAATCATATCACTTCCAATCACAATCTGGGTTGGGCATAGGGTCTTATTTATAGACTATCTGTGATCCAACTTCTCTTCTTCCCAACCAATCACAATTCTTTGTGAAATCAGATCTAAATCTGATTGGTGGGAATAGAGTTCTCTGAATTTCTCCTTAGAGGGCGCCTAAGATCAGTCAAAGTTGGTTCTTAGGAGAACTCTAATTGGAATCCAAAAAGGAGATGGAGTTCCTATCCAACAGGGACTCCTAGGTGCCTCCAACTTGGGCACACACCAAGGGTGGCGTATGCCCTCTTCCTTGCCAGGTTCTGGCAGGAGGACAGGCCCCACACTCTCCAATAGGTGCGATGACATATGGTCAAAAGTCAAAGTGTCATGGTCAACGTTTGACCAGTCAAAGGTAGACTTTTGACCAAAGTCAAAGGAACAAGAAATGCAGGTGACCAAATGCAGGTAATGTCTTTCAAATAAGACAATCTTTTCTAACTTGGACAATTCAGTCAGACTATATGAAGGCCTCTGATGAGCACAAATTCTTTGGCTTCAGACAGGACAACTTATTTATGATAGCAAAAGAAGAACGTTAGTTCAATCGAGTGCTAGCACGATTTTTTTGAATCTAATTGAATCTCATTCAGATCAATTGAACTAGATCAGTTCAACTGATGATCACCAGATTCAACCCTGTTTTGTGGATCCAGTTAGGTTCAGTTCTGTTATGGTAATGGATATGTCAGATCTCTATCATCGACATCATTGAAACTCCTTCGATGGATCGGAACCTCTGATTCGAACAGCTAGAATGATTGATCATCTAAATCATCTAATTGCTCCCAAATCCATCAGTGATACCTAGCAGTATATGGTGGCAACCAATCAGAGCTGAATGTGAACTCTTGGTGCAGCTACCTGTTGTTGATTAATTTTCTATCTTGAGCCCGGTCAGATTAGAGTTAAGGTAAACTCGTCAACCCTAGTCTCTGTCATATGATGTAATCTCGATTGAGTCCGATATAAAAATCAAATAGAAACCTTTTATTATTTCACTCTGCCATGGCATGACTTTGGACTTGATTCTCATGATTATCATAGGCTCTCCCTACCACCGAGGTAGATAGATTCCATCTTGATGCCATCCAGTTTCAATATGAACATGCTGTAGCCAAATACACCTAGGGTCCATATGGCTAGGAGACGAGTAATGTGTAGTCAAACTATACACCTCAGGTGAACTTGCCGATGCATTCAGGTCAAAGAATCAGACACTACTGGCAGCATCGAGTCAGTCATTGATGAGAAGGTAGACTCCTAATGACTACTAGGTGGTCACGCTCAGTGCCCTCATTCTCTAATAAGTACCTGTTACTCTTGCTCCGATGTCTCCACACCGTAGACTCAAAACTCATCTACTAAAGATAAGCGATTGTACACAAATCTTCTGGATCAATCACCATCCTCGTGATGGTCTTATGGTCGGGAGCATTTTATGAGTTAACAATAATTATTCATGTCTTAAATTTTCAACTCTTGAAAATATGAATTATCATTATCATTAACTCAAAGGATGTATCACAGACACTAAATACACATATGTGATAGAAAATAACCCATTTTATTGATATTAATCAAAATTATAATTTTGCCCCTAGAAGTGTATTACAAGTGTCAGCCAATTCTGGCTTCTAGGGCACATATATCTAACATTTAGGATATCAACAGTTGATGTCTTAAAAAGAGAAGATGTATCTTCTCTTAGGATCTTTCTTAACTATTTAATTTTTGATTTTTGAAGATCCAAAGATTGGATTTTTTCTTTAATCCTCCTCTTATTCTTCATCTCTTGGAGTGTTCAAGAGATCCGAAGAATAAATTTTAGATTAACCATCTGGAGTGATCCACGAGAAGCTAGAACTTCGAGTGGATCTTCGTTCGACGAATCTCCGATTTTGTTGCAACCTCGTGCGGATCACCTATAGAGGCCGGACGCGTATGCGGCTCTAAAGGCAAGAACAAAAATCAACTATGGAGTTTTCGATCCATGCAAAGGTAAGAGATCTAATCTCTTCTCTCACCTAGATGCAATCTAGGATTTAGATCTAGAATTATTCTAGATCTAAGATATTGATTTAATCAATACCAAATCCTCTATTTTCAGATTTAAGAATGCAATATGACATATTATAGATCCTTATTGTAGAATTTAGTAATTTGATTACATGCATTTATGGATTAAATAGTTTAATTTATAACTTTTGCTATATTATATTTCAAAAAAATTTTGAAATTCATGCATGAAATCCTGCATATTTTCCATCATTTCGTGCTAGGATGCTTGTGTCATACTTTTCAGGTTGGAAAGAACTCATCTTCGAATTCGAAATCGCCATAATTTTCTATAAGTAAGAAAAAATTCAACAAAAAGTTGATGCCAGCCTTCGACTTTGGTTGAGGTAGATCTTTCTTCTTCATCGGCATCAAAATAATTTTTTATCAATTCTTTTAGAATTTTAAATATATCGACGATCATCATAGGAGACCTTGCAATCCTACTGCCATTACCTCTATAAAAGTAAATGACAGACATCCATGGCAATGATATTGCATTAAAACTTGTCCAAATACTTCTAGCTAATTGAAAACAAAATAAGACAGTGACGATCAACAACCACCTCCCTCTCTTTTCAGAGTCATGAAAGCTTGCATGGTTAAAGATGCTTTTCGGTAGTCAGGTTCAGCTTTGTTAAGGTTTCTTGAGAGATGATATTCTCGTAGCTTCCTCCATTGATGATGACTTAGACCTTATCGTTGATAGTACAATAGGTATGAAAGATGTTGGTCTATCTCTAGTTTTTTTTTCCTCCACCTAGCTTCTTAGGCACGAGTAGGCTCTTTCAGACAACTAGAGCCTCTTCTTTATCTGTGAACAATAGAAAATTATCTTCTTCACCTCTTTCATCATGGATTGGCACTTGATCCTCATCGGAAGGCTCTTCTTCTTCAATCAGCAACTAGTTCTCGAATAGTCATGCAGGTTTCTTGCACTTGTTTTGCATGTGTCCAAACTCTTGCCGTAGTTATAACACCATAAGGTAGAAGTTTCCATCGGGGCTGATTTTGAGGCTCTTGTATCTGTAAGAACATGGATAGCTTGGATAGAAATTATGTTACCTTGCACATTTTCTTGGTTCTCCAACATGTGGTTGCTCTAGAAGGGAGGGTCAGGTCTAGGCACAGGCCTTCATCGCAGCTGCTCCTCCACAACGACAACATGGTGGTATGCTTCTTTGATTGTCCATAGGAGAAAAAGCCTCAAAGAATCTTGAATCTACAACCATGGGCCACCAAGATATCGCATGACCATCTACTCCTTGCTCTCCACTAGATTGTTTCATGCGATCAACTAGTAAAATTCTTCCATATATTCATCCATGATTCTGGGATCTTGTCGGAGATTTTACAAGTACTGGTACAAAGTTTGTGTGTAGTTGAAAGGCAAAAATTGCTCCCTCAACATCTTCTTCATTTTTTTCCAGTCCAGAATTTTTAATTGACTTGCCTCTATGCTCTCGAATTTGTTTTAATTATTGCCACTAAGCAAAAACATGTCCCGTAAGTTTGAGGGCGACAAGCTTCACCTTCTTATCGTTAAAAATCTTCTAATATTCGAAGATGCATTCGATCTAGTCCAACCAATCGAGGAATACCTCTATTTATGGACTATCCAAATATTTAGATAAATCTATTTTGATGAAGTCAAACTAGCGGGTTGATGATTCAAAAGATTTGCAACAATGACCTTCACGCCGGCAGTTGAAAATACCCCAGTGAAAGGGGTCTAAAAATCTAAAGCAACTCCTTCTGATTTGCAATCATCTAGTTCTACTTCGGATCTTGCATCCCGATATTCTAATTGTGCAAGATGCACAGTCAGATCCGTTATCTATCTTTTCAAATCTTCACACTCGATTATCAGGTCCCACTCCCACTGCATGATTTCAGCTACCGCTCGATTTGTAGGTTAGTTCTTCTTACATCCATCCACTATTAGATCTATAAGGAATAAATCACCACCAAGAGAACATGATGCCTGATACCAACTGACGTTGCCTTAGCATGGCAATTATTGGGGAAGAGAGATTGAAAATGCATGAAATAAAGAATAAACAGCAAAGACGGAGAATAAAACTCACTTCTAAGAAAATAAACTCAATAACTCGAATAATATGATTACAAAGTTGGCCCAAGAGCCTTATTTATAGACAAAAAATAAAAATAAATTTAAATAAAAATTTAAAATACTAATTCTAATTAAAATAGGAACACAACTAAAAGATCCAACTCGTTAGGATCCTTGCATGTACCTATTGACCTGTCAGATGATTGAATCAGATCCCAAAAAAATCATGGTAGTAAAATATCAAGATTGTAGGACTCGAAAAGAGCTTTTCGAATTAAGGTCATAATAAGAATTATAATATCAAATAACCAAATTATGGTCATTCTAGCTCGGCAGTATTAGAACCCTATAAATCTGATGCAGTCAGCTCGATTTCTTTATCTTTCAAACTTGATTCTTCAAATCAAGATATCTTCATGCAAGGATGTCTGCATCATTAAGCATGTAACAATAGACTCTTTTGCAGGAAAATTTTAGAAGAAATTGAAATGCCTAGATAGTCACCTTACAAACTAACGAAATTATATTTGAAAATTTGCGGATATATACTTTTATCGGCTATACCGCAAATCTTTAAATGCTATGTACGTTAATCATGAATGTTATTTTACTTAGCAAGTTCAAGTAAATAAATAACCTTTTGTTGGCATCTATCATTGCCGACAATGGGATGCTAATGTAGATTGCTTTCATAGACCTATGTAACAAATCTATGAGACAAACAACAAAAGGTAAAGGCCCACAGACTAGCTCTAGCCGAGTTCTGCGATGCTTAGGTCAAAAATAGTTTTTTTATGGGAATAAAGAAGGAAGAAGAGGAATAGAGAAATAGTCTTTCCCAGCTAAGGCAATTTTTCATTACCCTTTTCGAAAGGATGTTTATATCTATTTATAATTAAGGTTTCAAATCTTTTAGAATCACATTATGACAAATGTGAGATTGTGCTATGAGAGATGGCATAATAACTTTGATGATGTGTTGTAATAACTTAGCATGTGATGGAATTGAATGAGCTTCCGAAGCGGTGGAAGGTCGAGCTGCTTCCCTTGGGGAGGGGGCATGCTCATCATGGCTTCAAAGGTCAGGGTCGTCCAATTGACATAAGAAGTGCCGGTTTTAGGGATCGGATGCTTCGAATTTGCTTGGCCTATTTTCCTCATCCGTGCAGGGAGGCCGGGTTAAGATGCCTTGGGGGAGACTCGGAAATGTTGGGATCACCACATGAGCTATGAGCTAAACGAATCCTACTGTCCTATGTCATTTTGTTTGTGAAATGCCAGTATACTATTTCTCTCTAAAAATTTTGAGAATTTTCCTTTTTGATTATTAAATTTGTTAAATACCAATAAATAGTTGCATAAATCATCTAGTATTAAATGGAAATTAACTCTCGTGAAAGCCATTGCCTTTGGGGCTCCCCTTCGTTTGACTCAAGTTAGATCCACCTACGGTGCTACTATATTCTATAAGAAGAATGGTACATGCATTTTCCGTCACTAGGTAACCGAAATTGCACGTTAAACCCAATTAATCCGGGTTTCTTCGTTGTCATTGACGCAATTTAGCTCGTGCTGATGGAAAGCATTCCAAAGATTGTAGCGGTACATGTTCGCGATCTTAACCCCAAACCTGATATGAAGTGGATATAAAACACGCATCGGTCTAGGGGCTGCCGACAAGGCAAAAGAAATAATCGCCCCGGAATAAAACACGCTACGGCCCCCAACGCCCTCCTCCTTCCTCTCCATGATGCAACGCGCTTTTGACACGTGCTTCTAAATCACCCGCGTGGCGGTACAGGATCGCTTGCGCTGGTCCCCACCTCCTTCTGATCTGCAACTTGCTCTCTCGCCTTTTCCTTTTTATCAATCCATCTTTGGGTGCTTTTCCCCTTTTCGAGTTTATGCTTCTCCCCCACTCGAACAGCCATGGTATCTTCATACTAAAATTATTGTTAGTATTGTTGTTATCGGAACAATGGTGGTGGCAAGCTTTATATAGCTTGTGGATTCCTACAAACTTGGAAGCTCATGTAGCCTTATAATGTGCCCATGGATCAAACCCAATGGATGTATAAGCTACGTTAATCATTATTTTTGTTGGTACATGGTTTAGGCTGATGTAAATAAAATATCATAATTGTTTAAGAAAACTTATAAGTAAATTATGCTTCATTATTGTCTATTGCTTGTGCTTATGTATGCTTGTACTTACTTTAGATTGTATTCAACGAGAATATGGCTGTGAATGAATATATGGCGCATCTGTCAAGTGTTTGAGCTGGACAAGCAAGGATTGTCTCATAGTTCACATTGGCTTTAAAGAGGAACGGGAAAGTAGAATTCGTCATGCACACGGAAAATGCAGAGTTTTCATCTCCTCTTAATTAGAAATACTGTTAGAATTTAGGGTGGCGTTGGGATCGATCCTTGAGTGCCCACCTTGCGATGACCGACTGGCGTCCGAAAGCGGCAAAGAAAAGTTCTTTCACGCGCAACTAAACCCATAGAATAAGGAGCTCCCTCTTATGCTAAATAGAACGGTTGATACTAAGGTACTTGTTGGGATTTTAATTTAGCAGCCCAGGAATCGGTCTAGCCGAAAGGTTGCCCACCCACCCCACGAACTTTTGCGAGCCCAAAATTGATCAATGCTAAAGAATCTCGAGGGGCACATTAATCTGGATGCCCCTGAAGGGACCGAGATCCCAAATCTTGCATGGCTGGCAATGGCCAGAGCTGGAAATAAAAAATGCTTCCATCAATAATGTTTGAACACCATTTTTTTCATATTGGTGTAAAAAATTATGCTGATGCTGAAATTCACTGGAGAAGATAAAATCGCTGACAAAATCTGCAAGATAAAGTCCAAACCGAAAATGGAAAGCTCTGGCAGAATCTTTCGAAGTTAGTTCTTCGACCAATAAGAATAGAATACTCAAAAAAATTTAGAGCAGAGAGGAGAGCTTTGAGAGAAAAAATATATCTGGAGGATCCTTTATATAGAAGGAGCCTATAACAGAATAAAAGTGACAGCCATAACAGAATATCAGTAGACCGTTTGGACTATATGGACTTTTTTATGGAGAATAGGCGGTCGTTTATCGCGACTTATAGGCAGTTGGGTTCTATTTGTTAGAATTCGGATGCGACTTCTGCATTTATTAGCAAGTTGTGCGTGTTGGAATGAAGAACTTGAAGTTAGGTAGGCCAAACTTGAAGATCGGCATTTAAGTGGCAGGCGGCGAAATCGTAACTAACCAAAGAGAAAACCGTAGAACTTTCAATGAAAACCATTACCAAACTTTCTGAAGAAGTTCGACTATGTCGAGATTGATTGAAATTTGAAACGAGTGGACTTCTTGCTAATACCATTCGATCTGCTTTCAGAAGTTCTACGGAGTTCAAGATCGGCCTGAAGTTCGGATTGAAAGAGTGCTATGATTCATTATTTATGGAGTGGTTGCTATTCTAGGTTGAAAATCAGACTTATGCTAACGGCGAAGTGTTGAAACTAGATTTAGAATTTCAGGACTAGATCTTGAAATTTTTTCAAGATTAGGCAGCGAAAAATAAAAATTAATCAAAATTAATTTAAAATATTAGAAAAATATCCTAAATCTAAAATCTATTACATGATCATGGCATGTTATTAAATCAAAAATTAAAATCTAAAGAAGAAACTAAAATATGTTGATCACATCAACATGTATATACACTACATCTAATGCAGGTATGAAAATAATAGATCAGATCTATTATCTGTGCAAGTTAGATATTCTAACTTGCTGATCTGGGCTTGAGGATAAAGTTGTGAGCCGTACATGCATGCGACCTCTAGGAGTCGTCCATACGAGCCCACGATCACGATCAGAAGTCCTGATATAGGAAATCAATACAATATGCTAGTACTGTGCTGATCCTTCTTTAATGGTCGATCAGATGCCTCCTTCTAAATTTGGACTCTTCCAAAGAGGAGAAGGAGGAGAGGAGGTTTCAAATTGAGACACTCTCAGAAAACTCAAAGAAAGAGGAAGGAAAGAGGTGAACATAGCAATCCTAGAAGAAGACCCTCTTCTTCTTCTATTTACTCTCACCTAGACACCTAGTTTGGTGTCTATGGAACCCCAATGCCCAAGGACTCTCTCTTCCTGATTTTCACACACCCCAAAGCACTCTTAATGGTCTACTTTTCACAAAAATTATATACCAAAATTTATCCTAAATATATAGAAAAAGAGGAGTCCTTGTCTAGGTCAAAAACTAGATAAGGAAAGATCAAAAAGAACAAGTCAAGGGGCACCCAACTCTTGGGCGCCCTCTTCAGAATTTTTGGCATGGGACCAAAAGGAAATGTGGCCCAAAACCTTCTCTTTTTTGCTGAGAATATTAGAGAAAAAATAGGAAGGAGGGCGACACAAAAGGGAGAAAGAGTTTTGATTTTTCAAAACACTATCTTATAGAATTTGAAACCAAAATAGGGCGTGCGTGAGAAGGCTGGGAGAAAGGTATTTGTCGCACAAAATAAGAGAGAAAGAAGGACGTGGGGTGTGAGGGGCTAAGATGGTGCAAGGTGAAATCCTAGTCTCAAAATCAAGTCAACCAAATTAAATTAGGCCCTAATCCAATTAAAGATCAAATTAAATTAGATTTAATTCTGATTTAATTTTCTAATCAAATCAGAAAATTGAGTTGATCCAAGTCCTAGTTGAACTAGGAATAGTTTTTTCTTACACTTGGCTTATCCAATAAGTCAATGGGACTTGATTCAATCAAGTCCAAACTAAATCTAATTAAATTATATTTATTATACTTAATCTCAGTCTTCTAGCTTAATCAAATTAAGTTAATTAGCAATCTAATTGCTAATCGATCCTCCTGCAATACTTGCACTAGGTTAAACATCAATCGTATTGATCGTTTAATCTTAGAACGATTCTTAATCATTGATCAACCATCCGATCAAATCATGAGTTCTAATATGTGTGACCTTATAGGTCTGAACATAAGCTGGTAGTATAGAAATAGAATCCTATACCAATCGAAGTAATCATCTAATAATGGTACCCGATGGTCGGATAGGTCGAAGGTGTAGAACAACATCCTTAGAATCCATACAAATATAGTTTCTATATAATTCATTCTCTTGACCAAAATGCTCATAGGACATCTTAGAGTTCAACTATCAACTCTAATCAGGCTATCCACAATATATTTCAAAATATCAAATTCATCTAATAAATTATCCTGACCAAGGTTTGCTATATTGAAATACAGTGATACATTCTTCTCCAACTTTTAAAGTGGTCAATTCCATCTTGATCATACTCCAACTTCACAAGTACTTGACTCTGTCCAGAAGCCTTTCATTACCAGTTAGTCCGGTACCAAAGCACAGTGAGTTGCTTGCAAGTCATTGAGGTGATCTCAGGTCTAAGAGATGCTTATACCTATATCCCATTAGAGACATTCTCGATAGTAGAATGCTCTAGAGTTGGTCACATTCAAGGACGATGTACTCATACATCTCACCTATATGTCATACCAGTGTCTTCATACTCCTTTATTAAGAGGACAACCAACCATATGGCATATAGTGATCTATTCTCGATAGATGCTGTCGTCCTAATTAACAGCCTATCATTTGGTCGTGAATAGATTTAAAAACTAATCAATAAATCCTCTCTTTATCAAAGCTAAATAGTCTTAAGGACTTCATCATAATAATGAAGTTCGTTAGAAGATGAATACTTTACAATGAAAAA
Source organism: Cocos nucifera (assembly GCA_006176705.1). NCBI lineage: Eukaryota > Viridiplantae > Streptophyta > Magnoliopsida > Arecales > Arecaceae > Cocos > Cocos nucifera. The sequence goes on from QRFJ01003060.1 coordinate 111,351, forward strand.
TATCAAAAATATATTTTATTTATTAATAAATTAATTATAGATATAATGTAGCATAACCGTCAGCAGACTGATGATTGACTTTGGAATATATTTTTCAACAACTCCCACTTGTCCTAAAGCCACTCGGCATAATATCTAATATCCATCTTCGACTTGTGGTTGTTGAACTTCTTTATCGCTAGGACTTTAGTGAAGGGGTCAGCTAGGTTTTTTTTTCATCGATCTTTTGAAGATCGACGTCATCTTGATCTATGATCTTTCGAATCAGGTGGAAGCAGTGCAGGATGTGCTTCGTCCGCTGGTTTGTCTTTGATTCCTTCGCCTAAGCTATGGCACTAGTATTGTCGTAGTAGAGCAGGACCAAACCATCTTGAGAGGGTGCTACTTCAAACTCGGTGGTAAACTTCCTCAGCCACACAGCTTTCTTCATGGCATTTGATGCTGCGATGTACTCTACTTTATAAATAGAGTCTGCTATAGTATACTGCTTAGAACTCTTCTAGCAGATAGCTCTACTATTTAGAGTAAAGATATATCCCGACACGCTTTTGCTGTCATCATAGTCATATTGAAAGCTGGAGTCTATAAATCTCATAAGTTTCAGATCTGACTCACCATAAACCAACCATTGGTCCTTAGTATTTCTTAAATATTTAAGAATGGTTTTAACCACTTTTCAGTAGTTTTCTCCAGGATCAGAATGGTATCTACTCACTACTCCTAGTGTATATACCACGTCTGGTCTCGTACATATCATGGCATACATGATAGATCCCACTGTTGAAGCATATAGGACTCTACTCACATATTCTCTCTCTTCAGGAGTTGTCGAATAATTCTTCTTAAAGAAAGAAATTTCATGATCTATCGAAAGATAGCTCTTTTTGGAATTTTTCATGCTGGACCTCTTCAGCACAGTATCTATGTATGTGGATTGGGATAACCCAAGCATCCCTTTAGATCTATCGCTATAGATCTTCATCCTTAGGATATAGGATGCTTCATCCAAATCCTTCATGGAGAATTATGATGACAATCAAACTTTTATTTTTTATAGTGCGGGGATATTATTCTCGATTAAGAGAATATCATCCATGTACAAGACAAGGAATACTACCGCTTGATCATTTGCCCATTTGTAAATGTAGGACTCTTTTTCATTCTTAACAAAACTATACGTTTTGATCATCTTATCAAAATGCATGTTCCAACTCCGAGATGCCTAGTTCAATCCATAAATGGATCTCTGAAGCTTACAACCTTGAACTCATCTATGGATGTGAATCTTTCAAGTTGTATCATATACACTTCTTCAATCAGCTCTCCATTTAGGAAAGTTGTCTTCACATCCATCTACCAGATCTCATAGTCTAGATGGATAGCTATCGCAAATATTATCCGAATGGATTTGAGTATTGCCACAGGAAAGAACATCTCGTCATAGTCAATACCATAATGTTGACGATATCCCTTAGCAACCAGATGGACTTTATAGGTCTTCTCCTTTTTGTCTGCATTTGTTTTTCTTCTGAAGACCCATTTGAAAGAAATATGTCCTCAAGCCAATTAATTTTTGGAATGTTTTTTATTTTCTAGACTCATGTAATGACATTTTTAATAAAAAGGGCATTTATTTCATCATATGTAGTGACTTATTATTTATTTAAGATTATGATGAACCCTATAAATTAGGACTATGGTTTTAGGATTATAATGAGATCATACCAGTGAGACCTAAAATTTTAAAATCCTAATTTAAATATTTCTAGTCGATGGGACATTGAGTTAGGGATCAATATTTTTCGGTAAGACTAGCACATTCTTTGTATGCTCGATTGAGAGGATGATTGATCTCATAATAACTTATGTATGATACTAATACAAGAATGAGAGAATGAGTTCATTGAATTGATCCAAATCGAAAATATCTAATGGAGTCTTATCTACATGTTAATAGATGGTTCTCATAGTGGAATTTGTGCATATAATCCTTTGACCTGAAACTACCATAGAATCTTATATATATAAATCCATTTTTGGTTCATACTCATTCATGACTCTGTTATGTATGGGATGATCTAGATATGGTAGATTATATATATGAAGGTTGTGAGTAGGTTAACATGAAATCGATCTCTCCTGGTAAGAGGAAATAGCATCCTACCTGCTTCAAACAAATGATGATTTAGGAAGACTTTGATCAAAGCATGATGAAAAATTAGAAATGGTTTCCAATAAATGAATCATCATCATAAGATTGAAAGAGAAATGAATATGATATTGGGGTTGATATATTTTCATACCCAGAGTCATATTCAGGATGTAGGGAGATCGAAGGATCTAGTTGCATGATAATTTTTACTGAAGGATAATTTTGATATTTTCATCAAAATTTTATATATTTTGGATGGTCATGATACGTTGCTAGACATCAATCATGTCTTGTAGGTTCGATCAAATTAAAATTTTAATTTAATTATTAAATTAGAAAGTATTCTAAATTAAATCAAATTGGGTTGGCTAGTTTTGACCTAAATCGGTTTGGTTGAGTTCTAACCAGATTAGGTCAAATCACACCCAGACTCACTACTAGTTAGATATGAAATCCAATGGATCACACACAAAGAGAATTGATTAAAGGTCTAATTGGATTAGACCATATTTGCAAGATGAACATGCTAGCACATGTAGCAAACCCTAGCACCTGGTTTTGAGTTGGATTCGAATCGGCTTCCGATTTGGGCTAATTTAGATCCGATTTGAGCCAAATAGGATTTGGTCTTGAATTGAACTAACCTAGATTGATTGAGCTTTAGATTGGATGCCACATACCTACATCCCACGTGCCAGAGAGTCTCTCTCTTGCATGTGGGAAGTCTTTCATGCGCAAAGAACTCTTTGGTGCATGGAATTAGTTGGCGCCTACCTTCTTTGACTTTTCCCATTTGTTATGTCACATAAATATTTTTTAAAAATTTGCATGGATATTAGATATGGGGTGCAGAAGAGTCCTTCTACAGATGAAATACTTCTTTTTCTTTTTAATTTTTTCGCCCAGGATGTTTTGTCGCCCAAGACCCCTTACCGTCGAAGACTCCATGCCGCCTACTCCTCCTTGACATCTCTTGGACCAAGTCAAAGTCTCTTGGGATTTTGACTATTCAAAGATTATCTCCACACCTTCTTGTTGAATGGGCGTCCCTTTTTAGAGCCATTGGATGGTCTTTTTTCATGATCTAATGGATGAAAATGGTGGCACCAAAGATGAAATATTGCGACTCTTCATAAAAAACTTACGTAGAATTAGTCCAAGAGTCCTTCTGCTTTAAGGCACCTCTTGGACTAAGTCTACATCTCATTATTTACTGATGAGGCATGAGAATGGCTGATGGGGCATGAGATATTGATGAGAAAAGGGCATGAGAATTTTAGTTGGCACCCCTACGTACATTACAAATAGGGATGCGCACCATGAGTTTGGGAGTGTGTAGATTATCTTTCTTTCTTACAATAGTTTCTTTTTGTCCAATTTTCTTTCTTTTTTTTTCTTATCTAGACCTTATCCTTATAAGAACAAGAAGTCATCTTAAGAATAAGAGATTAGCAAGAAAAATTAAGAAGATAAAAAAAAAAGAAAGAGAGATAAGGAGAGGCAAGGAAGGTAACATAAAGGTTAAAAAAGGTCTTGCCCTTTTTAATTAAAGTTCTTATTATTTGAACTCTAATTATATAAATCAGAGGTGCTGGTGTCTTGATCAAGTCTCTGTGTGGATTAATGTTGGAGGGTGAACACATGGGCACCTGGTGGAAATCCTGATGGACTGCTACCGGCGATCATGGTCAATTTAGGGTTTAGCAATAAGAGGTATGTTCTAATACTTTCTTTTATATTACAAATGTATGTTATATAATTTAATTGCTAATGAGGTGTTCCTAGGGTTCGAGTTTGGTTTATATGATTTCATATTTTATTTTGAAATCCATGTTTCCGTCCTGTACACCAAACCCATCAGTGGTATCAGAGCAAGCATTATTAGGTTAAATCATATAATGCTTTGCTTATAGTATAATGACATAAATGAAAAATATGATATAATATTTTTAGCATGTTTTAATTTATATGATGAGATCATATTCTTTTTCTTATCATAATGAGATTATGTTGTACATATTATTTTGTAAAGGTTGCCCTGATATAGTGGAAAGTATTCACTATATAATGATGGATGTCCTAAAATAATTATACATGTTAATTGACATATATAAATTTTATTATAATTAATGCTATTATGCATTTAGTTTGTTTTAAATCAATATGTGCATTGAGACCATTTAAATCCCTCTATAAAAAATTATATTAAGTTGTAGTGTAATTAATCTATAGTTGAATCAGTCAGGATGTCTAATTGATCAATCAGTGTCTAGAAAAAATGGTTCTTGATTGGTAAAGAGAACATGATTTTTTAATTAATTTCATTGTCTGACCTAGCCAATTTATTGGTGTCTAAGAAAAGCAACGGGGGGACTCTCATTTCTCTTCCATTTACCTTTGGCCGATTCGATTAATTTAATTCCAGAATTGAAATGCTTAATATTATATTCACTACATTAAGGCCTTCCTTCATACTAGTTTCTTATTATGTCCAGAACCATATTAGTTCTATTGTGTAATCACAAGATCTATCATGGGGAAAAGATGTAATATTAATCTAGTGCATTGAGATGCTTACAGCATTTTGAATATACTACTTTATTGTGTAACCACAAAAGTAGTTATATTTCAATTTTTGACTTATATAGAAATGAAGGATTCTACTTAAACTAAAATATTAAAGTTTGTTGTGCTAAGACAAGGCTATTAATATTTTAGAGACAAAAGTTTTTGAGAGTTGCATAAAATATAATTGGAAAGAGTTTCCTACCTTTGAACTTATAACAGGTTTATTGTGCAACCACAAGATTTTTTATAAGAAATTAGGATCTTATTCTCACTAAGAAAATCAATAAGAGGGTTATGATTTTTAGTGGAAGACATAATTAAATTAAAGTCCTAATTTAATTATGTTTGTCATCATGAATTGTTTGCTTATATATTGTTCTTTATTATGTAGATTAAATGGCTTCTTCACTTTCATTACGTTCAATTTTGGATTCAAATAAATTGACTGATCAAAATTATGTTGACTGGTTGAGAAATCTAAAAATAGTACTCAGTCAAGAAAAACTCTCCTATATTCTTGATGCCCCTGATCCTAAGCCATTAGAAAATGATGCCACTAGATGAAGATAAGTCCACATACAAGATGTGGTAAAATGATTTTCTTACTGTCAAATGCATCATACTTGCCTCTATGAATAATGAATTACAGAGGCAGCATGATAGCATGGACACTCAGTCCATATTGCTCAATCTAAAAGAGCTTTATGAAGAGCATAGTAGGACTGCTACATATGAGATATCTAAGTAATTATTTCATGCAAGAATGACAGAAGGAACATCCATACAAAATCGTATTTTGATGGTAATTGACCTAATCACTTGATTAAGTCAATTAGGTTTTGTAATGGATTGGAGAGTTAAGTCAGAATTTGATCCTGCAATCACTCCTAGAATCATTTTCTTAGTTTGTCGTGAACTATCACATGAACAAACTAAATTCTTTATTGCCTGAGCTGTTAAATATGCTCAAGACAGTAGAAAGCCATATCAAAAAAGATAAGGCTCCTCTTCTTCTTGTGGAAGGGATCTCCAAGAAGAAGGCAGGCAAAAAGGGTTCAAATAGAAGGTTGAATTCTAAAGGTGGTATTAATAAGAAGAAAAAAGGGAAGAAGATCTCCGAACAGACGATCTATTTTCACTGCGGTAAAGTAGGCCGTTGGAAGAGGAATTGCAAGGCTTATCTTGCAACCATGAAATCTGGTGCAAATAATACACCAAAAGGTATGTATGAGATACATACTATATTATTATTAAATTCTTCCATTTCAAATTTTTGGGTATTAGATACCAACTATGGTTTTCATATCTGCAAATCTTTGTAGGGACTGCAGAAAATTAAGAGTTTAAATAAAGATAATTTCAAGCTTTATGGCACTGGAGGAGAGTCTATCCAAGCAGAAGCTGTAGGGACAAATATATTGAAGTTACCTTATGAGAAGATCTTAGAGCTTATAAATTGTTATTATATGCCTAAGATCATTAGAAATATTATATCTATACCCTTGTTATTAAAATAAGGTTATAGTCTTAATGTAATGAGCGAAGGTTGCTCGATCAAATATTCTAATGAAAATATTTGTTTTGGCATATTTAGCAATGGTTTGTTGACTCTATGTTTAGATGATAATATATTTCATATTGATGAAAATGAAAAATGAAAGAGAGATGATATAAATAATACTTTACTTTGGCATTGTCGATTAGGTCATATTAGTGAGGCTAGGATTAACAAGTTATACAAAGAAAAGTTCTTTGATCCTTTTGATTATGAATCATTGGGAACTTGTGAATCATGCCTCATGGATAAAATGACCAAGATTCCATTTAGTGGACATAGAGAAAGGACAAATGAGTTATTAGGACTTATACATGTGGATGTATGTGATCCTATGACAACTCAAGCCAGAGGAGGATACTCTTATTTTATTACATTCACTGATGATTTATCTAGGTTTGGATATGTGTATCTTATGAAACACAAATCAAAAGCCTTTGATAAATTCAAAGAGTATCAAAGTATGGTCAAAAAACAAACTGGATAATGTATAAAAATCCTTTGATCTGATCAGGGAGGAGAATACTTATCTAGTGAGTTTCTTGACTATCTTAAAGTTAAAGGGATTCTCTCTGAATGGATATCTCCTTATACACCATAATTAAATGGTGTAGCCAAAAGAAAAAATCGTACCTTATTAGATATGGTACGGTCCATGATGTGCTTCATTGAATTATCTATTTTCTTCTGGGGTCATGCTTTGGAGACTACAATTTACATCTTGAATAGAGTTCCTTCTAAATCTGTATTTAGTACTCTATATGATATATGGAGAAGTAAGAAATCTAATCTTAAGTATCTTAAGATATGGGATTGTAAGCTTATGTCAAAAGAAATTTTGGACATAAACTTGATGCTAGATCAAACAGAAGTCTATTCATAGGATATCCTAGAAATAGTATAGGATATTTATTCTACCATCCTACTGAATAAAAGGTATTTGTAAGTAGACATGCCATTTTCATGGAAAAAGAATTTATCCTAGAAAAGGATAGTGGTAGAAATATTGAACTTAGTGAAGTTCAAAAAAAATAAATAGAAATTTCTCAACCATATAATCATATAAAAGAACCAGAATACATAACTCCTATCCATAGGTCTAAAAGAGTATGAAATACATCTATGAGGTATGGTTTCATTATTGAGAACAATAAAGCCCAAGTCATTAAAAATGACGAACCTCTAACCTATGCGGAAGCAGTCAAAAGTAAGAACTCTTACAAATGGGTGGCTGCCATGCAATTCGAAATGGAATCCATGCGCACCAATAAAGTATGGACTTTGGTGGATGCACCAGAGGATATAAATCCTATTGGATGCAAATGGATTTTTAAGAAAAAGATTGGAGTTGATGGTCAAATTGAAACCTATAAGGTCAGATTGGTGGCTAAGGGTTTTAGGCAAAAATAAGGGATTGATTATGATGAAACATTTTCACCTGTTGCCATGCTCAAATCTATTTGGATTATGCTTGCTATAGCAGCATACCACGACTATAAAATATAGCAAATGAATGTAAAGATTGCCTTCCTTAATGGTTTCCTTGAGGAGGAGGTCTATATGTCACAGCCAGAGAGGATTTGAGTCAAATGAGAGACCAAATCAGGTATGCAAGCTTAAGAGATCCATTTATGGATTAAAGCAAGCATCAAGGAGTTGGAACATCCATTTTGATGAAACAGTAAAAGAGTTTGGTTTTATCAAGAATGTTGATGAACCATGTGTGTACAAGAAAACTAGTGGGAGAACCATAGTCTTCTTGGTTCTGTATGTAGATGACATACTCCTCATTGGGAATGATATCCCAATGTTACAATCAGTCAAATTATGGCTATCAAATAAGTTTTTCATGAAAGATTTGGGAGAAGCATCCTATATACTAGGAATAAAGATCTATAGAGATAGATCTAAGAGGATGCTAGGCTTGTCCCAATCAAGGTACATTGACTTAATACTGAAAAGATTCAGTATGGATGGGAGTAAAAGAGGTTATTTACCCATGAGTCAAGGCATACATCTCTCTAAAAAGATGTCTCCAAAGACACCTAAAGAGAGAAATAGAATGAGTTCTATTCCTTATGCTTCGGCTGTTGGATCAATAATGTATGCCATGTTATGTACAAGGCCTGATGTTGCTTATGCTTTAGGCATCACAAGTAGATTTCAAGCTGATCCAAGAGAGGATCATTGGAAAGCTGTGAAAAATATTCTTAAGTACTTGAGAAGAACTAAAGATATTTTTCTAGTATATGGTGGTTCTGATCTTAAATTAGAAGTATATTCTGATTCAAATTTTCAATCAAACTCAGATGATAGCAAATCCATTTCAGGGTATGTCTTTACTCTGAATAGTGTAGTAAGTTGAAAAAGTACTAAGCAGCCAATTGTAGCTGACTCAACCACCGAAGCAGAATACATAGCTGTAAGTGAAGCCACCAAGAAAGCTGTCTAGATGAAGTTTATCACTGAATTGGAAGTTATTCCTGAAATTGAGAGTCCAATACCACTTTACTATGATAATACTAGAGCTGTAGCTCAAGCAAAGGAACCAAGATCTCATCATAAATCCAAACACATTCTGAGACGCTTCCATCTTGTTCGAAAAATTATTGAAAGATAAGATATAGTCATAGAATGAGTGGACACAAAGAACAACATAGCAGATCCATTCACTAAGGCTTTACCACTGCAACTGTTTGATCACCACCTTGATTGTATGGGATTAAAATATAAGAACGATTGGCTTTAGTGCAAGTGGGAGATTGAAAGGAATATACTCTCAAGCCAATTAATTTTTGGGATGTTCTTTATCTTCCAGACTCATGTAATGACATTTTTAATAAATAAAGGCATTTATTTCATCATATGCAGTGTCTTATTATTTATTTAAGATTATGATGAACCCTATAAATTAGGGCTATGATTTTAGGATTATGATGAGATCATACTAGTGAGACCTAAAATCTTAAAATCCTAATTTAAATATTTCTAGTCGATGGGACATTGAGTTAGGGATCAATATTTTTCGGTAAGACTAGCACATTCTTTGTATGCTCGATTGAGAGGGTGATTGATCTCACAATAACTTGTGTATGACACTAATACAAGAATGTGGGTGCTCATTAGAGAATGAGTTCACTGAATTGATCCAAATTGAGAATATCTAATGGAGTCTTATCTACATGTCAATAGATGGTTCTCATAGTGGAATTTGTGCATGTAATCCTTTGACCTAAAACTATCCATAGAATCTTATATATATAAATCCATATTTTGGTTCATACTCATTCATGACTTAGTTATGTATGGGATGATCTGGATATGGTAGATTATATATATGAAGGTTGTGAGTAGGTTAACATGGAATCGATCTCTCTTGGTAAGAGGAAATAGCATCCTACCTGCTTCAAACAAATGATGATTCAGGAAGACTTTGATCAAAGCATGATGAAAATTAGAAATGATTTCTAATATTTCATTAAATGAATCATCATCATAAGATTGAAAGAGAAATGAATATGATATTGGGGTTGACATATTTCCATACCCAGAGTCATATTCAGGATGCAGGAAGATCGAAGGATCTAGTTGCATGGTAATTTTCACTGAAGGATATTTTTGGTATTTCCATCAAAATTTTACATCTTTCGGATAGTCATGATATATTGCTAGACGTCAATCATGTCTTGTGAGTTCGATCAAATTAAAATTTTAATTTGATTATTAAATTAGAAAGTGTTCAAAATTAAGTCAAATTGGGTTGGCTAGTTTTGACCTAAATTGGTTTGGTTGAGTTCTAATCAGATTAGGTCAAATCACACCCAGACTCACTGCTGGTTAGATGTAAAATCCAATGGGTCATACACAAAGAGAATTGATTAAGGGTCTAATTAGATTGGACCATGTTTGCAAGATGAACATGCTAGCACATGTAGCAAACCCTAGCACCTGGTTTCGAGTTGGATTCGAATCGGCTTTCGATTTGGGCTAATCTAGATCTGATTTGAGCCAAATAGGATTTGGTCTTAAATTTGGTTAACCTAGATTGATTGGGCTTCATATTGGGCACCACATACCTACATCCTACATGCCAGAGAGTCTCTCTCTTGTGCATGGAAAGTCTTTCATGCGCAAAGAACTCTTTGGCGCATGGAATTAGTTGGCGCCTACCTTCTTTAACTTTTTTCATTTGTTATTTCATGTAAATATTTTTTTTGAATTTGCATGGACATCAAATATAGGGTGCAGAAGAGTCCTTCTACAGATGAAATACTTCTTTTTCTTTTTAATTTTTTCGCCTAGGATGTTTTGTCGCCCAAGACCCCTTGCTGCCGAAGACTCTATGCCGCCTACTCCTCCTTGACGTTTCTTGGACTAAGTCAAAGTCTCTTGGAACTTTGACTATTCAAAGATTATCTCCACGCCTTCTTGCTGAATGGGTGTCCCTTTTTAGAGCCATTGGATGGCCTTTTTTTATGATTTAATGGATGAAAAGGATGACGCCATAGATGAAATATTGCGACTCTTCGTAAAAAACTTACGTAGAATTAGTCCAAGAGTCCTTCTGCTTTAAGGCACCTCTTGGACTAAGTCTACATCTTGTTATTTACTGATGAGGTATGAGAATGGCTGATGGGGCATGAGATATTGATGAGGAAAGGGCGTGAGAATTTTAGTTGGCACCCCTACGTACATTATAAATAGGGGTGCACACCATGAGTCTGGGAGTGTGTAAATTATCTTTCTTTCTTACAATAGTTTTTTTTTGTCCAATTTTCTTTCTTCCTTTCTCTTATCTAGACCTTGTCCTTATAAGAACAAGAAGTCATCTTAAGACTAAGAGATTAGGAAGGAAAATTAAGAAGATAAAAGAAAAAGAAAGAGAGATAAGGAGAGTCAAGGAAGATAACATAAAGGCTAAAGAAGGTCTTGCCCTTTTTAATTAAAGTTCTTATTATTAGAACTCTAATTATATAAATCAAAGATGCTGGTGTCTTGATCAAATCTCTATATGAATCAATGTTGGAGGGTGAATATGTGGGCACCTGGTGGAAACCCTGACGGACTGCTACCGGCGATCAGGATCAATTTAGGGTTTAGCGATAAGAGGTATATTCTAATACTTTTTTTTATATTACAAATGCATGTTATATGATTTAATTGCTAATGAGGTGGTCCTAGGATTCGGATTTGGTTTATATGATTTCATATTTTATTTTGAAATCCATGCTTCCGTCCTGTACACCAAATCCATCACCATTTACACCTAATGGATTTAATCCCTTCGGATGGGTCAACCAATGTTCATACATCATTGACCTTCATGGACTCTATTTTGAATTTCATGGCCTCAAGCTATTTCTCAGAATCGGATCTCTGCATAACATCTATATAAGTGATCGGATCCTCATCGTTCTCATCGAGTTTGATGGAATCACCATCCCAGATCAAGAAACCATAGTATCTATCTAGATAATGTGGTACTCTATCGAATCGCCTTAATGGTGTAGGTACACTAGGCTCCGAATCTGATCTAATCAAATTCAACTTAGGTTCAGCTACAGGTGTCAATTTTTCTATCTGTTGAACTTTACCAAGTTCAATATTAGAGGCAACAGTTTCTTCACTAAGAAACTCCTTTTCCAAAAAGGTTGCCTTAAGACTGACGAACATCTTTTGTTCATCAGTATGGTAGAAATAGTATCCTTTGATCTCTTTTGGGTATTCTATAAATGTACACTTGTCAGACCTAGGTCTAAGTTTATCTGTAACTAACCATTTGACATAAACTGGGTACCCCCAAATCTTATGGTGTAAAAGTGCTAGCTTATGCCCTATTCATATCTCATATGGAGTCTTAACTACAGACTTACTTGGAATTCTATTTAACAGATAACAAGTCGATTTGAGTATATATTCTTAAAAAGATATCGGCAAGCTGGCAAAATCCATCATGGATCGAACCATATCTAATAGAGTCTGATTCCTCCTTTTAGATATACTATTATACTATGGTATTCCTGAAGGAGTCTATTAGAAGAGAATCCCATTTTTTCCTAGATATGTGAGAAATTAACCAAAAAGATATTTTCCTCCTCAGTCAGACCAAAGAGTTTTAATATTCTTCTAAGTTTGTTTTTCTACTTCACTTTAGAATCGTTTGAAGATTTCAAATGAATTCGACTTGTGTTTCATCAGATAGACATATCCATATCTGGATAGATCATCTATGAAAGTGATGAAGTAGAAATATCCATCTTTGTTACTTGTACTCATTGGTCCACATACATCAATATGTACTAAACCTAAGAGCTCAGTGATTTTTTTATCTTTTTCAATAAAAGGTGACTTGATCATTTTTCCAAAAAGACAGGACTCACAGGTTGAAAGTGATTCACAATCACTGACTTTGAGGATTCCCTCTTGAGTCAACATGTTTATCTTGTTCTTATTTATATGACCTTGCCTATAGTGCCATAAATAGATATCTGATACACTGTCTAATCTAGGATGCTTGCTAGTTGAATAGATTACATTAACAGGTTGTGATAGCATATATACATCATTGTTCAAATGTCCATAGAAAATAGTAACACCATTCATAATGATATTATAAACTTATTTCTTTATTGAAAATTCATAATCATTTTTAGTCAGAAGGCCTATAGAAATAACATTCAAAAAAAAACTGGGATAGAAATGACAATCACTAAAAACAATGATATGGAATTCAAATACAAGTTTTAGAATTTTTAAAGCTAGAACTGAAATTGGTCTTCCATCTCCAACATTCAGGAATCTTTCATCTTGCTCAAATCTCCTACTGACCTATAATCCCTGTAATGAATTGCAAATATGGTAAGAGCTATCGGTATCCAATACTACTATAAAAAAGAGCTATGGTAGTAGTTTGTAACCGCTGTCGTAGTCCAAAAAATTGCTGCCATAGGCTATGGTAGCGATTTTCTAACCACTGCTACTACGGTCATCACCGTAACTCTATGGCAGCAGTTGTTGCAGTGATTGTTAGAACTGCTATCATAGATAGTCTATTACAGCGGTTTATAAACCGCTGCAATAGATTGACCTATCGCAGCGGTTACGTAACCGCTACCATAGGTAATCTATAGCAGCGATTTCTTAACCGCTGTCATAGGTCTAGTGTAGTGGTTGGCATTGGACCTATAGCAGTGGTTAGCACGGATATGTCAGCAGTTATAAAACCACTATCATAGATCTTGAATAACTAAAAAAATAAAATTTTTATTTTTTATATATTTTATCTAATAAATATAGATATATAACATAAGAAAATATAATAAATATAAAAATTATTTTGAAATGCTAAAATTTTATTATCGAATAAAATTTATTATAATTTTTTTTAAAAAAATAAAATACAGTAAATATCTCCTAAATCTACATCATCATCATCGTCGTCATCACTAGGAGCTAGAGCCAGAGCTGGAGTCGAAGCCGGAGCTGGAGCTGGAATGTGGGCCAACATATCCTCGAAGTCTGTGACTCCAAAATATACGTTGAGCATCGACATCATATTTCTCACGGTGTCCTTCGGATGAGATGCGCGCTCCTCAGCCCAATCTGTCTGTATCGCAGTATGATCTACCCATGCCAATGCCTCCTCAAGCTCCTCCCGACTGACGACACCGAAAGTCTATGAGGAGATGCTCGCCTCGGATCAGTAGCTCGTCGACGTGTATCCGGACCTACATCGGATCCTCCCAGAGTGCTTAGGCCCTAAGACCTGAGATAGATGGTCATGGGGCCTAGAGGTATCCGAGCCCTCACTCGTAAGCGCATCTAACTGATCCTATAATTATAAATTAAAATAAAATTTATAAGAAATACTATTATACTAATCATATATACTAATATATTTAATACTTACAAAAATACGTCCGATCGCGGCATTCATCGGTCTGCCCGTCTTGTTAGTACGGTTGGATCAAAAAATCTCACTATGACTGGAAATCACTCCATCTCTCATCAGCTATAACAAAGAATAAATTTATCAAAAAGATGATAAAAAATATGAATTTAATTTATCTAGTAAGATTTAAAATTAATTATCTCTCTATGCACACGACTGGACATAGACTCATGGCCTAGAGTGTGCGTATTCTCCTGGGCTGCACGGTTCTTTCAATTCTAATGAGAGGTAGCCTAACATGTATTCAAATAAATAATAAATATTTAAAAAATATTTAAATAAAATTTTAAGCATATTAAAATATTTAGAAGTTAAAAATTTTATCTCAAACTCTTGGCTCCTTCAGTGTCTAACCATCCTCTTCCACTGACTCAGAGGACAGTCCTGTATCCAAAGAACAAGCTCCTCCGGAGTGTCTCGTTGGTGCTCGAGCCATCCTCTATGGAGCTTGACCTTGTA
>QRFJ01003060.1:127035-177927 GCA_006176705.1 Cocos nucifera
AACATTTGAACTCTTTGAGCTTCTCCTTCAATGACTCCTCCAACGTCGAACTCCTTCCAAGCTTCTCCTTCAACCGGACTCTCCAATAGTCAGACTCCTCCCGAACTTCTCCTTCAGTCAACTCCTCCAAAGTTGAACTCCTTCCAGGCTTATTCTCAACCAAACTCTCTAATTCAACTTTTCAGGCTTCTCCTTCAATCGGATCCTCATGGGAACTCTTTAGCTTCTCCTTCAGTGGACTCCTTCAATGATCGAACTTCCAACTTCCCTTCAGTTGGACCTTAAATGGTCGAACTTCTTTCAGACTTCTCCTTCAACTAGACTCTCCAACAATGAACTCCTCCCAAACTTCTTTCAGTCAACTCTCCAATAGTTTGAACTCCTTTCCTTCTCCTTCAATCGACTCCTCCAACGGTCAAACTCCTTCCAGGCTTCTCCTTTAGCCAAACTCCTCCAATGGTCGAACTCCTTTCATGCTTCTCCCTCAGTCGGACTCCTCCAATGATCAAACTCCTTCCAGACTTCTCCTTCAGTCAGACTCTTCCCTCAGTCGGACTTCTTCAACAATCAAACTCCTACCAGATTTCTTCTTCAACCAAACTACTCCAACAATCAAACTCCTTCTAAATTTCTCCTTCAGACGGACTCCTCTAAATAGCTAAACTCCCTCTAAACTCCATCTAGTAGCTCCAGAGAACCTCAACACTCACCCTCGATATAGCCAAAAGAACCATCAATCTCTTCCATCTGAGCTTCGATCATTGGACCCCGACGAGCTCGCACATCGCGACAACAAACACTATCCCCCATAACAAACTCCACATGGCCCTGAACGGCCCACTACCGGATGGTTACGACTATCACTATCAATTTATTACAGGCTCCATCCATATAAGAGACCCTCTAAATATGCTTCTTCCTAAAAGCTCTCCTTCTCTTTCTCAAAACTCTACTAGAATCTCTCTACATATTCCATTTTCTGTTGGCCAAAAGAACTGACTTGATCATCGGAGGGTCTTGTCGGAGCCACCACCCCAGACTCTGGATGAGACTTATTTTGCAGGTCCCGATGGCAATCTCATCCTCTTCAAATCCAGCTTCAACTCCAACGACGATCAGATTTCGCACCAACAGGATTGGCGCTAGAAGAAGGGCACTCAAGTTATTGAGGTTTCCTTGTTCTTGAAGAAATACGTGATGGAGATCGCTCTTCATCCCAGTTAGAGTCCTACTTTTCCTCTCGATCTCTCGAGGATGCCTCCTAGAAAGGCTTCAACCCGGTGGTCAACCACCTCCGTGGCCAAATCTTATCTAGATCTTCTCGCTCCTATTTTATCTCCTGCATCTCAAGCCCCACCACCTACGATGGTGGATGCGGTGCAGTTTGACCTGCTAGTCTAGTAGGTCTGTGGCCTCACTAAAGCAGTGCAGGCCATGCGGTGGCAGCAGCCATCTCTGGCATCATCTCGATCGAAGCAGATTTCTCGAGAGCCAGAGAACCTGGTCTAGAGGCGGCCGACTTGGGTCAGTCAATCGACGACCCCCATAAAAGGGAAGCAGAGGATAAAGATGAAGGAAAATTCTGATTTTCTAGATCAGGTTCGTTCAGATCTGATCAGATCAAGAGATATATTTCAAAATTTTTTTTCTTTGATCCAGATCAGATTTGGGATATTTTAGATCTGATTCTTATTATTTTAGTAATTAAAATAAATTTAAATAAATTAAATCAAATTTAATTTATCTTGAAGTGGGTAATCTTATTACCCATTAGATGATCCTGATTAAGCAGCGGAAGGTTCTGGATCTAGCCACGCAAGTGCCTGGCCTCTACCGGTATCCACTCAGGCTGGATCTGAAGATCCTCTTCTTCTCTATCACATGTCTCCAAAAATCAGATCTGGATCTGATCTGGAAGGATCTTCAAAACTCCTTTCGAAGATCAGCAGTTGTCCTTTTGCAGCAGCGCAGCCTTCTAGCTTTCTGATCGCCTTTTCTCTCATCTGGATTGCACCAACCAAGGTCCAAACAACTTTTGGACGTGGAGAGGAGAGGGAGAAGGTGGACTTTGGCATGGAGGAAGAGGGGAGAGGCAGCCTTGGGGCGTGGGAATTGAATCTTTCACTTAGAATTAGGGTTGGGCGCAGGGTCTTATTTATAGACCTCTTGTGATCCAACTCCTCTTCCTCTCAACCAATCACAACCCTTTGTGAAATCAGATCTAAATCTGATTGGTTGGAATAGAGACCCCTGGATTCCTCCTTAGAGGGCGCCTAAGACCAGTCAAACTGGATTCTTAGTAGAACTCTGATTGGAATCCAAAAGGGAGGTGGAGTCCTTGTCCAACAAGGACTCCTAGGCGCCTCCTACTTGGGCTCACGCCACCCTTGGCGTGCGCCCTTCTCCTTGCCAGGTTCTGGCAGGGGGACAGCCCCCACCAGCTCTCCAATAGGTGCATGACATGTGGTCAAAAGTCAAAGGTCAATGGTCAACGTTTGACCAGTCAAAGGTAGACTTTTGACCAAAGTCAAAGAACAAGAAATGGCAGGTGACCAAAAATGGCAGGTAATGTCTTACAAATAAGACAACCTATTCTGACTTGGACAACCTCCAGTCAGACCATATGAAGGCCTCTGATTGAGCACAAACTCCTTTGGCTCAGTCAGGACAACTTATTTATGATAGTAAAAGAAGAACGTTAGGTTCAATCGAGTGCTAGCACGATTTCCTTGAACCTAATTGAATCTCATTCAGATCAATTGAACTAGATCAGTTCAATTGATGATCACCAGATTCAAACCCTTGTTTGTGTGACCCAGTTAGGTTCAGTTCTGTATGGTAATGGGATATGTCATGATCTCTATCATAGACATCATCGAAACTCCTTTCGATGGATCAGAACTCTTCTGATTCGAACAGCTAGAATGATCGATCATCTAAATCATTCTAATTGCTCCCAAAATCCACCAGTGACACCTAGCAGTATATGGTGGCAACCCATCAGAGCTGAATGCGAACCTCTTGGTGCAGCTACCTGTGTGATTAAGTTCTTCTATCTTGAGCCCCGATCAGATTAGGGTTAAGGTGAACTCGTCAAACCCTAGTCTCTGTCATATGATGTAATCATTCGATTCGAGTCCAATGTGAAAATCTAAATAGAAACTCTTTCTATTATTTCACTCTACCATGGCCATGGGCTTCTGGACTTGATTCTCATGATCATCATAGGGCTACTCCTCTACCACCGAGGTAGATAGATTCCATCTTGATGCAATCCAGTTCCTACAATGAACATGCTATAGCCAACATACACCTCAGGGTTCCATATGGCTAGGAGACCGAGTAATGGTGTAGTCAAACTATAACACCCTCAAGGTGAACTGCCGATGCATCTCAGGTCAAAGAACCAGACACACTACTGCAGCATCGAGTCAGTCATTGACGAGAAGGTAGACTTCCTAATGACTACTCGAGGTGGTCACGCTCAGTGCCCTCGTTCTCTAACGAGTACCTGTACTCTCGCTCCGGTGTCTCCACACCGTAGACTCAAGACTCATCTACTAAAGAGAAGCGATCGTACACCAACCTTCCGGATCAATCACCATCCTCGTGATGATCCTATGGTCGGGAGCATTTTATGAGTTAATAATGATTATTCATGTCTTAAATTTTCAACTCTTGAAAATATGAATTATCATTACCATTAACTCAAAGGATGTATCACAGACACTAAATACACATATGTGATAGAAAATAACCCATTTTATTAATTATAGTCAAAATTATAATTTTGCCCCTAGAAGTGTATTACAAGTGTCAGCCAATTCTGGCTTCTAGGGCACATATATCTAACAATCTCCCACTTGTCCTAAAGCCAATTGGCTACAAGTCTAAGTCCCATCTTCTCAAGGTGGGCTTCGATCTTCTGCTGGCCCAACGGCTTTGTAAGTGGGTCTGCCACATTATCTGCGGAGTTGACTCTCTTGACCTCAACGTAACCTTTCTCAAGGTAATCGCGGATGAGATGGTATCGCCGCTCAATGTGCTTGGATTTTTGGTGAGACCTCGGCTCCTTAGCAAGGGCTATGGCGCCATTGTTGTCGCAGTAAAGAGGAATGGCATCTGATGGCATTACTCCAATTTCTGCAGCAAACTTCTTGTACCAGAATGCTTCCTTTGCAGCCTCTGATGCAGCTATATATTCTGCTTCCATGGTGGAATCTGCTATCACAGTTTGCTTGGAACTCTTCCAGCTGACAGCTCCACCATTGCACACAAACAGACTTCCAGATGTCGACTTTCGATCATCTATATCAGACATGAAGTCCGAGTCTGTTTATCCCTGAACTTGGAGTTCTCCATTACCAAAGACCAACATCATATCCTTAGTTCTTCTCAAGTACTTAAGGATACATTTCACAGAAGTCCAGTGTTCTTCACCTGGATTTGACTGATATCTGCTTGTGACACTCACAGCATGGGCTATATCAGGTCGTGTACATAGCATGGCATACATGAGGCTCCCTATTGCAGAAGCATAAGGGATCTTGCTCATGCGTTCTATTTCCTCAGGTGTGCTGGGGCACATCTTCTTGGAAAGATGAATACCATGTCTGAAGGGTATTAATCCCCTCTTAGAGTTTTCCATACTAAACCTCTTTAGTACTTCCTCTATGTACATCTTCTGTGAAAGTCCTAGCATCCTATTCGGTCTATCCCTATAGACCTTAATTCCTAGAATAAAGGATGCTTCACCTAGGTCTTTCATGGAGAATTCCTTGGACAACCACATCTTGACTGATGTCAACATGGGAATATCATTCCCAATAAGGAGGATGTCATCCACGTACAATACGAGGAAGACAACAGCGCTCCCACTGACCCTTTTTGAAAACACATGGTTCCTCTTCATTTTTGATGAAACCAAACTTTTTGATCACATCATTGAAACGAGTGTTCCAGCTCCGAGATGCTTGCTTAAGTCCATATATGGACCTTTGCAGCTTGCAAACCTTGTGATCAGTATCACTGGATGTGAAACCTAGCGGCTGTTCCATATAGATATCTTCCTCAAGATATCCATTTAGGAATGCCGTTTTCACGTCCATTTGCCATATTTCATAATCGAAATAGGCTGCAACAGCAAGCAATGTGCGGATGGATTTTAGCATAGCTACTGGGGAAAAGGTATCCTGATAGTCAATGCCTTCACGTTGACTATAACCTTTTGCCACCTAGTCTAGCCTTGAATGTCTCCACATTCCCATCTGCACCAATCTTTCTCTTGAAGATCCATTTACACCCAATAGGTACTATACCTTCTGGTGGATCTACCAAGGTCCAGACTTGGTTTGAGTGCATCGAGTCGATTCTCTGACTTCATTGCCTCAAGCCATTTCTCGGAGTCGATATCTGATATCGCCTCGTTGTAGGTTTTGGGATCATCACCATGAGCACCATTACCTATGAGGAACATTTCCTCTACATCCTCTGAAATAATACCTAAGTATCTTTCAGGGGGACGGGAAACTCTTTCCGATCTACGAGGTGGAGGAGGTAGTGTTCTTATTGGCTCAACCTGATTTGGTTCCACTTGGTCCTTAGCTCGTTCTGCTTGTGAGACTTTCTCATCAAGCTTAATCTGCTTTCCAATGCCGCTATCTTGAATAAACTATTTTTCAAGAAATATGGCATGTCGACTCACAATCACATTGTGGTCTTCTGGAATGTAGAAATAGTATCCTAATGACTCTTTAGGATATCCTATGAATCGAGCTCTAAAGGACCTAAACTCTAACTTGTCCGCTTGTTGTCTTTTGACATGAGCCGGACAACCCCAAATTCTGAGATGACTCAGACTTGGTTTCTTACCGTGCCATATCTCATACGGTGTGGTAGGAACGGTTTTAGAGGGAACCCTATTCAGTAAATAGATTGAAGTTAATAATGAATGTCCCCAAAGAAAATCTGGGAGGTCTGTGAAGCTCATCATGGATCGAACCATATCCAATAGAGTCCGATTTCTCCGTTCTGAAACCCCGTTGAGTTGAGGTGTTCCTGGTGGAGTCCATTGAGAGACTATGCCATTTTCCTTAAGATAGTCTAGGAATTCCCGGCTAAGGTATTCACCTCCTCGATCTGATCGAAGAACCTTAATGGGTTTTTCAGTTTTGTTTTTCTACTTCATGTCTGAATTCTTTGAACTTTTCAAAAGCTTCAGACTTGTGTCTCATAAGATACACATACCCATACCTAGACAGATCATCGGTAAAGGTAATGAAGTAGACAAAATTGCCTCTAGCCGGCACATCAAATGGGCCGCACACATCAGTATGTACTAGGGCAAGGAGATCTGTGGCCCTCTCCCCATGTCCAACAAAAGGGAGTTTAGTCATTTTGCCTTGAAGACAAGATTCACAAGTTGGATATGACTCAAAAGTCAATGGACTCAATAGCCCATTTTTCTCCAATTTGTTAATCCTATCTTCTGCTATATGACCTAATCTCAGGTGCCATAGATATCTGTCGTTTGGACTATCCCTAGGTCGTTTGGCATTCACGTTTTGCTCGATAGTTAAAACAGGTACATCAATATGTAGCTGATAAAGACCATTAATAAGGAAACCATTTGCAATTTTATTTCTTTCATAAAGAATGTTACAATGGTCCTTAAAGAAGGTGATCACATAACCTTCTTGTGCTAAGCATGAAACAGAAATCAAATTCCTGCTAGCTGCAGGCACATAATAACAGTCTTTTAAAACTAAGTCTAAACCAGATGGTAATCGAAGAGGGTATGTTCCCACGGCTACTGCAGCAACTCTTGCTCCATTACCGATGCGTAGGATCATGTCTCCATCCCTCAGCCTCCTGCTATCCTCAAGACCCTGCATAGAAGTGCACAGATGAGCACTAGAACCAGAGTCAAGCACCCAACTGGATGCAGAAGAAACCGTAAGGTTAGACTCAATAACGAGCATACCTCCAGAAGGACCTTCCTTCTTGTTCTTCAGGGTGGCCAGGTAAGTAGGGCAGTTCCGCTTCCAATGGCCGTCGCTGTTGCAATGGAAACACTTTCCTTTGCCATCGGACCTTCTTCTTCGGTTCTGCCTTCTTCTTCTTTGATCCTTCCACCTTTTGCTTTTTCACAGACTTCTTTTTCTTTCCATAAGACTTTCTTTTGGAAGAAGTCCGTTCCATAGCAAGAACTGAGCCTTTAGAACCTTTCATAGAAAGCTCAGCGGTAACCAGCATATTCATCAACTCGGCCAAGGAATTTTGAAGTTTATGCATGTGGTAATTCATGATGAATTGCCCATATGCATCAGTCAAGGATTGCAGAATAATATCGTTCTGCAGATCCAAGTCCAACTTCACACCGAGCTTCTCAAGCTCTTCCATGTCCTTGATCATTGTCAGACAGTGATCTTGGACTGACTGCCCATCACGCATCTTAGCCTTAAAAAGTCATTTTTTCGTGACTTGATATTTGGCTGCGCGACTCTGTTCACCAAACATCTCCTGCAGGTGAGCCAACATTTGGCGAGCAGTCCCGATATCTTCATGTTGGCGCTGGAGCTCATCAGACATCGAGCCCAACATGTAATATCTGGCCTTATTATCTTCGTCAATCCATTTTTTTCCAGAGACGCTCTCTGTTCAGTGGATGGACGAGCTGGTAAGGTGGGAGGGTCCTGGTCCAAAACATGTGTTAACTTCTCTGAACCCAAAATAATTTTGTAGTTCCTGAGCCAATCTTTATAATTGGGTCCAGTCAGTCTATGTGTGTCTAGGATACGTGCCAGTGGGTTGGACGCAGACATTTTCCTGTAGAGAGTCAAAGATTCTAGTTAGATACTGTAATTTTGACTTGACCAATTTGTTTAGGGATTTTATTTTTAAACAAATTAGCTCCCACTATTTTCTCGGATCCCTACACTCCCTCTGTAGAGATGCAAAAATCTCCGCGATTAATGATTTCTAGTGGGTGGTGCGGTCTCACCAACTGACTCATCACCTCACCTAACAGTTATTGGTGATGGGTTAGCCAATGAGTGAACAACTCTTGTTCAATGATTCTCTAATCATGGTGCACCCAAACTTGGTCTCTAATTCATGAATCTCACCGTATCCGGAATATTGATCCACTCCTTAGTTAAGTCAGACCCACCATTTGCATAGACTGGGTTCCTAATTGAGTCTCTCACCGTATCCAAAATATTGAGCCCAACTCATCCTCCAGCCCATAGCATCCAATGCCTAATAGACATGGTTGCGTCTTCCCGGTGCAACTGAGCCACTGTATCCAGCCGAGAACAATCAACCCCGGGAAGGGCCCGCACGTCTACAATGGTGGAAGACCTCGGACTTAATCTTTTCTTAGGGAGAATTGATTCAGGTCTCATTAAACTAGACTTGGCTTAGTCATAACAATTATGACTAACCTAGTGGCATGGGTTAGCTCGGATTATTGACCACCTCAGATCAGAACTGTGTCAACAGATATGGCCAGGTAAGTGAGACCGGTGGAAGGAATATGCCGTTAACTCGCACAAGAACGCATTCAGGTCGAGTAGCTTCCAATTAAAAACCAGTCGGTCGTATGTGCCAAACTTACCTTAGACACCAAATTGTTGAGTCAGAACCAATTGGGTTAGCCTACAATCCAGACTCTAACCTCTGAGCCTAATTAGGTCTTGCTTGATCGTGACTCGATCTTGACCCAGACTTAATCCTATTAGGCTGGTCAATTTAAGCATTGTTGATCCCATCTAACCAACTCTTGATTCGGTTTGATCAACCGCTTAGACCTAATTGAGCTACCCAAGCCCGAACCCAGTATTATGAATATGTCTTAGATCTGAAATTCTCAATTTTAGACCTAATTAATATTCCATAAACTTAATTCTTAATTAAGTTGGGTTCATAAACAAAATATGCACAATAAATCCTAGGGTTTCAGGATCTAGGGTTTTGCAGAAAGTAAGTTTTGGTTTCTGATTAAGGACGAACACGCAGCACCCCTACACGTCATAAGAACACCCCATCGAATGGAAAGAGAGGGCCTTTAAACCCTTCTTCGTTCTTATGACCGGACGGCCAAGAGGAACGCCTTAATCAGGAACATGTAAATACTACAAAACAGTTTTAGATCTATATCATATATCTCATATACAAATTTAGATCTAATCAATGGCATATTTTGCATACATCTCATGTATCAATCATGCATGTTTTTCAGATCTAAATTATCACATAATAATCTAAAAAATTAGATTTAAATTGATCTAATCAAAATAAATTCTAATCTAGACAATTATGTAGAACTATTCTACAACTAGTCTAGACATGCATCTATCATATCTCATATGATATTTTTAAAATTAAATAATTTTTTTTTATTTGCTATTTTTTCAGATGTTATTATAATACTTATAATATCAAAAAATAGTAAATAAGAAGATCTAAAATATGATTTAATCAGATTAAAATCAAAAACATGCAAAACTATTCTATAGAACTATTCTATTTCTAGAACTAGTCATGCATATCTTCATGTTCTTAGATCCAAATCATTTAATTTTAATTTTTCTGATTTCAGATCTGATCACATCTCATGTGACATCTGAAATCACTTTATTTTCTAATTAAAATAAAATTAAAATCAGATCTAAACAATTTTAGAACCCTTGGCTCTGATACCAGTTGAAGGAAAATCCTGATTTTTCCCGGTCCAGGTTCGTTCAGATCTGATTCGAGATCAAGAGATATATTTCAAAAATTTTTTTTTTCTTTAATCAGATCTTGATATATTTCAAATCTAATTCTTATTATTTTAATAAATAAAATAAAATAAGATAAATTAAATCAAATTTAATTTACCTGATTTGGGTAATCCTATTACCCTGTAGATGATCCTGATTGCAGCGGAAGGTTCTGGATCTTAGCCACGCAAGCGCCTGGCCTCTACCGGTATCCACTCAGGTTGGATCTGGAGATCCTCTTCTTCTCTATCACACCTCCAAAAATCAGATCTGGATCTGATCTGGAGGATCTTCAAAACTCTTTTGAAGATCTGCAGTCGTCCTTTTGCAGCAGCGCAGCCTTCTATGCTTTGATCGCCTTTCTCTGATCTGAATCGCACCAAACCAAGGTCCAAAACACTTTGGACATGGAGAGCAAGAGGGAGAAGAGTTTGGCATGGAGGAAGAGGGAGAGGCAGCCTTGGGGCATGGGGAATTGAATTCTTTTCCAATCATAATTTGAGTTGGGCGCAGGGTCTTATTTATAGACTATCTTGTGATCCAACTCCTCTTCTTCCCAACCAATCACAACCCTTTGTGAAATCAGATCTAAATCTGATTGGTTGGAAATAGAGTCCCTGGATTCCTCCTTAGATGGTGCCTAAGACCAGTCAAACTGGATTCTTAGTAGAACTCTAATTGGAATCCAAAAAGGGAGGTGGAGTCCTTGTCCACACAGGACTCCTAGGCGCCTCCTACTTGGGCTCACGCCACCCTTGGCGTGCGCCCTTCCTCCTTGCCTAGGTTCTAGCAGGGGGACAGGCCCCACCAGCTCTCCAATAGGTGCATGACATGTGGTCAAAAGTCAAAGTGTCAATGGTCAACGTTTGACCAGTCAAAGGTCAGACTTTTGACCAAAGTCAAAGAACGAAAAATGGCAGGTGACCAAAAAATGGATAGGTATTATCTTACAAAATAAGACAACCTTTTCTGATCTTGGACAACCTCCAGTCAGACCATATGAAGGCCTCTAAATGAGCACAAACTCCTTTGGCTCAGTCAGGACAACTATTTATGATAGTAAAAGAAGAACGTTAGGTTCAATCGAGTGCTAGCACGATTTTCTTGAACCTAATTGAATCTCATTCAGATCAATTGAACTAGATCAGTTCAATTGATGATCACCAGATTCAAACCCTTGTTTGTGTGACCCAGTTAGGTTTTAGTTCTGTATGGTAATGGGATATGTCATGATCTCTATCATTGACATCATCGAAACTCCTTTCGATGGATCAGAACTCTTCTGATTCGAACAGCTAGAATGATCGATCATCTAAATCATTCTAATTGCTCCCAAAATCCACCAGTGACACCTAGCAGTATATGGTGGCAACCCATCAGAGCTGAATGCGAACCTCTTGGTGCAGCTACCTGTGTGATTAAGTTCTTCTATCTTGAGCCCCGATCAGATTAGGGTTAAGGTGAACTCGTCAAACCCTAGTCTCTATCATATGATGTAATCATTTCGATTCAAGTCCAATGTGAAAATCTAAATAGAAACTCTTTCTATTATTTCACTCTGCCATGGCCATGGGCTTCTGGACTTGATTCTCATGATCATCATAGGGCTGCTCCTCTACCACCGAGGTAGATAGATTCCATCTTGATGCAATCCAGTTCCTACAATGAACATGCTATAGCCAACATACACCTCAGGATTCCATATGGCTAGGAGATCGAGTAATGGTGTAGTCAAACTATAACACCCTCAAGATGAACTGTCGATGCATCTCAGGTCAAAGAACCAGACACACTACTACAGCATCGAGTCAGTCATTGATGAGAAGGTAGACTTCCTAATGACTACTCGAGGTGGTCACGCTCAGTGCCCTCATTCTCTAATGAGTATCTGTACTCTCACTTTGGTGTCTCCACACCATAGACTCAAGACTCATCTACTAAAGAGAAGCGATTGTACACCAACCTTCCTGATCAATCACTATCCTCATGATGATCCTATGGTCGGGAGCATTTTATGAGTTAATAATGATTATTCATGTCTTAAATTTTCAACTCTTGAAAATATGAATTATCATTACCATTAACTCAAAGGATGTATCACAGACACTAAATACACATATGTGATAGAAAATAACCCATTTTATTGATTTTAGTCAAAATTATAATTTTGCCCCTAGAAGTGTATTACAAGTGTCAGCCAATTCTGGCTTCTAGGGCATATATATCTAACAAGAGAGCCCTTGCTCAGACCATGACTCAAATCTAGTTGTGGTCGACTTAGATCAGTCAGTCAGCAACCCCCAAAAAAGAAAAGTAGAGGGTAGAGAGCCCTTGCTCGGACCGTGACTCGACTCCGGGAGGAGCTTTGCCCCCGTTCCACCAGAAAACCCTAGAGATCAACAATCATGCAGATCTTTTGGATCAAAGACTCGAGCAAATGATTCGATGAATTAAAGAACTCTGTCATGCTCCCTCCTCTCATGATAACAATATTTGCACTAACCCTTCTTTTTCTCAGAAGATTATACAGGAATCATTCTCGCCGAACTTCAAGCTTCCTTAGTTTGAGAGTTACGATGGGACCACCAATCTGATCGATCACCTGAAGGCCTTTTGGATAATGATGCTGCTTCATGATGCATCAAATGCCATTTTGTTTCAGGCTTTTTCGTCCACCCTCAAGGAAGCCGCCAAGAACTGGTACTTCATCCTTAAGCCGGGTACCATCTTTTTTTTAATCAAATGAGCCATCAGTTTATAACTCATTTCATTAGCAGCCGACGTCCTCATCGAGGTTTGGATTTTCTGATGAATATCAAGTAGAAGGAGGAAGAATCTATCCGGGCTTATGTCATCCGATTTAATGTTGCTGCATTAGAGGCCTAGAACCTAGACTAGTATGTTGTAATGGCCGTACTCAAGGGTGGGCTTTAGAAGAATGATTTGTTGTTCTTTCTAGGGAAGAAGTACCCAGAAACTTTGCCAATATACTGGCTCGGGCTGAAGGTTATGCCCGAGCTGAGGAGGCCTTTAAGGCCAAGGATAATGAAGTCACCCAAGAATGGTAGGCGGATGAACCGAATGTGCCCACAACTGAAGAAAAGTCGAGCAGAGCTCGGCCATGCTCTCAAACTCCTCCAGAGCGTAAGTGAGCCTGAACTCCTATCCGAGCCTAGAGGTGAAGAAGCCTGGATAGAAGGGTGCGATGGAGCTCTCCCTTCAGAAGATTCCACAACTACGCCCCTCTCAATGCTCCAAAAATTCAAGTACTGATGGAGATCAGAAAGCAATTATCGAGATCAAAAAGGATATGCACTCATCCTGATAAGCATAATCCTAGCAAGTTCTACCTCTACCATCGCGATCACGGTCATGATACCAAAGAATGCATCCAGCTCCAAGACGAGATCGAAGAGCTCATTAGATATGGTAGGCTTGGTCGATTCCTACGACATCGATTGAAAGGATGGGAGGATCGATCGAGAGCACCCCCACTGCTAGAACCATCGAGAGGTAAGGAGCAGCGAGAAGATTGGCCCCCGATTGGCATCATTAACACCATCTCTTGGGTACTTCGACATGGGGAGGGTAGCAGATTGACAAAGCCTGAGAAGAGGTGGAGGACCGAGGAGCCCATCACTTTCACCAATGAGAATGCCCGAGGAGTCTAGTTTCCGCACAACGATGCGATTGTAATCTCTTTAAACATTGCTGATTATGATGTATGCCATATTTTGGTAGATAATGAAAGTTCCACTGACGTTCTGTATTATGATGCTTTCTTTAAAATGTCCATACTCGATAATCGTCTGGGACCCATGAGCTCTCCATTCGTTGGCTTCACTGGCGACACTGTGCCAGTGGAGGAAATGATAACTCTAGCTATGACTACAGGGCAATATCCAAAGCAGACCAAGGCGTGGGTGGACTTTTTGATGGTGAAAGCTTCCTCCACTTACAATGCAATCCTCGATCGATCTGATCTGAATGTACTACAAGCCATGGTGTCGATCTATTATCTAAAGATAAAATTCCCAACAAATAATGGAATAGGTGAAATTAGAGGTGATCAAGCATTAGCCCGATACTGTTACTCCATCACCTTACAAAATGGCACTCGACTTGACCCCGGTCTAGTTGACGGGCTTGATGTCTGTGATGATCTTACCAAAGAATGGGGCAAGCCCATAGAAGATCTTGTGACCATCCCCCTAAATGATGGGAATGGCAAGCATACAGTGCAAATTGGCTCCAATCTGGAAGATGAAGTTCAAAAGTAGCTCATCATCTTTTTATGGATGAATGCTGATATCTTTGCCTGGGTTCTAGTGGATATGCCTAGGATTGATGCCGAGATTTTAGAACATCGTCTGATCATTGATCCGAAGCATCGACCAGTGAAAGAAAGAGTTCGAGACTGCTGGTGCAAAATTTGGTTGCCATCAGAGAAGTACTGGAGTCAGAGAAGACGAGGTCGCCGTCGGTGACCTACAAAATAAGTCTCATCTAGAGCCTGGGGTGGTGGCTCTGGCAAGACCCTCCGATGGTCAAGTTAGCTTTTTCGGCCAATAGAAATGGAGTGCTCAGTCAAGAAAGTTGTAGAGTTTTGGAAGAAAGAAGAGAACCTCTGAGAAAATGTATCTGGAGGATCTCTTTTATAGATGGAGCCTGTAACAAACTGATAGTGATAGTCATAACTATCGGATAGTGGGCCGCTCGGAGCCACGTGAAGTTTGTTATGGAGGATAGTGTTTGTTGTCATGAGATGCCAGTCCGTTTGAAATTTGATAGTCAAGGTTCAGAGGGATAGGCGTCGGTTGGTGATGACCTTTGAGCTATATCAATTCTAGAGAAGTTGGGACTCCTCTAAGATAGTTCGAATGTGGATCGATTTATATCGTGTATAGGATCAGACTCGTGCAGAGACCTTCCTAGATGACTGTGGAAAGTTTGGCCATTGGAGGAGTCCGAAAGGGGTTCGGTCGCTGGAGGAGTCCAAAAGAAGTTCGATTGCTGAAGGAGTCCGTAAGGGGTTCAGCTGCTAGAGGAATCCAAAAAGAGTTTGGCTGCTAAAGGAATTCGAAAGGAGTTTAATTGCTGAAGGGGTCCAAAAAGGATTCGGCCATTGGAGGAGTCCGAAAGGAGTTCGACTGCTGAAGGAGTTTGAAAGGAGTTCGACTACTGAAGGAATTCGACCATTGGAGGGATCCTAAGAGGAAGAATTTTCGATCGAAGCTCTTCTGTGGTTACCAGTTACATTAGGCTAAACATTAGATTGAACTTCGACGGAAGTGGGATTTATCCCCAATAATAGTCTTCCTACTCTTGAGTTCAAAATTTGAAGGAAGGAAGGAAAAAGACGATGGTTGAAGTCTGATTCTGGATTCTCGTGCTTGTCAGGATGAGACATTTTGGTGATTACCGTGCTGGCACCAAAACTTTCTAAGTCTAAAATGAGTCCATAAAGATGGTCCTTTAAATCTCCCACCGAAACTCTGCCATAGGTACAGTGCCATAAAGACTCCACCCATCACCGCTCATCTGTCATGATGAGTGGGACATGCGGCGCACGCTGACCGACCGAAGTCGATCCAAAATCATAACTGCTTTGGATTACCTCTGGCTATTAAGGCCTTCTCCTATTGTTCGGAAGTCATTCTTGCCTAAGTCTTCTTCTTCCTTCGACCCCCATTCTCCTTCTTCCTGAGGGTCTCATCCTTTTCTCGCCTTCCTGAGCTCTAGACATCCTTTTAATTGATCCTCATCGCGTCCATCATCCTTTCATCATTTCTGGACAGTTTAGGTCAGTTTTCTAATCTTTCTCTTAGGTTATTCGTGCTTATCACTTCTGGCTCCTTGCTTTTCTGATTTTTTTTGTGGGGGAGTGGTTTCTTAGGGTTTATCTCAATCCAAATATCTTCCAAAACCTTCCACTCCATCAGTTCGTGGGGCTCGTCTGGACCGACCTTCTTTAATTCTGCACCCCTGGTCAAGGTAGAACCCAAGAATATGTCCCGCTCGTCTTTTGCTCCAGACACCATCTCATCCATCCTTACCTCAGACGATCTTTCTCTTATCCAAATCCAATACAGAATCCCTCTAGAATATGACCTTGAACTTTCCAGCTCCTATGACTAGGTCAGCTCTCCTCCAATCAACCGATTTTGTTTGTACTTAGAAGCTTTGTGAATCGGGCTTAGACTCCCGCTGCCTCCATTCATAGTCATCCTCTTTCAATTTTTAAATATCTTCTTCGCATCTGTCGTACCAAACTCCTTTCGGTTCGTCATAGATTTTCTCTTCCTCTATCGATTAACCGAAGTCCAGCCAACCATTTCACTTTTTAGAAATTTCTATACCATCAAGCACCATCCTTCCACGAAGCATTGGTTGTACTTTTCCTCCCAGATCGGCAAGAAGGGGTTATTGAAAGGTGCCCTTCTTTCATTCATAATTGAAAGAAAAAATTCTTTTTTGTATATTGCCCGACCTTGCCATTAGGTTTTTCTTCAAGGGGTTATATTAGAGAGTCAGTTCGTCGAGCTCCTAGCTTAGACGGAGCCAACATTGATTTCTTTGATAAACTCAAGGTGTACCGAGCTCCTCTTCTTTCCGACCTTCTAAAGGAATAGATCTTGTTCAACCTGGATCTGAGTCCCAGCGATTCTGCTGATACATCTTTTGATTTTTGAATCCACACGATTTTGTGCACGTATATTGCCACTAACCGCTCTTCTTTTTCTGCTATAAAGATGGATGCACAAGCTGCCAAGATGCTTACCAAAGGGCTCTTCACCAGGAAGAGGAAAGAGAAGATGCAAAATGATGGCTCAAAGAGGGCGAAGGTTGGTGTTCCTAGCTTTGGAGTCCCCGGCTCCACTATTGCTGTGTTTGAGGTCATCATCGATGTCGAGATTGCCCTAATTATC
Organism: Cocos nucifera; assembly: GCA_006176705.1. Classification (NCBI taxonomy): domain Eukaryota; kingdom Viridiplantae; phylum Streptophyta; class Magnoliopsida; order Arecales; family Arecaceae; genus Cocos; species Cocos nucifera. The sequence goes on from QRFJ01003060.1 coordinate 143,729, forward strand.
GAGGTTGACACTGCTAGCATGGGCCCAATGCCTTCCATGTCCTCAGGTTCCTCCAGTGGGGATCGGGTTTCAGAGCTTCCTGTCAAGAAAGGGATAGGAGAGGGAAGAAAAAAGAAAGCCATTGCGAAGACATCCTGCAAGGCTCGCTTAGGTGATGACAGCAAACGAGGGAAGGATCCCTTCGACAACCCAAAGAACGTCCGAAATCTTACCGACAGGTTTGCCATGCCCGAGGTCATGGACCAGATGGCCAACCTAGACCCACGATAGCTCATCTAGGGTTCTCTCGAAACCATCCTCAAGGTGATTGCTCTATTGCTCGACTCTTTCTCTTCTCTTCTGCACTTTTCTTCTTCTCTCCTTTTTTTTCTTAACACTAATCATTTGTTGTAGTCGGGTCACTAGATGCTCACTCACACCTAGAGGGTGCATCATCAGGAGGCGAAGGCACATAAGGCCCAGGAGGACCTTCGAGCTGAGGTCTGTCATCTTCAAGAGAGGGTCGACGAGGTCGAGCACCTTGTCGAGGAGAAGGCGGTGGACATCGAAAGTCTTTAGGACATGCTCTGCAAAGAGAAGTTCACCTCGATCAGACTAAAGACCACACTAGCCCTGAAGGAGGAGAGGAGGAAGGGAACCAAAAATAGGGTCGTCAAATTGGAGACCCAAATGGCGAAGTCGATCTCGGAGGCAATGACCCAGGAGGTGGAAGAGTTCAAGACCTCTCTCGAGATGCGAAACCTGAACATCGAGTTTGGCTTGGAAGTGTTTATTAAGGGTTTTGAGCTTTACAAAGGTAGGATAGTCCGAAGGTTCCCCGAGCTCGACCTCAACTTTTTGGAGGAGGAGGAAGACGACGTGGATGCGAGACCGTCTAATGCAGTAGTCGACCTTTTCTTCGACGAGCTTGCTTCTAGCCCATCTGAACTTGCTGCAAAGGTGCTCAAACCAGTTCGAGAACCTGAGGCGGTCAAGAGCGATCCGACTCTACCCTCCGAGGTTGAGATCCTCGAGTAGTTGTACATTTTTTTTTGTGTCTTGTACTCAAAAGTTTTGATTAAATAAAATAATTTTTTTTTCATACCCTTGAGCACTTTTCATATCTTGAATGCAGTCTCCTACCAATGCTGATCCACTACCTCAGGAGGTTCCGATAAAGCCCTTGATAAAGAACCTGAGGAAGAAAGTTCATCTTCTGTGGAAGAGGTTGAAGAAGATGAAGGATGACCTTCGAGCCTCACAAAAGAATGCTTCTAAGATGACCAAAGAGGTCACTCACCTTCGAGGCTTGCATATGAAGGAAGCGGTGAGCTTCAGTATCCAGAAGGATAGCTTTGAGAAGGAGATCACCAAACTTAAAAGAAATGCTAGCGATAAATCATGGACACTGACAAGGAAGATAAGCTCTCTTGAAGCTGACCTAAAAGATGTCAGAAAAAAGATCCATCTTCTAGAAGGAAGCTCGCCATGGTCTACTGACAAGGTCCTGTATGACTGGGACTGATCGATAAAGTTTTCCTAGCTTCAGAAGCAGCTGCAAGATACTAAGGACTGGCATAATAGCTACCGAGTGATCTAGGCGAAGAAGATGTCCAGGCTTGAAGGTGAGCTCAAGGTTGCCAGAGATGAGGCAGCTCATCTTCAAAAGCGACTGCATAATAATCGAAGAGCTAGCATAAGTGGTGAGTCGAAGGAGATTGCCCCCTTGAAGAGGACCGTTGGTGAGCTTTCAGAGGTGATTGGGGCAGAGCAGGCCGAGGTTCAATGGCTGAAGCTTCAGCTCACCTATGGACATCGGGCTGTCGAGGATGCGGAGGCCAAGTCTGAAGTTTTAAGATGACAGTGGCAAGAGCTTGAGGGTAAGTTTCAGCTCGCCAATAGAATGTATGTAGATGGTCTCTTCCAGAAGAAGGAGCTTGAGGAGGAGATCCTTAGGCTAAAGCAGGCCTTGGTGATGGTCGAAGATGGCAGCCCGAAGTCCAAAGAATCCAATTTGCCTTAGAGCTTCAGTCTCTTCCCCCTTTTTTTTATTCTTTCTTTCAGTGTAATCGACCTTGTCGGCATATGTTTTGCTTGTAATGAACTCATTTTTGTAATGAAATAATACATTTTTCACTATTTTATTTTGCAAGAACTTGAGGCCTATTTACGGCCTTACCTTCTTTACCTCATTTTTCTCTCTATCATTTTCTTATGAAATACTTGTTGTGGATGCCAAGCTCATTGTGGACGTCGGGCTTGTTGTGGATGTCGAACTAGGACCTCTTTTGCAAACTAGGATAAGGTTTTATCTTTCACATTTGACATAGTCAGGTTGTTGTGAAAAAATATATGTAAGGATTCTCCACTAAGCTTCTTCCTTTTTCACGTCTTTGGTCTATGAGGTTCTGACTTTTGCTCATGTTAGGATGAGGCTTTCCTCTTGTTCCTAACATGGCTTACGGGGATGCGTTAGGGTCATCGGTAGGGTCTCTCCCTTCATCCTATCTTATATCGATGAGGTCGTTGACTTTGCTCACGTTAGGATGAGGTTCTCCTCTTGTTCCTAACATGGCTTATGGGGGTGCATTTGGACCGTTGATAGGGCCTCTCCCCCCATCCCATCTTAAATGAATGAGGTCTTTGACTTGCTCATGTTAGGATGAGGTTCTCCTCCTATTCCTAACATGGCTTACAAGGGTGTGTTAGGATCGTCAGTAGGGTCTCTTCCTCCGTCCTATCTTGTATTGATGAGGTTGTTGACTTTGATCACATTAGGATGAGGTTCTCCTTCTGTTCCTAACATGGCTTATGGGGGCATATTTGGGTCGTTGACAGGGCCTCTCCTCCCATCCCATCTTAAATGGATGAGGTCTTCGACTTTACTCACGTTAGGATGAGGTTCTTTTCTTCTGTTCCTAATGGGCTGTATGGGCACATTAGGGCCATTATCGGGGCCTCTCCCCTCATCTCATCTAAAATGAACAAGACCTCTGATTTTGCTCACGTTAGGATGAGATTCTCCTCCTATTCCTAATGGACTATAGGGGCACATTAGGGCCATTGTCAGGGTCTCTCTCCTCATCTCATCTAAAATGAACGAGGCCTTCAACTTTACTCACATTAGGACAAGGTTCTTCTGCTATTTCTAATGGATTGTAGGGATACATTAGGGCCATTGTCAGGGCCTCTCTCCTCATCTCGTTTAAAATGAATGAGGCCATCAATTTTGCTCACGTTAGGATGAGGTTCTCCACCTATTCCTAATGGACTGTAGGGGCATATTAGGGCCATTGTCAAGGCCTCTCCCCTCATCTCATCTAAAATGAATGAGGCCTTCGACTTTGCTCATGTTAGGATGAGATTTTCCTCCTGTTTCTAACGAACTGTAGGAGCACATTAGGGCCATTGTTAGGGCCTCTCCCCTCATCTCGTCTAAAATAAACGAGGCCTTCGACTTTGCTCATGTTAGGATGAGGTTCTCCTCTTGTTCCTAACATGGCCATATTTATCATGAGATTAAGTTTGGAAGGTAGTCCTCCTTTATCACCAGTATACAATAAAGATTAGGGTGTTGTAGTAAGGAGATTTTATTGTAATCAAATCATCGATAATACATTCATAGATTTTTCAAATTCCATGGTCGAGGTAGGTATGCCCCCCCAAGTTCCTTCAAGTAGTACATCCCAAGTCGGATGACTTCCTGACCTCGTAGGGTCCTTCCTAATTTGGGGCAAGCTTTCCTTAGCTCTAAGGCTGAGAGATGGTGGCTCACTGAAGCACTAAGTCTTCCACTCTGAATATTTTACCTCTGACTCTGGAGTTATAGTATCGGGCCACCCTTCACTTGTAAGTCGCCATCCAAACTTGGGCTTTCTCTCTTTTTTCTTCTAGTAGATTAAGGTTGGCTTTGAGGTCCTGCAGATTATGCTGCTCATTGAAAGCCACTACCCATGTCGATGGAAGAAGTTTGATTGAGATGACTATCTCTGTTCCAAAAGCTAAGATGAATGGTGTTTCTCCAATCAACAGTCTCTGGATAGTGCGGTATGCACACAGAACATGATAAAGTTCGTCCGCCCAAGCCCCTCTTGCTCTTTCAAGTCTTGTCTTGATGCCTTGCAATAGGGTTCGATTGGTCACTTTAGCTTTCCTATTTCTCTGTGGGTGAGCTACCGATGTAAAGTGATGGAAGATGTTTAGATCTTTATAGAACTCAGCGAATCTCATCCCAGTGAACTGTCGCCCATTATCTATTATGAGAGTTTGGGGCAGACCAAACCGACAGACGATTGACTTTCAGATAAAATCTTGTACTTTGGCCTCAGTAATTTTTGCTAGTGGTTCGGCTTCGATCCATTTGGTAAAGTAGTTGATCGCAACCAGGAGAAACTTTCGTTATCCGAATGCCATTGGAAAAGGGCCAAGTATAACCATTCCCCACTATGCAAATGGCTAAGGTGCGCTTAGTGGAGTAAGCTCGAAGATCGGCTATCTTTGTATATTCGTATTTCTCTGATAGCGGTCATATTTCTTCACATACTCCATAGAATCATGGTACAAAATCAGCTAATAGTATCCTTGCTAAAGTAGTCTTTGTAATAGGGATCTGGCTCCAACATGACTTTCACAAATTCTCTCATGCACTTTTCATATTGCAAAGTCAGTCTCTGAAGGTCGGAGACATCTCAACAGCGATAGTGAATAGGATCTTTTATACAACTTGCCGTCATACAAATATACCGAAAAGCTAGATTCTTGAGTTTTCGAGCTTCTTTTGGATCATGAGGAAGAACTTCCTCTTTGAGATAGGCAACTAACGGGTCAATCTAGCTCGGCTCGAGCTCCATCTGCATAACAAGCTATGATTCCTCTAAGCTTGGGCATTTTAGAGTTTCAAAAATTACTTCTTTGGATAGTTCGGCTGGGGCTAAAGTGGTCAATTTAGAGAGAAGGTTGGCTCTTGTATTTTCTTTCCTTGGAATCTATCGAATGCCAAAACTATCAAAGGTTGGAGTCAAATCCTTTACTTTCTTAAGGTATTTCATCATACTTTCGTCCCATGCTTCATAGTTGCCACTAACTTAGCCGACCACTAATTGAGAATCACTGTAGACTTGAAGCTGATCTACTTTTAACTCTCTTGCTATTTTTAACCTAGTGATCAGTGCTTCATATTTGACCCCATTATTAATTGCAGAAAATTCAAAGCGTAACACGTATTCAGCAATGACTCCCTCAGGGTTGACTAAGACCAACCCCATGTCTGCTCCAGTGGAGTTGGACAAACCATCCATGTACAAGGCCCAAAAATCTTTGGGAAGGTCGGCACTCTCTTCGGAGAAGCTCGGTTGCAACCACGGGATGCCGGTCTCATTCTATTCAAGCTTGGCTTCATTTGAAATGGTACATTCTACTATAAAATCTATCAATATTTGAGCTTTAATAGATGGCTGGGGTCGATAATTGATGTCAAACTCCATGAGCTTGATTGCCCATTTTGCGATTCTTTTAGAAGCATCCATTCGATAAAGGACTGCTTTTATTGGTTGATCCATGAGGACCGTTATGGTGTATCCCTGAAAGTAAGGTCGGAGTCTCCTGACAGTAATTAGAAGAGAGTAAGTTAATTTTTCTAACTTAGAGTACCTAGTCTCTGCATCCCTCAGGACTCGACTTACGTAGTAGACTGGTCGCTGCATCTTCACTTCCTCCTTGACCAAGACTGCTACCAAGGCCGCCAGGGAGATGGCTAAATACAAGAATAATTTTTCTCAAGGTTCAGACTTTGCCAGTAGTAAAGGTAAGTCGAGGTAGTTTTTGAGCTCCTCAAATGCCCGTTGGCACTCCATTGTTCAGTAGAAGTTCTTTGGTTGCTTGAGAACTTGGAAGTAGGGCATGCATCGCTCGATCAATCTCGAGATGAAGCAATTTAGGGATGCCACTTTTTCAGTCAGGCGCTGAACTTCTTTGATTATTTTTGGAGCCGTCATCTCTTGAATAGCTCAAATTTTCTCTGAATTTGCTTTGATCCCATGCCTTGACATCATAAACACTAGAAACGTCCCCGAGGTCACACCAAAGGCGCACTTGGTTGGGTTTAGCTTCATTTTGTACTTCTTGAGTGCACTGAAGGTCTCTTTGAGGTCGGCGATGTGTTTATTGAAGCTTGGCTTTTGATGAGCATGTCATCCACATACACCTCCATGTTAAGGTCGATCCGCTCCTTAAAGATCTTGTTAACTAGGCGCTAGTACGTTGCCCCTGCATTCTTGAGTTCAAAAGATATAACCCTATAACAATAAAGACCATGGTCAGTAACAAAAGTAGCTTTCTCCTCATCCTCCGATGCCATTCATAATTGGTTATAGCCAGAAAAGGCATCCATGAAGGTGAGGAGCTTGTGGCCCGAGGTTGCATCAACCAATTGATCAATCTTGGGTAGAGGGTAGCTATCTTTTGGGCAGGCTTTGTTCAGCTTTTTGAAGTCATACACATCCTCCACTTATCGTTGGCCTTCTTGACCAGGATCCAAGTTGGATAGTTGATTTCTCGAATAAATCCGGCATTGAGAAGCTTGTCGACTTCTTCTACTATTACCTTCTGCCTTTCTAGTGCATGGCCCTGAACTCTTTCTTTCACTGGTCGATGCTTGGAATCAGTGGCCAACCGATGTTCCATAACCTCGATGTCAAGCCCAGGCATATCCACTGAAACCTAGGTGAAGACATCGGCATTCTTCCGTAAAAAGGTGATGAGCTGCTCCCAAACTTCATCTTCCAGATTGGAGCTAATTCGCACCGTATGCTCCACATTTTCATCATTTAGAGGGATGGTCATAAGATCTTCTATGGGCTCACTCCGTTCTTCGATAAGGTCATCACGAACATCAAGCCTATCAACTGGACAGAGGTCAAGTCGAGTGCCATTTTGTAAGGTGATGGAGTAGCAGTGCTGGGCTAATGCTTGATCATCTCTGATTTCACCTATTCCATTCTTTGTTGAGAATTTTATTTTTAAGTAATAGATCAACACTATGGCTCGTAGTGCAAATAGATCAAGTCGGTCGAGGATTGCATTGTAAGCGGAGGAAGCTTTTACCACCAAAAAGTCGACCCAGGTCGTGGCCTACTTTGGATACTATCCTGCAGTCATGGCTAGAGTTATCATTCCCTCTACTGGCACAGCGTCGCCAGTGAAGCCGACCAACGGGGAGCTCATGGGTCCCAAGCGATCATTAGGTATGAACATTGTAAAGAAAGCATCATAGTACATAACGTCAGTGAAACTTCCATTATCTACCAAAATGTGGTGTACATCATGATCAGCAATGTTCAAAGAGATTATAATTGCATCGTTATGTGGAAACTGGACTCCTTGAGCATCCTCGTCGGTGAAAACGATGGGCTCTTCAGTTCTTCACCTCTTCCCAGGCTTGGCTGACCTGCTAGCCTTCCCTCATCAAAGTCCCCTAGAGATGGTGTTAATAATGCCGATTGGGGGCCATTCTTCTCGCTGCTTCTCATCCCTCGATGGTTCTGATGGTGGGGGTGCTCTCAATCGATCCTCTCATCCTTTTGGCCGATGTCATAGGAACCAGCCAAGCCTACCATACTTGATGAGCTCCTCGATCTCATCTTGGAGTTGGATGCACTCTTCTATATCATGATCGTGATCGCGATGGTAGAGGCAGAACTTGCTAGGATTGCATTTACCGAGGTGAGTGCCATCCTTTTCAATCTCGATAGTTGCTCCTTGATCTTCATTAGTACTTGGATTTTTGGAGCATTGAGAGGAGCATAGTTGTAAATTTTTTTGAAGGGAGAGCTCCGTCGTGCCCTTCTATCCGAGCTTCTTCGCCTTTGGGTGCGGATAGGGGTTCGGGCCCACTTACGCTTCGAAGGAGTTTAGGAGCATGGCCGAGCTCTGCTCGATTTCTCTCCAGCCGTGGGCATATTTGGTTCACCCACCTGCTGCTTTTGGGCGACTTTATTATCCCTGGCCTTAAAGGCCTCTTCAGCTTGGGCATTACCTTCAGCCTGAGCCAGCATATCGACAAAATTTCTAGGGTACTTCTTCTCCAGGAAGAATAGCAAATCATTCTTTTGAAGGCTGCTCTTGAGTGCGGCCATTGCAACAGACTGATCTAGGTTCTGGACCTCCAATGCAGCAACATTAAATCGGATGACATAAGTCTAGATAGATTCTTTCTTCTTCTGCTTGATATTCATCAAAGAATTCGAACCTCGATAGGGACATCGGCTGCTAATGAAATGAGTCATAAACTGATGGCACATTTGATTAAAGTAAAAGATGGTTTCCAACTTAAGTGCCAAATACCAGTTCCTGGTAGCTCCTTTGAGGGTGGATGGGAAAGCTCTACACAAAATGGCAACTAGCGCACCATGGAGCAACATCATTATCCAGAAGGCCTCCAGGTGGTCGACCAGATCGGTGGTTTCATCATAACTCTCAAACTGTGGGAGCTTGAAGTTCAGCAGAATTGGTTCCTGTATAATCTTCTGAGAAAAAGGAGGGTCAGTGCAAATATCATTACCATGGGAGGAGAGAGCATGACAGAGTTCTTTAATTTGTCGGCTCATTTTTTGGAGCTTTTGATCCAAGAGATCTTCACAATCGTTGATCTCTAGGATTTTTTGATGAAACGAGAGCAAAGCTCCCTCCAGAATTGAGTCATGATCCGAGCAAGGGCTCTCCACCCTCTACTTCTCCTTTTCGGAGGTCACCGATCGACTAGCCCAAGTCGGCCATCTCCAGATTGAATCATGGAACTTCAAAGAAGCCTGCTCTGATCAAATTAGCATCGGAGCCTATCGATCCATGGCCTACACTGCCTCCATGAGATCGCAAACCTATTGGGCCAGTAGATTGAACTGCTCCACATCCACCATGGCTGTAGGTGGAGCTTGAGTTATCGGAGCTGAAGTGAGAGTGGATAGATTTGGACGGGATCTAGCTGTAGAGGGTGTTGACCTCCGGGTTGAAGCTTTCTTGGAAAGCATTTTTTTCAAAAAGAACTCTAGCGAGGAAAAAGAGAGATCATTGCTGAGCACTCCTTAAGAACAAGGAAATCTCAGGAATAGAGGGATCATTCCTCTAGCGCCAATCCTGTTGGTGCAAAATCTGATTACCATCGAAAAAGTGCTAGAGTCGGAGAAGACGAGGTTGCCGTTGGTGACCTATAAAATAAGTCTCATCCAGAGCACGGGGTGGTGGCTCCGGTAAGACCCTTCGATGGTCAAGTTAGCTTTTTCGATCAATAGAAATGGAGTGCTTAGTCAAGAAAGTTGTAGAGTTTTGGGAGGAAGAAGAGAGCCTCTGAGAAAACATATTTGGAGGGTCCCTTTTATAGACAGAGCTTGTAACAAACTGATAGTGACAGCCATAACTATCGGATAGTGGGCCACTTGGGGCCATATGGAGTTTGTTATGGAGGATAGTGTTTGTTGTCATGAGGTGCCAATCCATTTGAGATTTGATAGTCAAAGTTTGGAGGGGTAGGCATCAGTTGGTGATGACCTTTGAGCTATATCAATTCTAAAGGAGTTCAGACTCCTCTAAGGTAGTCTAGGTATGGGTCAGTTCATGTCGTGTATGGGATTAGACTCATGCAGAGACCTTCCTGGATGACTGTGGAAAGTTTGGCCGTTAGAGGAGTCTGAAAGGGGTTCAGCCACTGGAGGAGTCGGAAGGAGTTTGGTTGCTGAAGGGGTTCGAAAGGGGTTCGGCTGCTAAAGAAGTTCGGAAGGAGTTTGACTGCTGAAGGAGTCCAGAAGGAGTTTGGTTGCTAAAGGGGTCCAAAAAGGGTTCGATCGCTGGAGGAGTCTGGAAGGAGTTCGACTACTGAAGGAGTCCGGAAGGAGTTCGACTGCTGAAGGGATCCGGAAGGAGTTCGATCGTTGGAGGAGTCTAGAAGGAGTTCGACTACTGAAGGAGTCCAAAAGAAGTTCGGCTACTGAAGGGGTCCAGAAGGAGTTCGACCGCTGGAGGGATCCCAAAAGTAAGAATTCTCGATCGAAGCTCTTCTGTGGTTACTAGTTACATTAGGCTAAGTATTAGACTGGACTTTGGTGGGAGCGGGATTTATCCCCAATAGGAGCCATGCACCAAAAAGGAAGAAGGCAATAGCAGAAGAAATCGACAAGCTTCTCAATGCCAGATTTATTCGAGAAGTCAACTATCCGACTTGGGTCTCTAATGTGGTCCTGGTCAAGAAGGCCAACGGCAAGTGGAGGATGTGCATTGACTTTAAGAAGCTTAATAAGGCCTGCCCAAAAGACAGCTATTCTTTGCCCAGAATCGACCAACTAGTGAATGTGACTTTAGGCTACGAGCTCCTCACCTTCATGAATGCCTTCTCTGGCTACAATCAAATTTGGATGGTACTGGAGGATGAGAAGAAGACTACTTTTATTACTAACCATGGTTTTTACTGTTATAGGGTCATGCCCTTCGGGCTTAAGAATGCAGGCGTGACTTATCAGCGCTTGGTCAATAAAATCTTCAAGAAATAGATCGATCGCAATATGGAGGTTTATGTCGATGACATGCTGGTCAACAGTCGAATATCTATCAATCATGTTGCCGACCTTGAAAAGGCTTTTGATGCGCTCAGAAAATATAAGATGAAGTGGAACCCAACCAAGTGCACCTTTGGGATAGCCTCAGGAAAATTTTTGGGGTTCATGGTCTTGAGATGAGGGATTGAGGCCAACCCGAAGAAGATTCAAGCTATCCAAAAGATGACCGCTCTGAAGTGCATCAAAAAAGTTCAGCGCCTGATCGAAAAGGTGGCATCTTTGAATCATTTTATCTCGAGATTGGTCGAATGCTGCATGCCCTTCTTCCAAATCCTCAGGAAATCAAAAGATTTTCATTGAACTCAGAAATACCAAAAGGCAGTCAACGAGCTCAAGAACTACCTCGGCTCGCCTCTCCTACTAGCCAAATCCAAATTTGGAGAGGTGCTGTTTCTCTACCCCACGATCTCCCCTACAGTGCTAGCGGCTGTCCTGATCAAAGAAGAGGTGAAAGTGCAACGACCAGTCTACTACATAAGCCAAATCCTAAGGAATGCCGAGACCAGGTATACAAAGTTGGAAAAATTGACTTATGCTCTTCTGATTGCAGCAAGGAGACTTCGGCCTTACTTCCATGGACATGCTATAATGTTCCTCACTAACCAACGGATCAGAGCGATCCTTCATCAAATGGATGCTTCCAAAAGAATTGCAAAATGGGCCATTGAATTAACAACGTTTGACATCAACTATCAACCTTGGCCAGCAATCAAGGCTCAGGCACTGGCCAACTTCATAGTTGAATGTACCATCCCAGACAGTGTCGATCTTCAAAATGAAACCAACATTCCATAGTTGCACCTGAGCTCCCCTGAAGAAAGAATGGACCTTCCTAAAGATTTTTGGGCCCTGTTTGTCGATGGCTCCTCCAACACTTTTGGAGCAGGTGCTGGGCTGATTCTGATCAATCTGGAAGGAATCATCATGGAGTACGCACTGCATTTTGAATTTTCGACGACAAACAATGAGGCAGAATATGAGGCCCTAATAGCTAGGCTCAGGATAGCCAAGGAATCGAGAGCTGATCGACTTCAGGTTTGCAGTAACTTCCAACTGGTTGTGGGGCAGGTCAGCAGCAGTTATGAAGCCCGAAAAGAAAGCATGGTAAAATATCTTGAGAAGGTGAAGAGCTTGACCCCAGCCTTCGACAGCTTCAGCATTCGATAAATCTAGAGAGTGGAAAATGCTAAGACTGACCTTCTTTCCAAGCTAGCCATCCTAGCTCCTAACGAGCTTTCGAAAGAAGTTTATTATGAGACATTGAAATGCCTATGCATAGAGGAACCACAACCCATCATGCAGGTTGGCCAGGAGCCCTGCTGGATTGACCCACTGACTGCTTATCTTAAGGATGGAGTTCTTCCTCGTGACCCGAAAAAGGCTCAAAAGTTGAGAAATCAAGTCTCCCAGTATGTTCTTTATGAGAATAAGCGGTATAAAAGGTCACATTCTCTGCCGTTATTAAGGTGCCTCCGACCCTCTAAGGCTGATTTCGCACTATGGAAAGTGCATGAGGAAATTTGTGGGAGCCATCTGATGCCAGATCTCTATCTTATGCTCTGATAAGGGTATTACTGACCGACTATACATGGTGATTGTGTTGATTACGTCAAGAGATGTGATCCCTGCCAAAGGAATGTGAATGTCCAAAGGCAACCAACTATCGAGCTTGCCTCGTTGAGTGCTCCTTGGTTGTTTGCGCAATGAGGAATGGATATTCTTGGAACCTTCCCAATGGCATCTGGGCAACAAAAGTTTCTCCTAGTTGCCATCGACTATTTTACTAAATAGGTTGAGGCCGAACCACTGGCAAAGATTACCGAAGCTAAGGTACAGGACTTCATCTAAAAGTCGATCATCTGCAGATTTGGACTACCTCAAACTATCATAACAAACAATGGTTGACAATTCACCAGGGCAAGGTTCACCGAATTCTGCGAAGGTCTAAATATCTTCCACCACTTTACGTCGATAGCTCACCCGTAGGTAAATGAGGAAGCTAAAGTGACCAATCGGATCCTATTGCAAGGCATCAAGACAAGACTCGAAAGAGCAAGAGGAGCCCAGGCGGACAAACTTTATCATATTCTGTGGGCATACCATACTATCCAAAGATTGCCGACTGGAGAAACACCGCTCACGTTAGCTTTTGGAATAGAGATAGTCATCCTCATCGAACTTAAGCTTCCATTGATGTGGGTAGTGGCTTTCAATGAGCAGCATAACCCGCAAGACCTCAGAGCCAATCTCGATCTACTAAAAGAAAAAAGAGAGAAAGCCCAAGTTCGGATGATAGTTTACAAGCAAAAGATGGCCCGATACTATAACTCCAGAGTCAGAGGTAAAATGTTCAGAGTGGGGGACTTAGTGCTTCAACGAGCCACCATCTTCTAGCCTCAGAACTATGAAAAACTTGCCCCAAATTAGGAAGGACCCTACGAGGTCATGAAAGTCATCCGACCCAGGACATACTACTTGAAGAAACTCGGAGGGGTAGACCTATCTCGATCATGAAATTTAAAAAAATTGCGAATGTATTACCGATGACTTGATTGTAATGAAATCCCTTTACTTCAATATCCTAATCTTTGTTGTATATCGATAATAAAGGGGGACTACCCTCCGAACTTAATCTCACGATAAACACAGCCACATTAGGAATACGAGGAGAACCTCATTCTAATGTGAGCAAAGTCGAAGGCTTCATTTATTTTAGATGAGATGAGGGGAGAGGCCCTAACAACGGTCCTAATGTGCCCTTACAACCCATTAGGAATAGGAGGAGAACCTCATCCTAACGTGAGCAAAGTCGAAGGCCTCGTTCATTTTAGATGAGATGAGGGAAGAGGTCCTAACAACGGTCTTAATGTGCCCCTACAGCCCATTAGGAATAGGAGGAGAACCTCATCCTAACGTAAGCAAAGTCGAAGGCCTCGTTCATTTTAGACGAGATGAGGGAAGAGGCCCTGACAATGATCCTAATGTGTCCCTACAGCTTGTTAGGAATAAGAGGAGAACCTCATCCTAACTTGAGCAAAATTGAAGGCCTCGTTCACTTTAGATAGGATGAGGGGAGAGGCTCTGACACCGGTTCTAAGACGCCCCTACGACCTCATTAGGAATAGGAGGAAAACCTCATCCTAACAAGAGTAAAAAAGAGAGAGAAAGAGAGAGAGAGAGAAGGGTCGAAGGCGAGCATTGCATTCACATGAGACAACGACAGACAAGGTATTATTTTATTATAAGTTTAAATTTATTATAAGTAGGATGAAGGTCGGCCAAATTGACTACATATTATAAGAAAGCCAATGCGGCAGGAATCGACAAAATGGATTACAAAAAAAGAGAGAGAAGGGTCAAAGGCGAGTATTACATTCACATGAGGCGATGACAGAAAAGATATTATTTTATTACAAGTTTAAATTTATTATAAGTAGGTTGGAGGTCGGCCAAACCAACTACATATTACAAGAAAGCCAACGCAGCAGGGATCGGCAAGACCAATTACAAAAAAAAATATATAAAAAGAGGCGAAGCCTTAAGACGAACTGGACTCCTTAGGCTTCGAGTTGTTGACATTGGCCATCACCAAGGCCTGCTTCAACCTAATGATTTCCTCCTTAAGTTCTTTCTTTTTATACAAATTATCTATGTACACTCTATTGATATGCCCAAACTGGTCCTCGAGCTCCCACCACTACCTCCTTAGGACCTCGGACTTGGCCTTCGTGTCCTGGACGACTTGATGCTCATAGATCTGTCAGAGCTTCAATCGCTGAACTTTGGCTTTGTCCATCCTGACAGCCTCTGAAAGCTCGTCAATGGCCTTTTTCAAGGAGGCAATCTCTTCCAACACTCCACTAGAGACAGCCCATTAACCATCAGCCAGTTATTATTGGAGATGGCTCACCTCTCTGTTAGCTGCTTGGAGCTCATGCTCGAGCTTGGTCACCTTCTTCGACCAAGTTAGCTTATACTCATTATGCCAGGCTTCGACGTCGTGGAGCTGCTTTTGAAGTTTGGAGAACCTCTTGGACCAGTCCCAATCGTACCGGGCTCTATCAATAGATGATAGGTACGCGATGTTGTTGTTAAGACACCATGTTTATCAGTTTAATCTGACTTCTTAAAATCATTGAAAATGCATAGATAGCGGTGAGTTGGATCGAATCCACAGGGAAGGTAGTGCTTTTAGATTTGAAATCTTTGATTTTTGAAAAGAAAAGAAGAAGAGTTTTGGGATAAAAAATGAAGTCGGAAAATAAAAAGTGAAAATTAAAAGGTGCAAGAATTTAAACTTGGTACTAAGATCTACTAGTTAAATCTTAGCATCTACTTGCAAAGCAATAATTTAAAGTGCAGAAATTAAATTACAATAAAAATAAAAAATAAGAAATTAAAGTACAAAAATAAAATTTTTATTAATTAAAATTTTAAAATTTAAATACATGGAATTTAAAAAAAATAAAATAGCCTGATCTCTGATCTTGGATCGGCATTGGCAGAAAGATAGTGTAGAAGCCCGACTCTTCTTCTCGACACCTGTTGCTTTGAAGCAGTCTTTAACCCATAGCCTGGCTTAGTCCTGTACCAAAATTTCATCTTAATCAGAGATATCGATTTCTGGAGGCTTGGGATCCTTTTTATATAGCTAGGAGGGTTGGATATCTATTTCTGAAGGCAATGTGGGACTAATGGCCTTTGTAATCATCAAAATTTGAATTAAAATAGCTCTGATATGACTCTGGTAAGCTTGGTGAAATCTGATCATTCAATAGAAATCCAACGATCCAAAAATCATCAAAATCGGATGCATATCAGCCCAGATCGGGTCGGACAATTTCTGACCGTTGGATTGCGCTTGATGGAGGAAATCTGGCCATAAATCATGCTTCGAGAGTCCTGATCACCATCGAGAGCATTTTGGACCATCGGATCGAAGCTGGAATCAAGCACTGTCGTTCGATGGCGATCCGAGTGAAATCGACAATCGAAAAAAATGTTGATCGTCCGATCTTGATCGCAAACAACCACCACCGCACGATCGCACGTTTACTATTCTCATGGACCGCATGGACTGGCTACATCATGCACCGCAACCAATTAGTGCCTTTTATTGACAGATGAAAAGACGAAAATGCCCTGTGAGCCACGATGAATTTCCTATAAACCCTTTAGGGGTCTAGGTCTACCATGTGGCAGGCTCTGATTCGTCGGTTTCTGCTGAGCTGACGGTCCACGCCTGGATCGTGGACCGACTGATGGCTTCATCGGCTGAGTCGGCTTTGATGGCTTGGCTTGGCTCGGTGGCTTGGCTTGCGGAGCTGGCTAAGCCGTTTTCTTTTTTATTTAAAATTTTTATTTATTTTATATCTTTAAAAATTCATATCTTTTCCATTTTAGCTTTGTTTTACTCAAAATTTATTTTGTTATGATCAAAAAAATGAGCTCTTTCTATTAATAGTAAAATTTTATTTTTTTAATTTTTATTATTTTTTAATTAATTTTTTAATTAATAAAAATATAAATTTTTCAAAAATTATATATAAATTGATTAATAATTCTTAAAAATTAATATAAATTAATTAATAAATTAATACTTTTATTGATGAATTTATGATGCTTATCACACCCCCCAACTTAAGCTTTGCTCGTCCTCGAGTAAAGAAAGAATTTAGTTTTAAATATCTTTTAACTTTAGAGTTTCGAATTTTACCTAAGCAGTTTTCAAAATGACCATTGATATTCAGTAGAGCTTAAATGAGACATATAATTAGGGTATTAATACTTATCAATAGAAAAATTAAGTAAAGAATATTAAATTTTTTAGAACTTTTTCTAAATTATCCTACCTTATCTCTGATTTGTCTAAATTTTCATATAGGCAAGTGTATTGCTACTTCCGTCCTTCATTTATTAATTTTTATTTTTACATTGCCCACTTTTTGACGTGAATATCATTGCTTACTTAGGCAACGGGACCCGGTTACTCGGTGGAAAATCAATATTTTTTTTTTTTTTTTTTAACGTTGTACCACTATTGAGTGTCTTAACCCTTTAAGCTTTCTATTTGATCCATGTAGCGAGTCTTGGGCCAATGACTCCCAAACCAGTTGGCTTTAGGGCACTAGGTATAGAATACCCCTCGGGCTTACTAGCTCGAATCAAATAGGCTACGAGTTAAGACTAGCTTTACAACGAGCTTCTTTGCCCTTCCCACCTTTTGATGCGAAACTCAATGCTTGCTTAGGCAAAGAGGCCTCGGTTACTCAGTGAGAAGTACTTAGAAACTATTTTATTAAAATAAATTTTTTATATGAAGAAACGTATAGTTACCCTACACAAGCCTATAAAAAGTAGACTTTTCTTTGATGCTAGTAGAAATAATTAGAAATGCTCCAAGGAAAAATTTTTATATGTTCTAGACTTAACTCTTTATTGAATTTTCTTAATACTTGATTCCTCAATATCTCATAGATTCTCTGATCTATGTATCAATTTTTTTTTAAAAATGCTTAGTTTAATTCGATTCTTAAGCATAAGTAGGTGTCTAAATACTAAATACTAACTTTTTTGAGGACTTAAAATTTTAAAATTTTTTATTTTTCTCTTCCCCCAACTTAATCGACATTATCCTCAATGGAGAAAAAAAAATAAAGGATGTAATAAAGAACATGGAAGAATACACCTAACTCAGTATATTTTTGGTCCAGCACATGCCTTTAAAAATTTGAGCTCTCCCTCCAACTTATTCAAATTATCCTAAAAAAAATAAACTAAAAAGATAAATTAGATAAAAACTAAATATTGGGTTGCCTCCCAACAAGCGCTAAGTTTACCATCTTCAGCCAGACACAATGCAGCTCACTATCCTGTGTCGAATATTGGATTGATAAATTCCAATGGTTTTGGATTGCCAATCTCAGAAAGTTGATTTATAATCCCATTATTAATATAATCTTTATTAATTTTAGGGATATAATTTATGATTCCATTCTCAGACCCATGTTTATTAAGAATTTCTCCTATTTGTTCTTCTAAAATGCTCATGAATGGAGTTTTTGTATTAGGAGTTAAGTTTGATTCAATGGGTGCTGGAATGGTGACTAAAGGCGGTTTTAATTCTGGAGGTAAATTAATGTGATCTTGCTTAAACAACTCCATTGATATTTCATTACATGCCTCTTGATTTTTGTAAGAAGAACCAGCTTCTAGGGTTGAAGGAGAATAGGACATTAGGTTTATAAGTCTCGGGTAAATCATCTATTCTCTTTTTTCCTTATTTCTATCTCATTTAAACTGGAACTAGCATCAGTACTAATTCTTGGCTTCGGGTTCTTCTATGTGGTTAGTCTCAGTACTAACCAGTTCCTCTAAATTTTTATTTTGGCTAGCATCAGTACTAGCCTCTCTCACCTGGTCTTGGTATGGGTCCATAAGAATCCTATAGCTTTTAAGTTCAGGAATTACTTTGGCATTCTCAAATTGGGGATTCTTAGATGAAACATTAATTGATAATTTAATCCAGGTGGTTGGTGGACATTAAATGGGTTGTTTGAAATTGGTAGGTTCGATAGTTGATCTAGTTCTCTCCTCATGTTAGACTCAACTAATTATCCTATTTGAGCTTCTAGCCTGGTGATAGATTGCTGTTGAGTTAGAATTAATTGTTGAAGTTGGTTAAATCTATCATCAGCTAGATTGGTCTGTTGAGGAGGTGGGTATGAGGGCTGATTATAATATGATGGCTGGATAAACTGATTAGGCTGACCATTATTATAGGCATAATTTTGGTATTGGGATCTATTTTGATAATTTTGCATAAATGAAATTTGGGTCTGAGCCTGAGTCTGTTGGGATGTCCAAGAAAAATTATGGTGGTTGCTCCAATCTGAATTATATGAATTTGAAAATGAGTCATTAATCAATTTGGAGTACCCTTGAGTAGCTTGAACTTATTCTTGGATAAAATATGGAAACTATGCAATCATAGGATATTCACTCATATGATAGATTGGGCTAGAATAGATTGAACAACTCTTCTAATAATTAGAAGATAATGTAAATTGTGCAGGAGATTGTTGACCTAGGATTAGGAGTTGATCTAATTTCTAAGCAAGAAGATCAACTTTATCTAATTTTTGGACTATTAGATTCAGATTAGCCATTTGATTATTATGTTTAATGTGAATCAACCATTCAATTAAGTTCAACTAAATCAGAAAAAGTGACTTTCTACCATGCATGTATTAGTGTAACCCTAATGTATGGTTCAAAAATTTTTATAATTTTTTATATTTTTTTTATTATTATTTTATTATATTAAAAATTAATTTTTTTAATTATTTTATTTATTAATTTTAATTTAATTTAATTTAATTATCATTTTTAATATTTTTTTAGTTAGTTTAATTTAATTTTAATTTTTATTTTATTTTATTTTATTTTTAAAGGAGTAAGGAGAAGAAAGAAGAGTTTTAAAGAAGAGGTCCTAAGGAGTCCTAGAACTAAGAAGAAAGAGAAGAATTAGGTTTAATTAGATTTAATGTTGGTTAGCAATCAAGTTGGTCAATCAATCCTGACTAAGGTTATCCTAGATCTAGATAGCTCCTAACTGCCAAGGTCACCTTCAAGCCCTCCAAGTGTAGGATTAGCCAATCAACTAGCCAGGTAAGTGTAAGGTCGGTGGGAGTCCCCCTGTTGCTTGCCTTAGACACCAATTATGCTTGGCCAGGTAAGCGAACGAAACCAATTAGAAACCACCTTCCTTCGGGCCCAGTCGTCCCTGAACCACTTTCCTAGACACCAGTCAAATTGACTTATCCTAATCCGGTTCAACTCTTAGGTTTTCTTGTCCTATTGAGCTCGAGTTCCTAGGGTTGATGTCTAATTGATTTTAAAATTAAAGGCTTAGGTCAATGCAGGATGCTGGTTGGTTGTTTGTGGGCCAAGGAAGGGTGATCAAATCCCCACCTTATCTTGTTTAATTGGGTTGTGCCCTTAATTTGATTTAATATGAATATGCACAAAAAATTTTCAATCAAAGGGTTCTATGCAATTTAAACTAGATGCATGCAACTAATTGAATTCTGAAAGGCTTACCTTGCCTCCAGCAATCACCAAAAAAATAAAATAAAATAAAATAAAAATAAAAATAAAAATAAAAATAATATGATGCATGCTCTAAGCAGTTAGGATTTCTAATCTTATCATGAGACTTTTAATTAGATTTAAATGGATATTTTTTAAAATTAATTTAAAAATAAAATAAATAAATAAATAAAAAGAAAAGAGAATTAGGGTTAGGATTGATCTCACCAAGCAAAACTCCTGATTCTTTTTATTCTTTAATTTTTTTTTATAAAATAATAAAAAAAATTAGCAAGCAATATTTATAAGAAAATAAAAATTTTATTTACAATTTATTTACAGAAAAATCAAAGAGATCAAAAATTTAATGTCCGTGCCTTCTCCGGCAATGATGCCAAAAACTTGATAGGATGCATTTGCCAAAATTATTTTTAATTTATTTAAAATAAATCAAAAAAATTAAAATCAAAAATCAAAAGCAATCCCCGGCAACAGCGCCAAAAACTTGATAGGTACGCGATGTTGTCGTTAAGACACCGTATTTATCAGTTTAATCTGACTTCTTAAAATCATTAAAAATACGTAGATAACGGTGAGTCGGGTCGAATCCATAGGGAAGGTAGTGTTTTTATATTTGAAATCTTTGATTTTTGAAAAGAAAAGGAGAAGAGTTTTGGGATAAAAAATGAAGTCGAAAAATAAAATGTAAAAATTAAAAGGTGCAGAAATTTAAACTTGGTACTAAGATCTACTAGTTAGATCTTAGCATCTACTTGCAAAGCAATAATTTAAAGTATAGAAATTAAATTATAATAAAAATAAAAAATAAAAAATTAAAGTGTAAAAATAAAATTTTTATTAATTAAAATTTTAAAATTTAAATACATGGAATTTAAAAAGAATAAAATAGCCTGATCTCTGATCTTGGATTGGCATTGGTAGAAAGATGGTGTAGAAGCCTGGCTCTTCTTCTCGGCAACCGTTGCTTTGAAGTAGCCTTTAATCCATAGCCTAGCTTAGCCCTGTACCAAAGTTTCACCTTGATCGGAGATATCGATTTCTGGAGGCCTGGGATCCTTTTTATAGAGCTAGGAGGGCTGGATATTTATTTCTGAAACAATGTGGGACTAATGGCCTTTGTAATCATTAAAATTAGAATAAAATTTGAATTAAAATAGCTCTAATATGACTCTGGTAAGCCTAGTGAAATCTGGCCATTCAATAGAAATCCAACGATCCAAAAATCATCAAAATCGGATGCATATTAGCCTAGATCGGGTCGGATCAATTTTTGACCATTGGATTGCGTTTGATGGAGGAAATCTGGCTGTAAATCATGCTTCGAGAGTCCTGATCACCACTGAGAGCATTCTGGACCGTCGGATCAAAGCTGGAATCAAGCGCTGCGGTCCGATGGTGATCTGAGTGAAATCGGTAACCAAAAAAAATGCTGACCGTCCGATCTTGACCACAAACAACCACCATCGCACGATCGCACATTTACTATTCCCATGGACTGTGTGGACCAGCTACGTTGTGCACCGCAATCAATCAGCACCTTTTATTGATAGATGAAAAGACCAAAATGCTCTATGAGCCGCGATGAATTTCCTGTAAACCTTTTAGGGGTCTAGGTCTACCACGTGGTAGGCTCTAATTCATCAGTTTCTGTTGAGCTGGCGGTCCACGTTTGGATCATGGACCGACTGATGGCTTCATCAGCTGAGTCGGCTTTGATGGCTTGGCTTGGCTTGGTGGCTTGGCTTGCAGAGCCGGCTGAGCCGTTTTCTTTTTTGTTTAAATTTTTATTTATTTTATATCTTTAAAAATTCATATCTTTTCCATTTTAGCTCTGTTTTACTCAAAATTTATTTTGTTATGATCAAAAAAATAAGCTCTTTCTATTGATAATAAAATTTTATTTTTTATTTTTTATTATTTTTTAATTAATTTTTTAATTAATAAAAATATGAATTTTTTAAAAATTATATATAAATTGATTAATAATTCTTAAAAATTAATATAAATTAATTAATAAATTAATACTTTTATTGATGAATTTATAATGCTTATCAATAGACCATGACGAAGTTTCCTCCAATAGTTGAATTTTTTTCTTCGCCACCGTAAGGTCGATCTCAAGGGAGCTGATCTTTGCCGTTAACTTTCAAGATTTATTGCTTGCACTTCTTCTCAGTTCGATCATTTCTTTCTCGAAGCTATCCTTCCGAATGCTGAAACAGATAGAGTCCTTCCTATGCAGGTTCCTAAGGCGAGTAACTTTGACAGTCGCCTCCAAAGCATTCTTCCTCGATTCTTGGAGATCATCCTCGATTTTTCTCAACTTCTTCTTCAAGCGATGAATCTCCTTCTTCAAGCTCCTAATCAGTGGTTTAATTGAAACCCCATGAGGCAAAGGATTGACATCAACTGCAAGAGGGGAGTCATAACCTAGGTCGCCAAGAGCATTCTGAACCATGCAAACGACAACACAAAGTGTAGGGCTAGAAAAAGATTTATCTTTCATTTACTTGGATGTTTTTAAATACATTAGCAAAAAAAAAAGAAAAAGAAAGCTACATGATCTTCGAAAATCTAGACCTCGGGCAGCTCAACCATAGGAGAGCTCGGGGCATCTTCATTCACATCCGGTCCATGGGCAGGCTCGGGCACTGCAGCGATGGATTCGGGAGCTTCCAAGATGGCTCCTGCAGTTGAAAAAGAAGGGACATCGGTCAGGACAACTGTGACCCCAAGGGATGAAGGATCGGCTCTATCGTCGGGCTCTTCCATTAAGAGGTCCAAATTTACCTCGAAAAAATTCTCAACGACCCTTCCCAGGTAGATCTGGAATCCCTCAATGAAGGCCTCCTGAGCAAAAGCTATTTTAATATCCTCCATATCCCTGAAGGACTTGAAGCTTTCGACCGCTCGCTCCACCGCCACGCTGACCCCTTCTTGCACCTTCCTTTTTTCCTCCTCCTCCTGAGCTAAGGCAGTCCTCAGGTTCGTCGTCTTCTCATGCTCTGCCCTCAACTCTTTCCGAGGGCACTCGACCTCAGTGGATTGGATTTTTGAAGCTACCCTCATGCTCTTGACTTTGGCTCGGGCCTTCTCAACCTCTGCATGAGCTTCCTCGAGGGCCTTCGAGGCTTCGGCCCACCTCTGATCGACCACCTCAGAGTGGGCGAAGAGATAATGCTCGAGCTATGATAGGAAACTAAGTTAAAATTAGGAAGTCTTGACTTTGAAAATAGAAAAAATCCTAGACCAAGACTATGAGAGAGAAGACTATCTCAAGGTAGGTGGTAAAGGACTCGTCGAATCTCTCGACGTCATCCCTCCGCAGCATCTTCGTCGTAATGTGGAGAAGAATACTCCACTTTATAAGTGATTGGACGACCTTCCAATCATCCAGAGAAGCTTGTTCTTGATCGGGACCTCCACTTTCGGAGCTCCCAATGCTCCTTCCAACCTTCTTGCCAACAGCCCTTTTCTTCTTTTCCCCGTGGCTTCCTCCAACTTGAGGGGAGCAGATGGAGCGACCTCTTTGGATGGGGTCAGGATCGGTATGGTGATAGCAGGCTCGGGGGTGGGCATGGCCTGGATCAGCATGACATGGCTGGACTCACCAATGCAGGCCTTCTTTGGAAGATCCCCGATGGGGCCGCCTTTCCTCTTGAGGGATTTAAGTCCCTTGGTCAGATGGTCATGCTCTTCAGGAGTCATCTCTATAAAGGATAAAAATCAAAGTCATAAAAGATCAAAGAAAAGTTGAGGTCTGGATGAAGAACACCCCATAATCGATAAAAAAAAAAAGATGAAAAAAAAAGAGACTACCTACCGGATTTAGGGGATTGAGGTCGAGGTTAAACAAGATCTACTCGTCCAAAAGATCGGAGATTGGTGGAACGTTAAAGCCCTTCAATATATTGGCCGAACTTCGACCCTCGCTTTTCAGCCCTGAAGCTTGACGGATCAAGTTCCTTTTCTCCCCCCCACGGAGGAAGTCCTAACCTCAAGGATGGGTTTGAGACGAAGAAGAATTTCTCCTTCCAGCCATGGATGGAAGAGGGGGTGCCCTTAAATAATTTCTTCCTGCCGAATTGAGGGGACACATACCACCAATCCTTAGCAGTCGGGTGGCGTTCGAAGGTAAAGAAAGTTTAGAATAAGGAAATGGTAGGTTGGACACCTACCATGGTACATAAGGAAAGAAATCCTATGATGAACCTAAAGGAGTTCGGCACCATAGCAACAAGAAAGATGTTGAGAAATCTAAACATGTTGGCCATGAAAGGGGGTAAGGATAACCTAAGCCCAGTCCAAAGAGCCTCTAAATAAAGGCAGGTTCGGTCGGGAGGTGGAGAGCAGGCCCTATTGTTGGGTCCGGGAAGTTCGAGCTCGTATTCGGAGGGAATACCGAACTGAATCCTGGCTAATGAAAGATCATCAGGCCAAAGTTGGTAGGCAATAACTGTCGGTGCAAAAAAAGGATGGGGCAACTCAAAAAGCTTGGCCTCCTAGGAGATAGGTTCGCTAAGGCTAGAGGAGCCAAACTCCTTGAGTAGGTCGATCAGGATTCCTCGGTGGACATCCAGATCAAAGTAAAATCATAACAAATGCTCAAAAAGCTAAGAAAATGAAGTGCAAAAAACTTCTACAAAGAGACCTACGGAGCAAAAAGCAGAGAATAAAGGAATAACTCAAAAAAGGATAGCAAAGCTGACCTAAGTCGATTGGAAGAGGTAGGGAGATGATGAAGGCCATAAAAGATAAATGGGAGAACACCTGGGATCAAAGGAAGTGAACGGGAAAGCCTGAGCTCTCGCATGATAGAGAGAAGAAAACCAGAAGAAGAGAAGGAAGAAGGTTTTAGGAGAGGTAATGATTCGGGGAAAGGAAATGGGTTAAATAGCCCTGAGGATTCTAGATGGTTATGATTGTGAATCCCCTTCGACCGACCTATGGCCAAGGTGTGCCCCCTCTATCATGGTAGAGACTGACGGTGGACAGGCCTATAATGATGCCGTACCCTGGGTAGAGTTTTGGTGCGGAGCTCCAAAGGCATCTCTTCAGATCACCTCAAATTTATGAAGCTTCGACGTCGACGCAGAAGCACCAAGAAATGCCTTGCCCTAGCAAGCATAGGAAATGAAAAGAGACTTCGGCAATCACACTCGGTACTCCCTTCCCTTGAACTTCAAACTCGAGAGTAGGGGACTAGTGTTGGGGATAAACCCGCTCCTACCAAAGTTTGGCTGGATGCTTGATCTCGAAAGGATCCCATCAGCAGTAGCCTCCATGGTTAAACCTTGGGACTCCTCCAATAGTCGGACTCCTCCCGAACTTCTCCTTCAATCGGACTCCTCCAACAGTCGGACTCCTTCCAAACTTCTCCTTCAATCGGACTCCTCCAATAGTTGAACTCCTCCCTAACTTCTCCTTTAGACAGCCTCCTCCAACTGTTGAACTCCTTCTGAGCTTCTCCTTTATCCGGATTCCTCCAATGGTTGAACTCCTTCTGAGCTTCTCCTTCAGCCATACTCCTCCAACGGTCGAACTCCTTCTAGGCTTCTCCTTCAGTTGGACTCCTCCAACAATCGGACTCCTCCCAAACTTCTCTTTCAGTCAGACTCCTCCAGTAGTTGAACTCCTTCCGAGCTTCTCCTTCAGCCGAACTCCTTCAATGGTCGAACTCCTTCTAGGCTTCTCCTTCAGCCCGACTTCTTCCAACGGTCAAACTCCTTTCGAGCTTCTCCTTCAGTTGGACTCCTTCAATAGTTAAACTCCTTCCAGGCTTCTCCTTCAGCCAGACTCCTCCCGAACTTCTCCTTCAGCCAGACTCCTCCAACAGTTGAACTCCTTTTGGGCTTCTCATTCAGCTGGACTCCTCCAATAGTCGAACTTCTTCCAGACTTCTCCTTCAGTCGGACTCCTTCAATGGTCAAACTCCTTCCAAACTTCTCCTTCATCTAGACTTCTCCCCTAATCGAACTCCTCCAACAGTCAAACTCCTACTAGACTTCTTCTTCAATCGGACTCCTCCAACAATCAAACTTCTTTAAGATTTCTCCTTCAGACAGACTCCTCCAAATAGCTAAACTTTCTTCGAACTCCATCCAACAGTCTCAGAGGACCTCGACACTCATCCTCGATATAGCCAAAAGAACCATCAATCTCTCCCATCCGAGCTTTGACTATTGGATCCTGACAAGCTCGCACATCATGATAACAGACACTATCCTCCATAACAAACTCCACATGGTCCTAAATGGCCCACTATCGGATGGTTACGGTTGTCACTATCAGTTTGTTACAGACTCCATCCATATAAAAGATCCTCCAAATATGCTTTCTCCTAGAAGCTCTCCTTCTCTTCCTTAAAACTCTGCTAGAATCTCTCTGTATATTCTATTTTCTATTAGTCAAAAGAGCTGACTTGATCATCGGAGGATATTGCCGAAGCCACCACCCCAGACTCCGGACGAGACTTATTTTGTAGGTCCCGACGGCGACCTCATCCTCTCCAAATCCAACTTTGACTCCGACAACGGCTAGATTTTGCACTAACAAAACTTAATCTCAGTCCTCTAGCTTAATCAAATTAAGTCAATTAGCAATCTAATTGCTAATCGATCCTCCTACAATACTTGCACTAGGTTAAACATCAATCATATTGATCGTTTAACCTTAGAAATGATTCTTAATCATTGATCAACCATCCGATCAGATCATGAGCTCTAATGTGTATGACCTCATAGGTTCGAACCTAAGTCGGTAGCATAGAAATAGATTCCTATACTAATCAAAGTAACCATCTAGCAATGGTATCTGATGGTTGGATAGGTCAAATATATAGAACAACATCCTTAGAATCCATGCAGATATAGTTTTCATATAATTCATCCCCTTGACCAAAATACTCATAGAATACCTTAGAGTTCAACTATCAACTCTAATCTGGCTGTCCACATTGTATTTCAAAATATCAAATCCATCTGATGGATTATCCTGACCAAGGTTTTGCTATATTGAAATACAGTAATTCATTCTTTTTCAACTCTTGGAGTGGTCAATTCCATCTTGATCACACTCCAACTTTGCAAGTACTTGACTGTGCCCAGAAGTCTTCCATTATTAAATTAAAAATTCAGTTAGTCCGGTATCAAAGCACAGTGAGTTGCTTGCAAATCATTGAGATGATCTCAGATCTAAGGGATACTTATACTTATATCCCATTAGAGACATTCTCGACAGTAGAATACTCTAAAGTTGGTCATGTTCAATGATGATGTACCCATACATCTCACCTATATATCATACCAGTATCTCCACACTCCTTGATTAAGAGGATAATCAACCTATATGGCATACAGCGATCTATTCTCAATAGATGCTGTCATCCTAATTAATAGTCTATCATTTGGTCGTGAACAAATTTAAGGACTAATTGATAAATTCTTTTTTTATCGAAGCTAAATAGTCCTAAGAACTTTATCACAATAATAGAATTCATTAGAAGATGAATACTTTATGATAAAAAATATCAAAAATATATTTTATTTATTAATAAATCAATTATAGATATAATATAGCACAACCATCAATAGACTAACGATTGGCTTTGGGATATATTTTTTAATATGAAGTCCTTTCACTGTTCAAACTCGTCCGATCGACATGCTTGATATAAGCTGGCTAGATCTGCAATTATTAGAAAGGAATGAAGAAGCTCAGCCACTTTCAAGGTTAACCACTATCCGTAAAGTAGACCAAAGAAGTTCTACCAGAATAGAATTTGACTGGAGAGGAATTTGGCTGGACGAGACTCCTAACATAAGATTGATGAGATATGTTGTCTGCCAAAAAGAAATTCGGCTGCACTCA
Source organism: Cocos nucifera (assembly GCA_006176705.1). Taxonomy (NCBI): domain Eukaryota; kingdom Viridiplantae; phylum Streptophyta; class Magnoliopsida; order Arecales; family Arecaceae; genus Cocos; species Cocos nucifera. Next base: position 171,289 of record QRFJ01003060.1, read on the forward strand.
TGGTTTGCCATAAATGAAATCAGAGGATGTTAAGGTTTAATATTCGATAGGACTCTACTAATACCAGGACCAGTGTAACACCCCACTCCTAAATCCGGATGACAGTGCCACACCCCACCATTTTCTAAAGATTAAGAAGATTTCTAAACTATAACTATACTGAGCTATATATTAGTTAATAAACTACTTTCAATTTAGCTGAACCATCCATTCATTTTCATCACAAGCATTTCAATTAAATTCACTTGACTTGCTAATTACCATTATCTCTTCTCATAACTTATCAAATCATATAAACAAACTCAGAGTTTCAATAACAACACCATATTTCATACATACATTCTAGTTATTAATCATCTTTTTAATACATGCCTTTCTAGAACAAAGTATAACATATACACATAATAATTTCTGATTTAACTAACTCAGCTATACAATACTTTTCAAAATACATCTCTTTTACAAGCTAATATTATCAAACATACTTTTTCCACTAGAAGTACTGATACACAAGCTGAAACATATCTCCAACCCAACTATTCTCAAAACTACAAATGAAAAAAGTGAGGAGTGAGACTTGAAAAAGTCTCAGTGAGTGAATAATCCATCTAATAGTGGAAAATGAAAATATTTAACTTGTAATTCAAAATAACAATAACAACTAAAATGTAAGAAATGCTTTTTATGCTTCACAAAGCTAAAATATACATAATAAAAATTGATATGTAAGAACTGCTTTTTGGAGTTTCACAAAGCTGAAATATAGGAACTACCTTTATTGCTTTACAAAGCTGAAATATACTCCATCGGGTTAAAGCAAAATACTAAACCATGCCATGCCAATGCATGCTTCCTTCTTAGCAACTATCGACTGAATCCCAGAGCACCTATTCCAAGATAGTCGATATGTAGTATATCATGATGCTAAATGATGTAAATGAGCCCCACCGGACAATTCAATACACTGTCAAATATCTGCCAAGCCCCATTGGGCATTTCAATACACTGCCAAATATCTACCAAGCCCCACTGGGCATTCACAAATACAAACTATGGAGGTGCCAGCTCATGCCAATGCAAATGCTCATGCAATGCAAGGATGCACCCTATAGGTTGATCACTCCTATAGGTAATCTTTTCCAAAAACTAAATAAGCTGAAATTCCCCAAAGCTAAATAGTAAAGCCAACAATTTCAATTCCTGCTTTTATATTTGCACAAGTATATATATAAGCTGAAGGATACCGAAGCTAATTACTTTTCAAAGTAAGTTATTTTTATAACAAAATACAATAAGTAAAACACCAAGGCTAGATATGAAAATCCACTCACCTCAACTGACTATTAGTTAAATGGGCTTACTCAAAGCACCTTTCCAAACCTTTTCTTTTCCTATACCATCAATAATCATTGATTAAACTCATATCTTATGATTCAAGATCCAAAACTACACATATTTTGCTACCAAACTCTTACTTTAGTCTTTTAACCATTCCCTTATACTTCATCTTGCTTGCTTTAACTTAGGTCTAGATAACTTCAATATAATTCAGCTATTTCCAACCATTTAATTTTGTTTCCCTTCTCATAATTGATTTCAAATTCAGCTGGTCATCGTTTCAATTCATAACCAAGCCATCTATCCAATTTCAGTATCAATAATAGCATAATCTATCTTTAAACTTAATTTAAAATGCATACCTTAACTTATCAAACTTCTAAATCGGATAACAATAGCTGAAAACCTAATTTAACTTAATTTAAAGATCAAAATCTATTCCTCAAGTAATTAGAAGTCTGTTGTATAGATTTTCCTCTTTGATTTCAGCAATTTTCCCTCCTCAACTCAATTCCTTAATTACTTCCCTCTTTTAGCAACCAATTTCTCTTGATTATTGCCTGAAAACAAAACCCTCTTAGCTTTCTTCCCTTCTCTAATTTCTTTGAAGAATGTAAGAAACTAAATAATAGCAAAGAAACCTATGGTTTTATATAGGAAAAACATAAACTATAAAAAGACCTTGCTATGTGTCACACCCTAAAGTTTCCACCCAATTCCTTACTTAACAGGTGTTATCTAGATGAATTTTCAACCCTTTATTTATTTTCTCAAGCTGCTCTATCATCCCATGAAAAATTATTTAAAAATTCCAACCCAAAAACTTCTTGCTAAAACCCACTCCTAGAAATTTTCGTGATTGGGATCGATACTTTTAAAATAAGTGTCGACACCCACACATAGGTCAGCCCCTAGATCATCTCTTTTTCTCAAACAGGTCATCCCTCAGGTCAGCCTCTCCCACAAAAATATCGACACCTTCCAGGCGAGTGTTGACCCCTTCTTGTGCCACCATAGAACTTCCCAAAAATCATCCTCTTTATTTTTTTGAGACCGTGTCGACATCTTTCACACAAGTGTCGACCCCTTTTTCTGGGTTTTGATAGAAACAGAAACTTTATCTTCATACTCTGATTACAACTTTACTCAATACTCTACTTTTTTACATTTCTTCTTTTAAGTTAATATCTTATTTATTTTATTCTCCATTAACTTTAAAACATAAATCTAAATAAGGAACACCCCTCTATTTGGATTCAATAAAAATATCAAAAAAATTAAAATTCTCAAAAATCAGATATCGAAACTTAGATTCTAGCTCAAATATTTTAAAATCCAAAACTTTTAAAACTTTCTTTCCTTAGAACAAATAGGTTAAAGGATCTTAAAATTCACTAAAATTCATCTTATGACTCACCAACACTTAAGGATTAATTATCGCCAATTTTGGTCTTAGGAAAATTCATATTTTATATAGCTTCCCATACAGGTGCTAGCTCTCAAACTTAGAAAATTTTCAGAACTTGAAATGATAGATAGTCAAAATTTATACCCAAATCGCTTAAATATACCATAAATAAATTATCATGCCACACCTACATGACACAAATCTTTTAATCTATTAGTTTGCTGGTCTGGGATGTTACCATCAGAGTCAGTTAACATGCCCTTCATTGTTCAAGTTCGGTCAGACAAAGTTCATCATGCATTGGGAGCATTCTATAGTTGTTAAAAGAGAGTGAATGATTACAACTGAGAAGATCATCCAGCATGCATGGTCCGAAGGTTGACCTCCTTGAATTGAATTGGAGTAGGAGATCAGCTTAGTTGAAGTTCGGTCATGATTACTGCGACTCCGAATGAAATCATATCAAGGCAAAACCTCTCATTGGACTTCGGTGGGAGTTATTTTATCTCCAACACTTATCCCCTACTTTCAAGTTCGAAGATCGAATGAAGGGAGGATCGAAATTGCAACTGTCGAAGTCCTCTGCTGGTTTCCTGCTTTTAGAAAGTAAAAAGTTTTAACTTTTTTTGATTGGTGCCGAAGCTTTTTAATGAGTGAATGACTTCAAAAAAATTTCTATTTGGAAATTCTCTTCAGCACGGTACTCTAGGGACGATGCCATTACTGCTTCACCAGACATCAGCTATGAGTGGGACACGTGGTAGGTGAGGGGTGGCTAGAAAGGATTGGCAATCATAACCGCTTCCAATTTTTCTTTGACTATTTAAACTCCTTCTTACCCCGACCTACCATCTTCGTAGGTGAAGAAAAAATTCTGATTTTTCGGACCAGATTCGTTCAGATCTGATCAGATCAAAAGATATATTTTAAAAATTTTTCTCTTTAATCTAGATCAGATATGAGATATTTCAGATCTAATTTTTATTATTTTAATAATAAAAATAAAATTTAGATAAATTAAATTAAATTTAATTTACCTTGAAGTAGGGTAATCCTATTATCCGTTGATGATCCTGTAAGCAGTGGAATGTTCTGAATCTAGCCATGCAAGTGCTTGGCCTCTACCAATATCTACTTAGATGGGATCTGGAGATCCTCTTCTTCTCTATTACGTTTCCAAAAATTAGATCTAAATCTAATTTGGAGGATCTTCAAAATACCTTTCGAAGATCAGCAGTTGTCCTTTGCAGCAGTGCAGCCTTCTAGCTTTCTGTTGCCTTTCTCTTATCTGGATTGCACCAACTAAGATCCCAAACTACTTTGGGTGTGGAGAGGAGAGGGAGAAGATGGGCTTGGCATAGAGGAGGAGGAAAGAACCAGCCTTGGGGCGTGGGAATTTTCAATTACCTCTTGAGTTGGGCGCAGGGTCTTATTTATAGACTACGCATGATCCAACTCCTCTTCTTCCCAACCAATCACAACCCTTTGTGAAATCAGATCTAAATCTGATTGGTGGAAATAGAGTCCCTTGGATTCCTCCTTAGATGGTGCCTAAGACCAGTCAAACTCGGGGTGGTCATGCTCAGTGCCCTCGTTCTCTAACGAGTACCTGTACTTTCGCTCCGGTGTCTCCACACCGTAGACTCAAGACTCATCTACTAAAGAGAAGTGATTGTACACCAACCTTCTAGATCAATCACCATCCTCGTGATGATCCTATGATCAGGAGCATTTTATGAGTTAATAATGATTATTCATGTCTTAAATTTTCAACTCTTGAAAATATGAATTATCATTACCATTAACTCAAAGGATGTATCACAGATATTAAATACACATATGTGATAGAAAATAATCTATTTTATTGATTATAGTCAAAATTTTAATTTTGCCCTTAGAAGTGTATTACAAGTGTCAGCCAATTCTGGCTTCTAGGGCATATATATCTAACAATCTCCTACTTGTCCTAAAGCTAATTGGCTACAAGTCTAAGTCCCATCTTCTTAAGGTGGGCTTCGATCTTCTGTTGGCCCAACGGCTTTGTAAGTGGGTCTACCACATTATCTGCGGAGTCGACTCTCTTGACCTCAACGTAACCCTTCTCAAGGTAAGCACGGATGAAGTGGTATCGCCGCACAATATGCTTGAATTTTTGGTGAGACCTCGGCTCCTTAGCAAGAGCTATGGCACCATTGTTGTCGCAGTATAGAGGAATGGCATCTGATGGTAATACTCCAATTTCTGCAGCAAACTTTTTATACCAGAATGCTTCCTTTGCAGCCTCTGATGCAGCGATATATTCTGCTTCCATGATGGAATCTGCTATCATGATTTGTTTGGAACTCTTCTAGCTGACAGCACCACCATTGCATACAAACAGACTCTCAAATGTCGACTTTCGATCATCTACATCGGACATGAAATCCAAGTCTGTTTATCCCTGAACTTGGAGTTCTTCGTTACCAAAGACCAACATCATATCCTTAGTTCGTCTTAAGTACTTAAGGATATATTTCGCAGAAGTCCAGTGTTCTTCACCTAGATTTGACTGATATCTGCTTGTGACACTCATAGCATGGGCTATATCAGGTTGTATACATAGCATAACATACATGAGGCTCCCTATTGCAGAAGCATAAAGGATCTTGCTCATGCGTTCTATTTCCTTAGGTGTGCTAGGGCACATCTTCTTGGAAAGATGAATACCATGTCTGAAGGATATTAATCCTCACTTAGAGTTTTTCATACTAAACCTCTTTAGTACTTCCTCTATGTACATCTTCTATGAAAGTCCTAGCATCCTATTCGGTCTATCCCTATAGACCTTAATTTCTAAAATAAAGGATGCTTCACCTAGGTCTTTCATGGAGAATTCCTTAGACAACCATATTTTGACTGTCGTCAATATGAGAATATCATTCCCAATAAGGAGGATGTCATCCACGTATAATACGAGGAAGACAACAGCGCTCCCACTAATCTTTTTGAAGACACACGGTTCCTCTTCATTTTTTATGAAACCAAACTTTTTGATCACATCATTGAAATGAGTGTTCCAGCTCCGAGATGCTTGCTTAAGTCCATATATGGACCTTTGCAGCTTGTAAACCTTGTGATCAGTATCACTGGATGTGAAACCTAGTGACTATTCCATATAGATATCTTCCTCAAGATATCCATTTAAGAACACCGTTTTCACGTCCATTTGCCATATTTCATAATCGATATAGGCTGCAATGGCAAGCAATGTGCGGATGGATTTTAGCATAGCCACTGGGAAAAAGGTATCCTGATAGTCAATGCCTTCACGTTGACTATAACCTTTTGCCACTAGTCTACCTTGAATGTCTCCACATTCCCATCTGCACCAATCTTTCTCTTGAAGATCCATTTACACCTAATAGGTACTATAGCTTCTGGTGGATCTACCAAGGTCCAGACTTGGTTTGAGTGCATCGAGTCAATTTCTGACTGCATAGCATCTTGCCATTTTTCAAAGTTGATATCTGATATCGCCTCGTTGTAGGTTTTGGGATCATCACCATGAGCACCATTACCTATGAGAAATATTTTTTCTACTTCCTCTGAAATAATACCTAAGTATCTTTTAGGGGGACGGAAAACTCTTTTCATTCTATGAGGTGGAGAAGGTAGTGTTCTTATTGGCTCAACCTAATTTGGTTCCAATTGGTCCTTAGCTTGTTGTACTTGTGAGACTTTCTCATCAAGCTTAATCTGCTTTCCAATGCCGCTGTCTTGAATAAACTATTTTTCAAGAAAGATGGCATGTCGACTCACAATCACATTGTGGTCTTCTGGAATGTAGAAATAGTATCTTAATGACTCTTTAGGATATCCTATGAATCGAGCTCTGAAGGACCTAAACTCTAACT